>JANAVB010034418.1:4171904-4649404 GCA_029216955.1 Iris pallida
TATAATAAATAGATATTATATATAATATATCTATAGATATATATATATATATATATATCTATATTATATAATGTCCACTTATTAAAACTTCAAAAGTGTTCGGCTACAAAGTGAGAACTTTAATGTTCTATTACAAAAAGACGAAAAACTCAATCCTTTCTGCCATGAGAGCAAGCCACTAATGCCTTGTCGATCTGCCTTTGTAATTCGAAGCTCAATTGTTGTCCATCAAACACGTATCCCTTATTCGCGACTTATTCATGTTCTTCCAAAAGACCCAACAAATTGCCACAATGACAACCTTTTGAAGTGTTTCTTCTTCTTCCTCTACCAATGTTGTAGCCGACTATCGAATCCAGTCACTTCTCCTGATACGAAGCTCCTGCTGAAACATCGACCAAACAAAATTTGCACTATCCTCCAGAATTATGATTAATAGTTTCAACATTCGGAAGAGTGCACCAGTGACAACGCGACAAAAGCGAATTGCCCAATTTTTGCATATTATCATCAGTTGTAAGTCTCCGATGTAATACTTTCCAGAGTAGGACGTACCATTTAGATGGAATGCAAGTGCCCCAGAAATGCTTAAACTTGTTATCAATTAGATGATTGACTCTAATTGAGCTCCAGGCCGAGGTTACTGAGAACGTCGGTGCAACTAGCCATTGAATCCCATTGTCCTCTTCATCAGTCATTTGTTCTTACCAATGAACCGTTCCCCCAAGCCTCTGCCTTGCAGCGATCTGAGCCAAATGTGATAGAAGTTCGAGTTTGCATAGGCCTGATCTGGGTGCGTCTGTCACGTCCCAGAACCAGAATACTGGAGAGCCGGGGACAGATAAAGCCAGCTACGCATATTGAATTCTAACCCACCTCGCAATACGGTCACGGCTATCTAGATGCATGAGGGATAAACTATAATCCATCAGTCTCTATAGTTAGAAACATGCCTCGTGTCTCAATCTCAAGCGAACAAATAGATCATCAGACATACAAAGTAATGCGTTCCAAACATTACATATTCAAATAATCATAAACCTAGTCATACAAAATGTGAGACTAGCAAGAGCTAAGTCATACATGATCAACCCTAGGATTTATCAATCATGTTACAGCCCTTAGACAAACAGAAATTAAGTTTCAATACGAGCTAACACTTGCTCGGCGGCTAAACGCCTCAAAAGAATAATTTATAATAGAGTCGGAGAGCAAAATATGAAACCCACTCGTTGCCAGGATTACTCTGGTGTTCACCATCTGGCTGATAAGCAGGAGTATCCTCGGGTATCACTCCAAAATTTGGCCATACAAAACCAGCCGGGTCAAACCCCAAAAAGAGCAAGTACCACAAGGGAGGCTTCATTAAAGAACTAAAACCACAAATAATAAATAAAATAATAAATAAATAAACAGGCTTAAATGACAAGAAGACAGGGTTAGAATAAAATAATAGCTTGCATTAGGAAAAATAAGAGACGGAATATAATTTCCATGATAATCATGAGCAAGCATTCAGGTACGGCCAATCAAGTCCTATGGCTTGCTATCATTAGCTTACAAGGGTTATCACAGGCCTAGTTACTAGCAAGATGCATTTGAGATGTTCCCACAGTCACAAGCCCTAAAGCTATCCAGGTTATCCAGACGAGGTGATTTATTAGAGTTACAAAAGATATCAAGATTACTGGTGTAGATTCAATACTTATGTTTTCAAGAAGTGCCCTATATAACAGTGGGCTGGAAATGTGCCCTACTCGTCAGCAGTCTACAAGTCCCTCAGGTGTGGCCAGGATAACGGGATCGCCTGCAACTGGGAAAAATATATCTATATGAACTACTGGATCAATCTAGTCATTAACCTAGTCAGATTTATTATGAATTCCTGACCGTGGTAACAAGAAATCCATGTCCTAGGCATAATACAAGACGAGACAGGTAGCTTGTACAGGCACAATCAAGAAAGTCAACCACGGTTCCAAGACAAGAGTTACTTAGCAAGTCAGGATAGCTGTCGCAACATCATTTCAAGATTATACATGTCATGTCAGGTTACTTATCATGTCAAGAGTACTTGTCTGGAGTGCGCCTCAATGGGCCACTTATCAAGAGTTATCAAGACGGGCTCATATTATCATGTTCAAGTCAAGTTCAAGTTACTATCTCAAGACTATCAAGTGTCAAGTCGGGCCGTCGCAATTTAGGCCATGTATAGAAAACATACAAAGAAGATCGAGAACACCCATGTTTGATTGAAACTATAAGTCACATATGAACACAGATTTGATGTGGAATAGAAATATTCTTAAAGCCAAGACAAAGATCTACAATTTTCATGTTTTGAGTTTTTTAAGATTCTAGCTACAAAATAGCTTAAGCGGACAAAAACAGTCATTTAGAGTGATTCGTGCACGGGCAAAAGTCGCATGGCGTAAGGTGCAAGGCATACGACGTACAAAGTGCACAAACTAAAAGGTACACAAGGTGCAAGATATACGGACAAAAAGGTGTACAAGGTGCAAGGTGCACGGACCAAAAGGTGTATGAGGTACAAGGTGCACGGACCAAAAGGTACGCGAGGTGCAAGGTGCACGGACCAAAAGGTGCGCAAGGTGTAAGGTGCGTTTACCAAAAGCTACGTGAGGTTCAAGGTCCGCGAACCAAAATGTGCGTAAGGTGTCGTCCCTACTAGCAAGCTTTTGGCCATAGAGTTTTAGAAACTTCCATTGTCCATAACTTGGGCTAAAGTGCTCAAAATTGGGCAAAATAAAGGTCTAAACTGAAAGAAATTGAATTCCCTACAATATGGAACAAGTAGTTTTAAAAAAATAACAAAGTTTAAGAGATCAAAACCAAGAAAAACCAAAACTATAAACTTAGATCTACAAAAATGTAACCATCAAAACCAAAATCTCCAAGTTCTAAAGAGGGTTAAAATCAAGCAAGGAAGACAATAAAACAATAAAATTTGAGATCCATTATAAAGCAAGTTGCACTTTCCTTGGTCTTGGGTGTAGGTGGAGAGGAGTAAATAAAGAAGATGAAAAGAAATAAATGAAAGTTATGAAGGAGAGAGAAGGAGTTGGTTATTTACAAATCCTCTCCATCTCAAACCAAACCAAACGAAGTCAAATTAAACCAAACCAAATCAAAATAAACTAAGTCAAGATTAAACCAAGACTAGGCTAAGCAAGACAAGTCTGACTATGACCCACCTGACAAATGTCAAAAATCCGTACACGCATAATGCAAATACGTATAATGGGAAACAAGAGTTACAACTCCACCCACCTTAAAATAATTTTGTCTTCGGAATTTAATCAAGAGGCTAGAGATGTCGGTACAATCTATACTAACTACATGCAATCTAGGACTAGCAATTAATCAAGCAATCATTCATGCAAGCAAGGAGTTAAAAGTATAAGGCATAAGGAAGACATTATACCTCATGAGTCAAACAGGTGTGAATATCGCCACCGGATATCTTCCTCATGTTCCCAAGTTGACTCATCCAAAGAGTGATGACCCCAAGCAATACGGACTAAACTAATAGTCTTGTTCTTGAATATCTTCTTCCTTCGGTCCAATATGGATACGGGCCTTTCCTCATACGAAAGGTTGGTACGAACAAGTAATTCTGAATGATCAAGGATATGGCTCGGATCCGAAATGTATCGTCGCAATTGGGATACATGAAATACGTTATGTACCTCACGTAACGACAGCGGAAGAGCGAGATGATAAGACATATCACCTACTCGTTCGAGAAAATCAAATGGCCCTAAATACCTAGGACTAAGCTTTTCCTATACGCCGAATCGAATGACGCCACAGGTAGGCGAGATCTTAAGGAATACAGGGTCGTCGATAGAAAACTCAAAAGGATGTCGATAAAAATCAGCCTAATGGCACTGACGATCTTGTGCAACTCAAAGATGATCTCGAACTTGTTTGACCACCTCGATAGTCTGTGTAACCATTTCTGGACCAAGCATCTGCCTCTCGCCTGAATCATCCCAAGCTAAAGGTGATCGGCACTTTCTGCCGTATAGTACCTCAAACAGTGCCATCTGGATACTGGCCTGAAAACTATTATTGTAGGAGAACTCCACTAGATGTAGGTGATCTTTCTACGAACCACCGAAGTCAAGTGTATATGATTGCAACATATCTTCAAGTGTTTGAATCGTGCGCTCTGACTGACCATCTGTCTGTGGATGATAAGCTGAACTAAATTTGAGATGAGTTCCTAAACTCTCCTGAAGACTTCGCCAAAAGTGTGACTCAAATCTTGAATCTCTGTCCGATACAATACTGACTGGCACTCTATGCAATCTAACTATCCGTTTGAGATACATCTCTGCTAGCTGATCCGTCGATTGACTAATCCTGAAAGGGAAGAAATGAGCTACCTTGGTTAGTCGGTCAACGATAACACATATAGTATCTCTCCCAGCTGGAGATTTAGGTAACCCAGTAATGAAATATATTGTAATATGATCCTACTTCCATTCTGGGATTGGTAAAGGTTGAAGAAGTCCAGTTGGTCTCTGATGTTCAGCTTTAACCTATTGGCAAACTAAATAACGAGAGACAAACCGAGCTATCTTCCTCTTCATGCCATTCCACCAGAAATGCTGACGAATATCATGATACATCTTTGTACTACTGGGTTGAATTGAATATTATGAACTGTGAGCCTCTGCCATGCTTGCATGATGTCACCACTGGGTACACAAAGATGCCTTCCATGTTGGAGCATGTTGTTGACACAAAGTCACTGTCAACCAAATATTAATAACATTGACTAAATAATACTTGTAATAATTTAATATGACATACGACGACAACATCCAGCTCAAGTCAGACGACAGTTCAGTTTGCAATTTCAAGTCATTGTTGAGTCTGTATTTTTATATTTATTGAGTCTAGACTGATGTAAGCTGAGTTGTGCTGAGCTCTTGAGACTTAACCTATAACCTACGCAAAATCCATAAGCTCCACACATCAAAATAAGCCCATTGGACTCTAAGACCCATTCTGTGCTCTGGAGACAGAGTTCGGGCCGAACTCTGCCTCCACACAGAGTTCGGGCCGAACTCTGTCTCCTAAAAATCAGCACCCAAATTTTTAGGGTTGGCTGGTTGCTAGTTGTCCAACGGCCAAATATTTGAAAATTCCTACCAGAATTCTGGCCGAATTCTTTCTGCTAATATCCTATAAATAGGCCATGAATTCTCTCATTTTCATTCATCCAATCTTCTCTTCTCTTCTCTCAAAAGCTCATTACAAGCCATACCCTTCTTCATCTACTAGCCACAAGCTTCCTAAGCCTTGAGTACTCAGCATTTCTCAGTTAGGAGTCTTGTGCAAGAGTTCAAGAAGTCGCTTGGAAAATTCCAAGCATCGCCACTGCGATCCTTTGTAAGAAGTTGACGTGCTCTTCTGAAGAAAAGGCACGGGGTGTAACAACTATTTCATAAGTAGTGGATTTAATCCTGAGCTAGAGTTCTCAGGCCTGGACTAGTTCTCCACATGGGAAACCAGGTTAAAATCAGCTGTGTTTGCGTATGCTTTCTTGCTCCTTATTTATTTCCGTATTTACTCTGATTAGTTTTTTTTTATGAAAGAGTTTAAATTTTTAATTGGCTATTATCGCTATAAACTCTATTCACCCCCTCTAGAGTTGCCATCTGTTCTTCAATTGGTATTAGAGCTCTGTTCTCTCAACAAGGACTAACATCCTAGAGCTGATCCATGGCAACCACACAATCCTTAATTTCCAATCACGGTGAAGGGCAGTCCACTCATAGGCCTCCCCTATTTGATGGAACAAACTACACATATTGAAAAACAAGGATGATCTTTTATCTCAAGTCGCTAGACTTTGACCTGTGGACTATCATCACTGACGGTTACAAAAAGCCTACCAGAATAGTTGTCAATGGTGATCTCGTTGAAAAATCACATGACAAATATTCGGACGAGGAGAAGAAACATGCAAGTCAAGATGCGAGAACTATTAATGCTTTATTCTGTGCTATAGATAGGAATAAGTTCAACAGGGTATCTACATGCACCACATCTCACGAAGTATGGAGACTTTTAGAAGTGACGCATGAAGGAACCACCCAAGTCAAGGAATCAAAGATAAGCCATCTCACTCAAGAATATGAGGCTTTCAAGATGAAGCCAAATGAGACGATCACACAAATGTTCACAAGATTCCTCGACATCATCAACCCCCTGTCTTCGCTCGGCAAACAATATTCAAATCACGAGATGATTCGCAAGCTGCTTAGGGGACTTCCAAAGATTTGGAACCCTAAGGTGACAACCATCATAGAAGGAAATGATCTCACAACCATGTCCATGGAGACCTTGATAGGAAAGCTGATGACTCATGAGCTTAACCTCAAGGACTTCAAAGAGCCTGCTCCTAAGGCTAAGGAGATCGCACTCAAAGCTCACCGATGGAGGGCTGACCTCGAAGAGACGGATGACGAGAACTCAGAAGGTGATGATCAAGCTCTCCTCGTCCGCAACTTCAAAAAATTTCTTCGTTTCAACCAAAGAAAGAAGGAACCACAAGAAGACGACGAAGAAGAGCCAACCTGCTACGGTTGCAAGAAGACAGGACACGTCCGAAAAGACTGTCCATTTTTAAAGAAGAGCAACCGCTATGAGAAACCTTACAAGAAGACTTCCTCAAAGAAATATGCCAACATGAGCATTTGGCATAAAAGTGAAGCTAGTGACTCCGAGGAAGAAAAGGATTCTCCTCAAGATATTGCAAATGTATGTCTAATGGCAACATCCAACAAGGTATCAAATGAAACTCTTGATGACTTCACTTTTGATGAACTTGGCGATGCTTTCACCGATTTGCTTAATGATCACAAAAATGTCATTGGTAAATACAAACATGCCAAGGGCAAGATCAAAAGTCATGAAGTCGAAATTCAAACACTTTCTTTACTGCTTGATAACATTAGAGACACTTCACCCACGGATGTAATAGATGAGGTATCTAAGCTTAAATTAAGCTTACATGATGCCGAAGCACGCATTGAACAACAAACACAAGAAATTATAGCACTCAACACGGAGCTTGCAGAAAAAAAGAGTAGACACAAGATTTCTATTACTAAGATGCATGGTTTGAATGCTAAGGTTACTGAACTGTAAGCTGTCTCTAAGAAACTAGAGACTAAATTAGGAAAATAGGTTGCTCAACCTCAAACCCAAGACACACACACAAAGTATGATACTTCTCATACTAGTCACCCACGTCATCCACCTATAATACCTAATCATGCTTACATATACACACACTTTCACAAAGCACACAAACCATATGCACGTAGAAATAACTATCATATGTCACAAAATTATCATGCTACACATAGATACAATCATCACCATGTTGCACAAAAATAGCATCACCATCACTCTACATATAGACATCATCACCATGCTACTCCATATAGACAATATCACCATGACAATCTACATCACTCTATACATAGTCATCATCTCCATGCTAATTCTACATATCATCATACTTCTCCTCATCACTCTACTTATAAACATCATCAGCATGCTCCTAATATAAATAGGAATGCTACACGTACTTATTGTGGTTTATATGGACACATTTTGAAGAACAGTTTGGCAACTCTAGAGGGGGGGTGAATAGAGTTTATATAGAAAAATAGCCAATTAAAAATAACTCTTTCACCAACAATAAATAATCAGAGTAAAGTGCGGAAAATAAATGAAGAGCAGAAGAGCATACGCAAACACAGCGAATTTAACCTGGTTTCCTCGTGGAGGACTAGTCCAGGCCTGAGAACTCTAGCTCAGGATTAAATCCACTATTTGTGAAATAGTAGCTTACAACCCGTGCCTTTTCTTCAGAAGAGCACGTCAACTTCTAACAGAGGATCGCAGTGGCGATTTGCTTGGAATTGTCCAAGCGACTTCTTCACTCTTGCACAAGAATCCTAACTGAGAGATGCTGAGCACTCGAGACTTATGAGGCTTGTGGCTAGTAGATAGGAAGGGTATGGCTTATTGAGCTTGTAGGAGAGAAGAGAAGAGAAGATTGAGTGAATTGAAATGAGAGAATTCATGCCCTATTTATAGTATTTTTAGAGGTAGAATTCGGCCAGAATTCGGGTAGGAAAATTCAAAAATTTGGCCGTTGGACAGCTAGCAACCAGCTAACCCTAAAATTAGGGTTCCTGATTTCTAGGGGACAGAGTTCGGCCCGAACTCTGTGTGGAGGCAGAGTTCGGCCCGAACTCTGTCTCCAGAGCACAGAGTGGTTCTAAGTGGGACTTGTGGGCAATTTTTGTTTTGGTGGAGCTTGGGATTTTGGGTAGGCTTATAGACTAAGTTCCAAGAGCTCAGCATAACTCAGAGTACATTCTTCTAGACTCAATAAAATGTAAAAGTACAGACTCGAAAATACACTGAGAGTCAGAAACTGAGCTGTTGTCTGTCCTGAACTGAATGCAGACGTCGTGTGTCGTATTGAATTTATACAGATATTATTTTGTCAATGTAGTCAATATTTGGTTGACTGTGACTTTGTGTCAACAATCTCCCCCATATTGATAATTGACAAAATAATAAATGTATATTTCAATATTCATACCTGGACACAGTTGGTTAAAACACAGCTCCCCATAAATAATGCCGAGCTAGAATAAGATAGCTCCCCCGTAATCAGTGAACGGTGCCGAGCTAGAATCAATAGCTCTCCCCCATAAATAATGTATAGAACCTGTGGCCTGATAAAAAATATTTTCCCAAAAGCAAACACAAGCACAGACAGATATACATTTGAAATATACATATTTCTCCCCCTTTTGGCAGTTAGCAATATAAAGGATCATATAGACTGCATAAGGAAAAGCATGGAAATAGCAGTATAGATAATGAAAAGTAATCCAACCACACCAAGCAGAGAAGAAACAGTATAATACTAATAAAACAAGTCACTGACATAAAGTAAAACTACAAAAAATAGCATAAAATGTTATCCACCAACCAGCACATCATCAGGGTTTGAAGACATAAATCCAGTACATAAAACCATAACAAACTGAAATAACTAAAATCAAAAGGCAACTAAGACCATCAGCAGTGGCAGCAGCATATCAAGCCAATCTCCATCATGGAGCATGAGAAGGTCCTGGAACATCTGAAGGACCAGGGAATGAGCGACGAGGGTCCACAAAAGCATCATCAGGATCCATATACCTCATGACCCACGGATCGTCTATACGATGACCCGCACGATCTGGATCCCGCTCAATAGGCACATGCAGATCAGGATGACGAGCAAGCGAATACCGCATATCATGCAGAGAGTTCCCAAGGGCACTGATCTGCAAGGTGGTACGGTAATCCTGCTGCGTCCAGCGATCATCCTCAACGGCAAAACGATCGCGAAGCATAGTCTGAAGAGACTCAAGAGTGGCAGGAGGAGGAGGTGCATCCTGACCAAAAAGAGGGGCGTCAGGCTCCTCATCAGCAGAATGCTCAGATGACTCAGAAGCAGCGACAGGCTGAAGGCGTCGTGCTTTGGATAGAAAGGCAGGTGCAGGCATGAACGGACAAGCATTAAGTGGTATATGAAAAGCACGAAAGATCAAAGGAAGATACAGAGGATAAACCAAAGCTCGTGGTTTCCTCCTACAGCGAATCATCCAGTCCATCATGGTACGTGGAAGATTGAAAGGAATTCCAAAATGAAGATGATAAAGAGCAGATATTTCAAGATAAGTGATGTCATCATGGGAACCTGTTTTGGGTAGAATGGTGTTAGAAATAATCCAATAAAGGTCAGAAAAATATGGGTTGAGATATTTAACCGTGAGCTTGCGAGGACGTGTGTATGGAGTACACAAATCGTCCTTGAAGCTCTCAAGGGAAATTCCGTCGGGAAAACGGAACGAGCGAGCGTCAACTAGCTTTTCCCAAGAATTGGGCTCTTGAAGATCAAGATATTCGGCTAAGTCAAAGTCATCAAAAGATATATTGATACCTGCAACTCGTGAATAAATATGAAGGTCATCAAAGGTTAAGTTGCAGTAGAACATTTGAACGGCATGACGATAGATAGCAGAAGTTGTAGTAACTAGTTCATCAAGATAGAGGTCATGGAATAAAGAATCATATTGAGAGAATATAGAAAAATTAATAGGATGTCCTGTGAATACCTGACGATTCCGAAAGTCACTAAACCAGTTGTTTGATGCATCTAGTGAGACAAAAAGTCTGTGGTCATAGGTGGAAGGATTTTGAGGACGAGGTGGATTGAACAAAGGATGAGGTGGTTGAAGTTGTTCAATGATTTGTTCAATTGATGGAGGAGAATCCGAAGAGGAAATACTCTCAACTCGAATTCTCTTCCCACGATTGAACAAGCAAGGAGCCATTAAAAGATTTTAACTAGAAGATAGAAAATAGGAATGGTACCTCAAACAAGTAATAAACAATGGAAGAGAATGGAGAGAAACCCCTTTTTCTTGATTTTGAGAAGCAATGGAGCACTCTAGATCAAAAACTAGGGTTAGGGTTTCAAGGAAAGATTTTGTATAGGTGAGAAAGGTGGTAGTAGTGAAGGAGAGAGATGGAATCCCGACATAAAGTAGGGCTTTGTCTTTGGTCGGGTGAAATATTGACCATTGGATTAGAATTGATCCAACGGCAGAGCCAGATCCCGACTCTGGAACCTAAGAACCGAACTCGGCCCGAACTCTGATAGGGGCAGAGTTCGGCCCGAGTTCTGGATCAATGGTCCAGAACTGAAAACAAGCAAAGAACATGAAGAAAATGTTTAAGAGTTAAACAAAAGATAGTTGAGGACAACAAAGAGTGTTGAATTTAAAGAAATAGATAGAGAGGTACTCAGAAAACAGAATGAACTTTAGAAAATATCAATTAGGCAATATTAAATCGAAAATGAGCCATATAATAAATAAGGACATATACTGTGGTTCAATAGTCCAAATTTGCCATGGGTTAGCTGCAGGGGCCGGATCCCAGCTAGCGGTAGTCCTGAGGACTAGTGCACCGTGTCGCTTAGGCTTTTACGTCTTGTTGTCAGAAGGACCCTTTCGGCTTGTACCCATACCAAATTCTTCGTAAAAGAATCACAATATACTCGATATTTACGCAGGTGAGTTTCAATTTATAACTGCTTCTCTAAAATTCCAAGTTCACGACAAAGAAAATTGAAGCGCTCTTCGGATAGTGGCTTAGTAAAGAAATCTGCCAGCTGATGATCAGTGTCAATAAATTCTAAGTTAATCGTGCCATTTTGCTGATAATCACACAAAAAGTGGTGTCTGATTTCAATGTGTTTAGTGCGTGAGTGGCAGACAGGGTTCTTAGTCAAATTGATTGCACTAGTATTGTCACAGAATATAGGAATATGCATGAAAGATAACTTATAGTCTTCAAGGGTTTGCTTCATCCACAGAATTTGTGCACAACAACGCCCAGCTGCTATGTATTCAGCTTCTGTTGTGGATAGTGCAACAGAGTTCTGCTTCTTGCTAAACCAGGAGACTAAAGCTTTTCCTAATAAATGACACGTGCCGCTCGTACTTTTACGGTCGACCTTGCATCCAGCGAAGTCAGCATCGGAGTAACCAATAAGATCAAATGATGTTGACTTGGGATACCATAGGCCCACTGTAACCGTACCCTTAAGGTATCTAAAGATACGCTTAACCGCGGTCATGTGTGATTCCTTAGGATTAGCTTGATATCTAGCACATAGGCAAACACTGAACATGATATCGGGACGACTAGCAGTTAAATAAAGTAAGCTGCCTATCATACCTCGATACTTACGTTGATCAACAGGTTTGCCACTCTCATCTGGTTCGAGTTTGGTTGAAGTAGCCATTGGCGTGCTGATTGGTTTGATGTTGTCAAGATCGAACTTCTTCAGCATGTCCTTGGTGTACTTTGATTGGCAGATGAAAGTTCCATTAGCCAGTTGTTTTACTTGTAGACCAAGAAAATAGTTGAGCTCTCCCATCAAGCTCATCTCAAATTCCGTCTGCATACACTTGGCAAATTCTTGACAAAGAGTTTCATCAGTAGACCCAAAAATAATATCATCAACATAAATCGGAATTAATAGAATGGTGTCTTTGAAAGATTTGATAAACAGTGTAGTGTCAATTTTCCCTTTTGAAAAACCTTTCTCAAGCAAAAAACTGCTTAGCCTTTCATACCAAGCTCTGGGGGCTTGTTTAAGGCCATAAAGCGCTTTCTTCAGCTTGAACACGTGGTCGGAAAATTTGTGATTTTCAAAGCCAGGGGGTTGTTTGACATAAACTTCCTCCTTAATAAAGCCATTCAAGAAAGCACTTTTAACATCCATTTGAAATAATTTAAAGTTCTGATGATTGGCAAAAGCACAAAGCATCCGAATGGATTCTAGTCTAGCAACAGGAGCATATGTCTCATCGTAGTCGATACCTTCCTCTTGATTGTATCCTTGAGCTACTAGACGGGCTTTGTTACGAGTGACTGAACCATCTTCATTTACTTTGTTTCTAAACACCCATTTGGTACCAATTATTGAGTGATTAGCCGGTCTAGGAACTAGTTCCCATACTTGGCTACTCTCAAATTGGTTGAGTTCTTCTTGCATAGCAGAAATCCAAAATTCATCATTAAAAGCTTCAGAAATGTTTTTAGGCTCTACTTGTGAAATGAAGGCAGTGCTAGCAACAGAGTCTCTTAGTGATGATCTAGTAGTTACTCCACGTGAAACTTCTCCTATAACTAAATTTTCTGGATGAGAAGGTTTGAAAGAGAATTTCTTAGACAAACCCTCCAGAGAATTAGTTTCAGTTGAAGTGTTCATTGGAGTAGAAATTGATGGCTCAACATCATCATCAAGAGCGCTTACTGCACTGTTATCTTCATCAAAAGTCACATTAGTTGACTCCTCCACAATAAGTGAGCGTTTGTTGAAAACTCTATATCCCTTACTCTTGGCGGCATAACCAAGAAAGATACCATCGTCAGCTTTGGCATCAAATTTGCATAAGTTGTCTTTGGTGTTAAGGATAAAACATCTACAACCAAAAACTTTAAAATACGAAACATTGGGGGTTCTCCCAAACCAAAGCTCATAGGGTGTTTTCTTCGTAATGGGACGAATAAGCACCCTATTCAAAATGTGGCATGCTGTACTTACAGCCTCTGCCCAAAAATATTTCGGAAGAGAAAATTTATTCAACATGACTCTAGCCATATCGCCAAGAGTCCTATTCTTCCGCTCCACAACACCATTTTGTTGAGGAGTTCTAGGACAAGAAAATTTATGATCAAAACCATTTGCATTACAAAAACTTTCAAAATCATAATTTACGAATTCGCCTCCATGATCACTTCGGATTCGAGTAATCATGTAGCCTTTTTCGTTTTGAACTTTCTTTACAAAAATTTTGAAAGCAGAAATAGCATTGCTCTTATTAGCGAGAAAGAAAACCTATGTAAATCTCGAAAAATCATCAACAATAACAAATACATAAAGTTTGCCTCCAAGGCTAGCTATTCTACTAGGACCAAATAAATCCATATGAAGTAGTTGCAAGGGTCTAGTAGTACTTACAGAGTTGATAGAATGAAATGAGGATTTAGTTGCCTTGTTTAGTTTACTTTCGGCACATACCGTGTCCTTTTTGAACGTGATGTCAGGCAATCCTCTCACTAGCTTCTTGGTGGAAAGCCTGGATATAGCATTCATGTTGGCATGACCAAGACGCTGGTGCCAAAGTAGTCGTTCGTCTTTGTGGGCATATAGACATCTACCTGTATTGTTAGTATTTATAGAAAAATAGAAAATGTAGATGTTGTCCTCTCTTTTCCCTTCAAAAGCAATGTCTCCTGTTGACCTATCATAGATGTAGCAACTGTTTTGTCCAAAGTTAATATCATATCCATGATCAGCAAGATGACTAATGCTGAGCAGGTTATGCTTTAACTCGGTCACTAGGCAGACATCCTTTATTACAGGAGAAGGAGGATGACCAATGATACCATTACCTATAATGTGCCCTTTGAGATTGTTACCGAAGGATACGTATCCTTCTCTCTTCATCGATAGTGATGCAAAAAGATTTGCGTCACCCGTCATATGTCGCGAGCATCCACTATCGAGAATCCACTTACTTTCAGTTGAGGAGGGAAGGTCCACCTACATCAAGAGTAGATGTGACCTTTGGTACCCGAGTTCTTGAGGGTCCTGAAAAGTTAGTCTTTGGGAACCAAGCATATATCCTTTTATCTACAAGTCTTCTAACTCTGTACTGTGGTGAGATGTGTCCATGTAATCCACAATAAGTACAGATAGCATTCTTATTTATATTAGGAGCATGAGAGTAATATCTATAATCAACAGGATGAGGATGGACATGATGTGAAGAGTTAGCATGGTGAAGATGATTATGCATGGAATAAGTGGCATGGTGATGGTGTCTATGAGGCATAGAATGATGGTATTGTCTATGATGTGTGACTTGCTGATATTGTCTAGATGGCATGGCATGATGATTTTGTCTATATGGTATATGAAGACCTTGTCTATATGGCATTGTATGATAATTTTGTCTATATGGCATGGCATGATGATTTTTATGTGTGGAGTGATGTTGATTGTGTCTTTGTGCATGATGAGTGTGTACTGAGTGAGAATTGTTCTTACGTGCACGTGGTTTGTGAAAGTTTGTGTATATAAATACATGGTTATGTGCTGCATGAGAATAACGTGGTTGACTAGTAGGAGTGGTGTTGTGCCCATGTGATTGGGTTTGAGGTTGAACAACCTGTTTATCCAATTTGGTTTCTAATCTTTTAGAAACAGCTTGCAGTTCATCAACCTTAATATTTAAGCCATAAATCTTAGTCATGGAAATCTTGTGTCTACTCTTTTCTTCAGCAAGCAACGTGTTGAGAGTAGTGATTTCTTGAGTTTGTTGCTCAATACGTGCTTCAGCATCATGTAAGCTTAATTTAAGCTTGGATACTTCATCAGTGTCATTAGTGGATGATGTGTTTCTAACATTATCAAGAAGTAAAGAAATTCTTTGTATCTCATCTTCTAGACTTTTGATTTTGTCCTTGGCATGTTTATATTTACCGATGACCTTTTTATGATCATCGAGTAAATCAGTGAAAGCATCGCCAAGTTCATCAAAAGAGAAGTCATCCAGAGTTTCGTTAGATACCTTGTTGGAAGTTGCCATCAGGCACACATTTGTTGTATCTTGAGGAGAGTCCTTTTCTTCCTCAGAGTCACTCGCTTCACTTTCATGCCAGATGCCTGTGTTGGCATATTTCTTTGATGAGTTCCTTTTGTATGGCTTCTCATAGCGGTTGCCCTTCTTCAGGAATGGGCAGTCTTTTCGGACATGTCCAGTTTTCTTGCAACCATAACAAGTTGGTTCCTCTTCATCGTCTTCTTGAGATTCCTTCTTCCTTCAATTGAAGTGAAGGAATTTCCTGAAGTTGCGAACCATGAGAGCTTGGTCTTCATCATCCGAGTTATCTTCTTCGGTCTCATCATGATTAGCTCTTCGTTGATGAGCTTTGAGTGCGATCTTCCTGGTCTTCGGAGCAGGCTCTTCGAAGTCCTTGAGGTCAAGCTCGTGAGTCATAAGCTTACCCATCAAGGTCTCCATTGATATTATTGTGAGATCGTTTCCTTCTATGATGGCTGTCACCTTAGGGTTCCAAATCTTTGGTAGCCCTCTGAGCAGCTTACGAATCTTCTCGTGGTTTGAGTACTGCTTTCCAAGCAAAGATAGAGGATTGATGATGTCAAGGAATCTTGTGATCATTTGAGTGATCGTCTCACTTGGCTTCATCTTGAAGGCTTCGAATTCTTGAGTGAGACGGCTTATTTTAGATTCCTTGACCTGTGTGGTTCCTTCATGCGTCACTTCTAGAAGTCTCCATACTTCATGAGCAGTGGTGCATGTAGAGACCCTGTTGAACTCATTCCTGTCTATAGCACAGAATAAAACATTAATAGCCCTAGCATCTAGACTTGCCTGTTTCTTCTCCTCGACAGAATATTTGTCGTGTGGTTTCTCAATGAGGTCACCATCGACAACTATCCTGGCGGGCTTTTTGTAACCGTCAGTGACGACAGTCCACAGGTCAAAGTCTAGAGACTTAAGATAGAAGCTCATCCTTGTTTTCCAATATGTGTAGTTAGTTCCATCAAATAGGGGAGGCCTATAAGTGGACTGACCTTCACCATGATTGGAAATCAAGGATTGTGTGGTTGCCATGGATCAGCTCTTAGGATGTTAGTCCTTGTAAAGAGAACAGAGCTCTGATACCAATTGAAGAACAGTTTGGCAACTCTAGAGGGGGGTGAATAGAGTTTATATAGAAAAATAGCCAATTAAAAATAACTCTTTCACCAACAATAAATAATCAGAGTAAAGTACGGAAAATAAATGAAGAGCAGAAGAGCATACGCAAACACAGCGATTTTAACCTGGTTTCCCTCGTGGAGGACTAGTCCAGGCCTGAGAACTCTAGCTCAGGATTAAATCCACTATTTGTGAAATAGTAGCTTACAATCCGTGCATTTTCTTCAGAAGAGCACGTCAACTTCTAACAGAGGATCGCAGTGGCGATTTGCTTGGAATTGTCCAAGCGACTTCTTCACTCTTGCACAAGAATCCTAACTGAGAGATGCTGAGCACTCGAGACTTAGGAGGCTTGTGGCTAGTAGATAGGAAGGGTATGGCTTATTGAGCTTGTAGGAGAGAAGAGAAGAGAAGATTGAGTGAATTGAAATGAGAGAATTCATGCCCTATTTATAGTATTTTTAGAGGCATAATTCGGCCAGAATTCGGGTAGGAAAATTCAAAAATTTGGCCGTTGGACAGCTAGCAACCAGCTAACCCTAAAATTAGGGTTCCTGATTTCTAGGGGACAGAGTTCGGCCCGAACTCTGTGTGGAGGCAGAGTTCGGCCCGAACTCTGTCTCCAGAGCACAGAGTGGTTCTAAGTGGGACTTGTGGACAATTTTTGTTTTGGTGGAGCTTAGGATTTTGGGTAGGCTTATAGACTAAGTTCCAAGAGCTCAGCATAACTCAGAGTACATTCTTCTAGACTCAATAAAATGTAAAAGTACAGACTCGAAAATACACTGAGAGTCGGAAATTGAGCTGTTGTCTGTCCTGAACTGAATGCAGACGTCGTGTGTCGTATTGAATTTATACATATATTATTTAGTCAATGTAGTCAATATTTGGTTGACTGTGACTTTGTGTCAACACATTTTACCACAATGTAGAATTAGAAGATTAGTAGATAGAAATATATATGCTTGGTTTCCAAAAACTAACTTTTCAGGACCCTCAAGAACTTGGGTACCAAAGGTAACATCTACTCTTGATGTAGGTGGACCTTTCCTCCTCAACTGAGAGTAAGTGGATTCTCGATAGTGGATGCTCGCGGCATATGACGGGAGACGCAATCTTTTCGTATCACTATCGATGAAGAGAGAAGGATATGTATCCTTCGACAATAACCTAAAAGGTTATATCATAGGTAATGGTATTATTGGATATCCTTCCTCTCCCGTAATAAAGGATGTCTGCCTAGTGACCGAGTTAAAGCATAACCTGCTCAGCATTAGTCATCTTGCTGACCATGGATATGACATTAACTTTGGACAAAACAAATGTCTTATTTATGATAGGTCAACGGGAGACATTGCTTTTGAAGGGGTAAGAGAGGATAATATTTATATTTTTTATTTATCTATAGATACTAACAATGCAGGTAGATGCCTATATGCTCATAAGGACGAAAGATTATTATGGCACCAGCGTCTTGGTCATGCCAACATGGATACTATATCCAGGCTATCAACTAAGAAGCTAGTTAGAGGCTTGCCCGATATCTTATTTAAAAAGGACACGGTATATGCTGAATGTGAATTGAATAAGGCAACTAAGTCTTCATTTCATTCTATAAACTCTGTAAGTACTTCTAGACCTTTGCAACTTCTTTATATGGATTTATTTGGCCCTAGTAGAGTAGCCAGTCTTGGTGGAAAACTCTATGCCTTTGTTATTGTTGATGACTTTTCAAGATTTACTTGGGTTTTCTTTCTTACAAATAAAAGTGATGCTATTTCAGTTTTCAAGATTTTTGCAAAGAAAGTTCAAAACGAAAAAGGCTACATGATTACTCGAATCCGAAGTGATCATGGAGGCGAATTCAAAAATTATGATTTTGAAAAGTTTTGTGATTCTAATGGTTTTGATCATGAGTTTTCTTGTCCAAGAACTCCTCAACAAAATGGTGTTATGGAGCAGAAGAATAGGACTCTCGGTGAAATGGCTAGAGTCATGTTGAACAAGTTTTTACTTCCGAAATACTTTTGGGCTGAAGCTGTCAGTACAGCATGCCACATTTTAAATAGGGTGCTTATTCATCCCATTACGAAGAAAACACCCTATGAGATTTGGTTTGGGAGAACCCTAAATGTTTTTTTATTTTAGAGTTTTTGGTTGTAGATGTTTTATCCTTAACACCAAAGACAACTTAGGCAAATTTGATGCCAAAGCTGACGATGGTATTTTTCTTGGCTATGCTACCAAGAGCAAGGGATATAGAGTTTTTAACAAACTCTCATTAATTGTGGAAGAGTCTACCAATGTGACTTTTGATGAAGATAACAGTGCAGCAGCTACTCTTGATGATGATGTTGAGCCATCAACTTCTACTCCAATGAATACCACAACCGAAACCAATTCTCTGGAGGGCTTGCCAAAGAAATTCTCTTTCAAGCCATCACATTGTAACACCCAGTTTTCCATATGAGGGTATTTTTGTCATTTTTTGGGGTAATTTAAATTTATTAGAATGTATTAGAATTTTTGGGAATTTTTAGGAATTATTTTAGAATTGTTTGGACTAGATTGATTTTGGCTAGTTTGGACCCATGTAGACCAACCTAGGAGCTAACCCTAGTTAGTATGGACTTGGTTAGGATATATGACTCTAGTCTAACCTAGCCTAATCCTTGGTTTAGTCATTAGAACCTAATTAGCAATAGAAATTAGAAAGTCATAAGTCATGGCTTATGATTTAGCGCCATTAATAAAACAAATCAAACCATAGCCTATGTAACTTGGCCCAAAGCCCAAAAATTAAGCAAACCCTAATCCTTAGGAGATGTGGCCGGCCACCTATTTCATTGGGATTCCCCCACTATAAAAACCCCTCCTAAAATCTAGGGTTGCCTCTTCTTAGGAAGGCTCAAGTTTTAGAAAGGTTAGTTTCTATGATATTTTAATTCCTAGAACTCCTTTCCTCTTCTTTTTTCTTTCTAATTCATTCCATTAGATCCTAATATGACTATTCTTGCTGTTGTTAAGGTCTCATCTCAATTTGAGGTGGTTTTGATTTGATTGGGATATCAAGAGAGGAGCTCACAAAGAGGGGTTTTCTTGAGAAGTTCAAGCTTAGGTAACTCTCTTAAATCTCCATGAAATTTCGTTTTGTCTTCATTATTAGGGAGCCCTAGGTGTCCCCTAAGTATCAGTATAGGTTTTGTGTCGGGTATCCTAAGTTTCGTGTCCATTTGGACACGTATCATGACTGTAGCCTAGGTGTTTGTCGAAATGCCACTGAGGGCATTTCGATCTCGTTTGTGTATTATTTTTAAATAGGAAATTTAGTTTTAATCTTGCTTATTGATTTCTGTTTGTATGTGGTAGTGTTCGTGTCGTTTTGTGTCAGATTCATGGAGTGGACACGCGCGTGCACACGCTCGCGCGCGTGCTACAGTGATCCCCTGCTACTCGGGGCCTGTAGCGGACACGACACGTGATGACCTGACACAAAACTTTCTGGAATCGAGGGGGAATGCACTGACATCATGCCCCCAAAGTTTCATTGGGTTTCGTGGAAATGTTTGGGAGATATCGGTCACGCACTGAAATTGTACTGTTCTGTGCACTGTGTTTTATTGCCACTGATACGGCCTTATTACTTTGGACACGACACGTTAGGACCTATTGCAGGCTGACACACACTTAGCTGGACACTAGGTCTATCTTTTGACATGAGCACGAGACACGAAGTGTCTTGTGTCGTGCACACGACACAAGTGCACGTGTCTACGAGACAGTGCACTGACAGTGCACTGACAGTGCACTGTGTGTTGTTTTTTTGAGTTTCTTGTATTGGACACACCGTGTCAGGCCTTGGGTGACACAAAATAGGGTGTGGGGGCTTGTGCACATGGGTTGTTTCATTTACCAACCAATAGATTCATGATTTAGTTTGATTTTCCTGTTCAAATTCTCATTAACCCAATTTAACTGATACTTGATTTCTGTTTACATTTTAGTTTTCTAAACTGAGTTTTGTCTGATGAGTTAACCTATTAATCACTGATTAATGCATGTTTTTAAGTCTCTAATCTAACCTCCTATATGCTATCTTGAAGTGGTTGAAATTCAGGATTTGTTTGATTGATATTGAAGTCGAAATGAGGAGTTGGGGAGAAACTGGAAAACTGATAACAGTTTCTGATTTCTGAAATTGTAATTCCTACACATTGTTTTACTTCACCACACACACACACAATTTTGCATTTCACACTCTTGCATTCATGCTTTAAACTAAACCCAGTCTTAGCTTTATAAATAAACCTGAGATGTTGTGTACTGATTTTTGTATTGAGATGTTGTGTAACTGATTTCCTGGGTTAGAAATGCTACAGATTTTCCTCATCAATGTTCAGTTGACTTAAACCTGAGAATATTGCTTAAACCTGAGTTTGGTGTTGGGTGTTTCCCATGATGAATAGACTGATAAGAGTGGGCTGTTTTTGTTTGGCTAAACCTGAGAACAGGGGTTCTATACTAATTTTTCCTGTTAACTAAATCTAAGCCTATCACTCACCCTACAGACACATACACATTGTAATGTTTACTCCATCACACACACACAGTTTAATACACTCTCACATCACTCTCTCACTGACACCCCGCACAACAGCACACTATTTTACTTCCCGTACATCAGCCACACCTTCACACACATACAGATTTCTGAAATTGAGTTTTCCTCTCCATGTATAAATCCATGTTCATACACATTGCTATCTAGTGTTCATCTGTCACACACACACACCAATGTTGCTCACACACAGTCTTGTCTCTCTCTTTCTATATTTGTATATTTTTCCTAGTCTTCTAAATATAGTTTATGTATAGGATGTATACATAAATATGTATGTAATGTATATGTTATATATAATGTAGATGTACAGTGTAATTGAATATAGGGGTTCTAATTGAATATAGATATTTTTCCTATTCTTTTGTCTCTCTCTTTCTAAATGCATTATGAATTGTGGCTATATAGCCTATGGTATATTGAGTGTGATAGTGTATATTGGCTTGATATAGTTGGATACTTGATGTGGGTCTAGTTAGCTAGTATAGCCTTGTTTAGACCATAGTGACCTAGTATAGACTAATGTAGACTAGTATAGACTAGTTTGACCTACTCTAGACTTGGTTGACCTAGTTTGACTTCTAGGGTTGACCAGAGTTAACCAAGAGTTGACTTTGGCCTAGTTTGACCTAGAATCATGTAGAATGCACAGTAGAACTTCATTTTGCCATTTTAGACTTGTTGTGACTTGTGCTGTTCTGATTAGGAGCCAAACACCACTCCTTGGACAGTACGTTTCATATTGGACACTCAGATACAGGCGAGTACATTCTCTGATCATTTCATATCCTGCTTAGAATTATTTTCTGCATTAAATTACTTTACTTGTACTGTCACGTTGGTCACATGGGTTGGTACTATACGGATCCCTTCTTGAGATGTTATCCTTAGGGAGCATCGGGTACTACATGTTCTGTGCGTTTTACTTACATGTCGTATCACTATGCTTCACAGGTTCTTCGATCACTTGTGACATATAATCTTATGATCACAGAGTCTCCTAGAATCCCCATTTTTGGGACTACTATGTACCACCCTTCGGGGGCTTATCACCCTTTGGGGCTTATCACCTTTCGGAGGCTTATCACCTTTCGGAGGCGTATCACCTTTCGGAGGCTTATCACCTTTCGGAGGCTTATCACCCTTCGGGGGCTGTTACATAGTATCATAATATAACCTGTTTGGATCCTTGTGTACTGATTGGGGATACGGGGGAGTAGAAGTAGACTTGTGAATAATACCCAAGTAGTATCTTATCAGAATCTTTTTCATAGTGTCTTATCTGAATCTCCTATGCCATTTACATGTCTATATTATACTCTGACTCACTAGCCACTGTTAGTCTTTATTATTAGTAGATATTTCTATTACAGCTCTCTTTGTTTGCATACTGCATTTCTTTCAGTACCTGTATCTTACTTTACTGTATGATTATAACTTCTAACCTGCTATGAACTGTTGAGATGTACTGTACTCGCTCCTGTCCTGACTGGACCTGTTGAAAATATTATAGAAGACGAGGAGGAGGCTTGCCTGGATACCTACTACGGGGCAGCCTTAGATGACACCTGTGAGCTGGACCCTCAGAAGGACCCAGCTCTAGCTGAGGATAATAGCCCGATTGCCTAGTCTAGATTAGTTAGGCATATCTTCTTTTATGCAGTCATGAGACATGTTTTAGCTAGACTATATTTGGAGTTCAGAGTTGTATATATTCTTCCATCCTGTATCTGAGACCATGTGCTTCTGGATATTGCTGGGATTATCTTAGACTACTTTTATCTATTTATTTTCTTGAGTTCTATTTCACATCGTGCTATCTCTTACTTAGTTGTGATTGAGTTTTACTGCTATGTCACTCCCCCCATTCGGGGAGTATAACTGTTTAGATATATATTGTTAGATGTATGTTGACTTAGGACAACGTTCTACCACCGACACTGCAGCGTAGCTGGCGTTGTTACGTTCTCGTACCCTCATAGTGGGTGCGGGTCGTGACACCTTTTTAGTGGTGGCCCATGCAGGTCCAGACTATAAGTGTAGTGGTATTCGAATTAGAGTATCACTACAGCCTGCAGTAGGATTAGGATATTTTGGAGGTACTCAATCATATTAGGAAAAACTCTTAATCCGATTCCTTTTGTTTAAAATTGTTGCTTATTGACTTTCCTTGAATATAAACTGTTCTCCTTTAAATTTTTGCTTCATTCTCAGAGATTGCTCCTTATTTTGATCTATCTTCATGATGGTTATGAAGACACGATCTCATCGTTTCGGTTCGGGGGATACTATCGAGAGGCTGGCTACCTCTCGTCCTGTTCATCAGGGCCTCGAGACCGCAGCTTCTGTTGTGCCGACTCAGGTTGGCGTTTCTGCTACATTGGAGGTGCACCTCCGTCTGTACAAAGACTTTTTCCTTTATTTCTGGTTTCTCTCAGCAGCAGCGATTCATGCAGCATCAGTATCAGGCTGGAGAAAACCAGCAGGGCGAGCTATCGTCAGAACAGTCGAGGATGCACAGACCATTGGAGATCTTGCTGCAAGTTTCATTCTTCTCAAATCCATTCCCGCAATTGTCTTTTATAATTACCTTGAAATCCGAATCCATCTGTTCCTTGTTGATTGATTAATTTTGTCATGTTACTCTTTTGTTGTGTTTGTTTTTCTTCTGAGAAAATCATATGGGCTAGGTCGCCTAAATCATGGGATCTAGAATCTTCGATGTTCGTGTTAGTTGGCATAGTGAGGACATGTAGTCAGATTTTGGATGTATTTCTTGGGTATAGAAATTTAAGGTTTTTGCCGTCGCATGCGGCAATGTGAAAATTTTAAATACCATGAACCTAAGTGTACGTACCTTAGTCAAGAACTCTGTGATTATCGTAGCATTGCTCACTAGCATGATGAGGACTCTGGGCAACATAATTTTGGACAGACGCATATGATTAACAGATTGTATTTGAGAAGGTCTTAAACATCATACCCTTCTGTTGTTATGAATAACTTAGGAGTAGGAGTATGAGTAGGAGTAGCTTAGCTGTTATTATAACCTTGTGTAACTTCTTGCTATAAGATTCTTCCTAAAATAATGAATCAGTGATTTTGCTAGACCTTGACTTAGATTTGATATTATCACTCTGGTATCAAAGGTTCCTTCTTTTAAACAGATAAGCAGAACAGATTTTATCATTATTTTTTTCTTGTCATTAATTTTTGTATTATCTTAGAATATATAATATAGGGGACACAGATGCTTGCCTGACACGTATGCATGTTACACTTGATCACCAACCTATCTAAATGCATATTAATATGTTGATGCTAATTTTTCAAAATCCTAATGATTCTAATATAGAACAGTATCAGTGACTAGTTCTCTGTTTTCCAGATTAAATTCATAAATTAAATTCAATTTCATATTATTAGTTATTGTTTATATTACTGCACATATATGTTACATGCAGGATTTCAAGTCTTAAAGAAAATTTGGTTGAGTTTTGTGTTAAATTTGTCAAGCCTGAGACTGTGTACATTTAACCCTTTAAGCCTAAATTCTAAGTGTTTAGTTCAATTTACAGTTTTAATTTGTAATGTTTTGAGCCGTATACATTATGGTATGTAGGGATATAATGTTAGATTTCATACTCTTATATGTTAGGTTGTTATTGTTATAAACCTTGAGTTGGTTTGATGTTCGAATTTCTCTAAAATTTTGAAAATTGAATACATGTTAACATTTTTACATTGCTTCCAAATGTGTAGTTCAATTTCATATCTAATATGTAATGTTGAGCTAAACTGAATGATTGAACCCTTCATTTCAAGTTTTAACCCATGTACGTTTGACACTCTACACCAATGTCCATAACTACCAGGAAAACCTAACCCCTCATCTCTATGTTATGTTCATATAGTTATATGGATATATATATAGTTCTGTATACATGTTATAATATATGTAGATGCAATTAAAATCTCTACCTCTTTATACATATAAATATACATATGTATATATGGTTGGTCAGGCATGTTATGAGTAAATAGCTAGTGCCTTGTAGACTGCTTAACCAATATGCCATGAATAGTGTAACTTGATAGCTATAGTTGAGACACAGATCCTCATATGCACTTTCATGTATAATTCACACAAACCACATAACCTTTACATAATGTTAGCTTTTCCCTCTCTAATGCTATATATATAAATATATTGTGATTGGATTTAAATGCAATTGACTTTCATTCTTTAACTCCGTTTTTTTATTTCCTGAATAGTATTCCTTAATAGATGATTGGTGGTTACCTTTATTTTATTTTTATAATAAGTACCATTTTTCTGATAGGATGGTAGACTGTCTTACAGCCTTGATGATTGTTGTTTTCTTTTTCCTTTCAAGTATGGCACCCTTGACCCAAGCCCGTCGCCTGAGAGCAGCTGCAGCTACTGAGAGTGTGCTTCCACCTCCTACTGTTCAGGAGGTAGTGATCCCTCTATCTGATCAGGGGGTGGTGGAACCTCCTGCCTTTGAGGAGATGGTGGTAGCCTCGCCAGAGAGTCTTCCTTCATTTTCTGTCGTTCAGGAGAGAGCTGCAGATTTGCCCGAGACCGAGAGCTTTTCCCTACCCCTTGGGATGGTACTCCCTGCTGTACCACCCGGAGGTTTGTTACTTGACACAGCCCAGGTGTTTGGATATTTTCAAGAGAGGCTGTTGGAGTCACAGAGAGTTCATGAGGAGGCCATGAGGGAGAAAATCCAGAGGTTGCTACGTCTGCGGGACTCTGTGCTTCCAGGAGGAGAGCCTAGTTCCAAGAGGGCGAGGAGCAGTACCCAGTCCTATCCAGAGTTTGACGAGTACCCATTTATCCAGCCGATATCATCATACCTAGCCCAGTCTCCTGTCCAACAGGGGCCAGCTGAGCCAGAGCCTATCTGTGACCACTGTAGGAAGTCTGGGCACAAGTGGAGCAACTGTAGAAAGAGACTAGGATTATGCCTATTCTGTGGGTCAGCTCCGCACTGGGTGTAATATTGTCCTGATGCACCTACCAACCAGTGCCCTGCTTCCAGTTGGGAGTTCTAGTTCTCAGACCCAGCTAGAGGTGAGTTTTGACCTAACCTTAGTATTCCTTTTTGTGAATATGTGATGCATCCCTTGTTGTATGTTTTGATACCTTGTGATTGCCTAGTACTGTAGCACGTTGGTGTAACTAGATGAGATGCCAGACTGATATTGCATGCCATGACCCTGTATGCCGTCCTCTCAAATTGAATGATTGATTAGGTTCTGAGACTATGATTGCTGGGCGCTTAACCTAGAAGGAGTGCGATCAACTTTAATTTCGAGGACGAAATTTTTATAAGGTGGGTAGGATTATAACACCCAGTTTTCCATATGAGGATATTTTTGTCATTTTTGGGGTAATTTAAATTTATTAGAATTTATTAGAATTTTTGGGAATTTTTAGGAATTATTTTGGAATTGTTTGGACTAGATTGATTTTGGCTAGTTTGGACCCATGTAGACCAACCTAGGAGCTAACCCTAGTTAGTATGGACTTGGTTAGGATATATGACTCTAGTCTAACCTAGCCTAATCCTTGGTTTGGTCATTAGAACATAATTAGCAATAGAAATTAGAAAGTCATAAGTCATGGCTTATGATTTAGAGCCATTAATAAAATAAATCAAACCATAGCCTATGTAACTTGGCCCAAAGCCCACAAATTAAGCAAACCATAATCCCTAGGAAATGTGGCCAGCCACCTATTTTATTGGGATTCCCCCACTATAAACACCCCTCCTAAAATCTAGGGTTGCCTCTTCTTAGGAAGGCTCAAGTTTTAGAAAGGTTAGTTTCTATGATATTTTAATTCCTAGAACTCCTTTCCTCTTTCTTTTTCTTGCTAATTCATTCCATTAGATCCTAATATGACTATTCTTGCTGTTGCTAAGGTCTCATCTCAGTTTGAGGTGGTTTTGATTTGATTGGGATACCAAGAGAGGAGCTCACAAAGAGGGGTTTTCTTGAGAAGTTCAAGCTTAGGTAACTCTCTCAAATCTCTATGAAATTTTGTTTTGTCTTCATCATTAGGGAGCCCTAGGTGTCCCCTAAGTATCAATATAGGTTTTGTGTCGGGTATACTAAGTTTCGTATCCTTTTGGACACGTATCATGACTGTAGCCTAGGTGTTTGTCGAAATGCCACTGAGGGCATTTCGATCTCGTTTGTGCATTATTTTTAAATAGAAAATTTAGTTTTAATCTTGCTTATTGATTTCTATTTGTATGTGGTAGTGTTCGTGTCGCTTTGTGTCGGATTCGTGGAGTGGACACGCGCATGCACACGCTCACGCGCGTGCTACAGTGATCCCCTGCTACTCGAGGCCTGTAGCGGACACGACACGTGATGACCCGACACAAAACTTTGTGGACTCGAAGGGGCATGTACTGACATCATGCCCCCAAAGTTTTATTGGATTTCGTGGAAAGGTTTGGAAGATATCGGTCACGCACTGAAATTGTACTGTTCTGTGCACTATGTTTTATTGCCACTGATACGGCCTCATTACTTTGGACACGACATGTTAGGACCTATTGCAAGCTGACACACACTTAGCTGGACACTAGGTCTATCTTCTGACACGAGCACGAGACACGAAGTGTCTTGTGTCGTGCACATGACACAAGTGCACGTGTGCACGAGACAGTGTACTGACAGTGCACTGTGTGTTATTTTTTTGAGTTTCTTGTATTGGACACGTCGTGTCAGGCCTTGGGTGACACAAAATGGGGTGTGGGTGCTTGTGCACATGGGTTGTTTCATTTACCAACCAATAGATTCATGATTTAGTTTGATTTTCCTGTTCAAATTCTCATTAACCCAATTTAACTGATACTTGATTTCTGTTTACATTTCACTTTTCTAAACTGAGTTTTGTCTAATGAGTTAACCTATTAATCACTGATTAATGCATGTTTTTAAGGCTCTAATCTAACCTCCTATATGCTATCTTGCTGTGGTTGAAATTTGGGATTTGTTTGATTGATATTGAAGTCGAAATGAGGAGTTGGAGAGAAACTGGAAAACTGATAACAGTTTCTGATTTCTGAAATTGTAATTCCTGTACATTGTTTTACTTCACCACACACACACACAATTTTTCATTTCACACACTTGCATTCATGCTTTAAACTAAACCCAGTCTTAGCTTTATAAATGAAACTGAGATGTTGTGTACTGATTTTTGTATTGAGATGTTGTGTAACTGATTTCCTGGGTTAGAAATGCTACAGATTTTCCTCATCAATGTTCAGTTGACTTAAACCTGAGAATAGTGCTTAAACCTGAGTTTGATGTTGGGTGTTTCCCATGATGAATAGACTGATAAGAGTGGGCTATTTTTGTTTGGCTAAACCTGAGAACGGGGGTTCTATACTAATTTTTCCTGCTAACTAAATCTAAGCCTATCACTCACCCTACACACACATACACATTGTATTGTTTACTCCATCACACACACACACACAGTTTAATACACTCTCACATCACTCTCTCACTGACACCCTACACAACAGCAGACTATTTTACTTCCCCAATATCAGCCACACATGCACACACACAGATTTTTGAAATTGAGTTTCCCTCTCCATGTATAAATCTATGTTCACACACATTGCTATCTAGTGTTCACCTGTCACACACACACCCCATTGTTGCTCACACACAATCTTGTCTCTCTCTAAATATATGTATATTTTTCCTAGTCTTCTAAATATAGTTTATGTATAGGATGTATACATATATATGTAATGTATATGCTATATATAATGTAGATGTACAGTGTAATTGAATATAGGGTTCTAATTGAATATAGATATTTTTCCTAGTCTTTTGCCTCTCTCTTTCTAAATGCATTATGAATTGTGGCTATATAGCCTTTGGTATATTGAGTGTGATAGTATATATTGGCTTGATATAGTTGGGTACTTGATATGGGTCTAGTTAGCTAGTATAGCCTTGTTTAGACCATAGTGACCTAGTATAGACTAATGTAGACTAGTATAGACCAGTTTGACCTAGTCTAGACTTGGTTGACCTAGTTTAACTTCTAAGGTTGACCAGAGTTAACCAAGAGTTGACTTTGGCCTAGTTTGACCTAGAATCATGTAGAATGCATAGTAGAACTTTATTTTGCCATTTTAGACTTGTTGTGACTTGTGCTGTTCTGATTAGGAGCCAGACACCACTCCTTGGATAGTACATTTCATATTGGACACTCAGATACAGGCGAGTACATTCTCTGATCATTTCATATCCTGCTTAGAATTATTTCCTACATTAAATTACTTGTACTGTCACGTTGGTCATACGGGTTGGTACTATAATGATCCCTTCTTGAGATGTTATCCTTAGGGAGCATCGGGTACTACATGTTCTGTGCGTTTCACTTACATGTCGTATCACTATGCTTCACAGGTTCTTCGATCACTTGTGACATATACTCTTATGATCACAGTCTCTCCTAGAATCCCCATTTTGGGACTACTATGTACCACCCTTCGGGGGCTTATCACCCTTCGTGGGCTTATCACCATTCGGAGGTTTATCACCTTTCGGAGGCTTATGACCTTTTGGAGGCTTATCACCTTTCGGAGGCTGTTATATAGTATCATAACATAACCTGTTTGGATCCTTGTATACTGATTGGGGATACGGGAGAGTAGAAGTAGACATGTGAATAATACCCAAGTAGTATCTTTTCAGAATCTCTTCCATAGTATCTAATCAGAATCTCCTATGCCATTTATATGTCTATATTGTACTCTGACTCACTAGCCACTGTTAGTCTTTATTATTAGTAGATATTTCTATTACAGCTCTCTCTCTGTTTACATACTGCATTTCTTTCAGTACCTGTATCTTACTTTACTACATGATTATAACTTCTAACCTGCTATGAACTGTTGAGATGTACTGTACTCGCTCCTATCCTGACTGGACATGTTGAAAATATTACAGAGGACGAGGAGGAGGCTTGCCTGGATACCTACTACGGGGCAACCTTAGATGACACCTGCGAGCTGGACCCTCAGTAGGACCCAGCTCTAGCTGAGGATATCACCCCGATGGCCTAGTCTAGATTAGTTAGGCTTATCTTCTTTTATACAGTCATGAGACATGTTTTAGCTAGACTATATTTGGAGTTCAGAGTTGTATATATTCTTCCATCCTGTATCTGAGACCATATGCTTCTGGATATTGCTGGGATTATCTTAGACTACTTTTATCTATTTATTTCCTTGAGTTCTATTTCACATCGTGCTATCTCTTACTTAGTTGTGATTGAGTTTTACTGCTATGTCACCCCCCCATTCGGGGAGTATAACTGTTTAGATATATATTGTTAGATGTATGTTGACTTAGGACAGCGTTCTACTGCTGACACTGCGGCGTAGGCTGGGTATTGTTACGTTCTCGTACCCTCACAGTGGGTGCGGATCGTGACACACATCCAGAAAACTTGGTGATCGGTGAGGTTTTACGTGGAGTAACTACTAGATCATCATTAAGAGACTCTATTGCTAGCACTACCTTTATTTCACAAATTGAGCCGAAAAATATTTTAGAAGCTTTCAATGATGAATTTTGGATTTCTGCTATGCGAGAGGAACTCAACCAATTCGAGAGGAGCCAAGTATGGGAACTCGTTCGTAGACCGACTAATCACTCGATTATTGGTACTAAATGGATTTTTAGAAACAAAGTGAATGAAGATGGTTCAGTCACACGCAACAAAGCTTGTCTAGTAGCCCAAGGATACAACCAAGAGGAAGGTATCGACTACGATGAGACGTATGCTCCTGTTGCTAGATTGGAATCCATTCGGATGCTTTGTGAATTTGCAAATTTTCAAATTTTTAAATTATTTCAAATGGATGTTAAAAGTGCTTTCTTGAATGGATTTATTAAGGAGGAAGTTTATGTGAAACAACCTTCTGGCTTTGAAAATCACAAATTTCCCGACCACGTGTTCAAGCTAAAGAAAGCGCTGTATGACCTCAAACAAGCCCCTAGATCTTGGTATGAACGGCTAAGCAATTTCTTGCTTAAGAAAGGTTTTTCAAAAAGGAAAATTGACACAACACTTTTCATAAAATCTTTTAAAGACACTATTCTTTTAGTACAAATATACGTAGATGATATCATATTTGGTTCTACTGATGAAACCCTTTGTCAAGATTTTGCCAAGTGTATACAGATCAAGTTTGAGATGAGCATGATGGGGGAGCTCAACTACTTTCTTGGACTGCAAGTCAAACAAATGTCGAATAGAAGCTTCATCTGTCAATCGAAGTCTACAAAGGACATGCTGAAGAAATTTGACCTTGACAACGTCAAACCAATCAGCACTCCAATGGCTACTTCAACCAAACTTGAACCAGATAATAGCGGCAAACCCCTGGACCAACGTAAGTATCGAGGTATGATAGGTAGTCTACTCTATCTTACTGCTAGTCGCCCTGATATTATGTTTAGCATTTGCCTGTGTACTAGATATCAAGCAAATCCTAAGGAATCACACATGACCGCTGTTAAGCGTATCTTTCGATACCTTAAGGGTACGGTTACAGTGGGCCTATGGTATCTCAAGTCAACATCATTTGACCTCATTGGTTACTCTGATGCTGACTTCGCCGGATGCAAGGTCGACCGTAAAAGTACGAGCGGTACGTGTCATTTATTAGGAAAGGCTTTAGTCTCTTGGTTTACCAAGAAGCAGAATTCTGTCGCTCTATCCACAACATAAGCTAAATACATCACAGCTGGGCGTTGTTGTGCACAAATTCTGTGGATGAAGCAAACCCTTGAAGACTATAACTTATCTTTCATGCATATTCCAATCTTTTGTGACAACACTAGTGCTATAAATCTTACTAAGAACCCCATTTGTCATTCACGCATGAAGCACATTGAAATATGTCACAATTTTTTGTGTGATCATCAGCAAAATGGCACGATTAACTTAGAATTTATTGACACTGATCATCAGTTAGCAGATTTCTTTACAAAACTATTATCCGAAGAGCGCTTCAATTTTCTTTGTCGTAAACTTGGAATTTTATATGAAGCTGTAATAAATTAAAATAAACCTGCATAAATATCGAGTATATCTTGATTCTCTTATGATGAACTTGCTATGGGTACAAGCCGAAAGGGTGCTTCTGACAACAAGGCGTAAAAGCCTAAGCGACACGGTGCACTAGTCCTCAGGACTACCGCTAGCTGGGATCCGGCCCCTGCAGCTAACCCATGGCAGCTTCAAAATATTGAATTATGATATAATTCCTTGTTTATTATACATTTTATTTTTATTTATCACATGCTGAAATACTATTTTTTTAACTTCATATTGCTGCTTCGAGTTCACTTTCTGTTATTCATTTGCTTACTTCTTGGATCTTTTCTTGTATTTATACTCTTGTCTTATTTTGGTCTTTCTTACTTAACCATTTTTTTATATCAGCCTGATTCCTATTCTGTGACCAGGATCCGGAATTCGGGCCGAACTCTGCCCTTACCAGAGTTCGAGCCGAATTCTGCCTGACTATTTCAGAACCGGGAACAGTCTCAGCCGTTGATCAAAATTAAGATCCAATGGCCATTATTTGCTCCGACTACTTGAAACCCTTCCCATATTTTCGGGTTCTCCTCCCTCTTCTTCTTCATTACCACCTTTTCTACTTCTCAAACACCTTTCTCTCAAAACCCTAACCCTAATTTCTCATTTCTAGAGCTCTTTTCTTCCCCAAACACAAGGAGAAGGCCTCTTTTTCAATTCTCCTTCATTGTTCATCACTAGTTTGAGGTATAATTTTATACTTTTCTATATCTCAAATTTCCTTTATTGTCTTTATTATGTTATGGCTCCACGTTTGTTCAACCGCGGAAAGAGACTTCGTACCGAGGGATCATCCTCGTCGAATGCTCCTCCTCGTATTGAACTGCTCGTTGCACCACCCGTTGCACCGGCCATTGAACAACAACCACCAATCCATCCTTTGTTCAATCCACCACGTCCGCATGATCCAAACACTTTCGACGACCAAATTTTTGTATCAATAGACGCATCAAATGATTGGTTTAGTAATTTTTGGACACGTCCGGTGTTTGCGGGATACCCCATCAACTTTACTATATTCTCACAATATGATGCACTTTTTCATGACCTTTGTCTTGATGAACTTGTTACCACAAATTCAGTCATTTATCGTAGTGCTATTCAAATGTTCTACTGCAACCTCACCCATGATGATACACATATTTATTCACGGGTTGCGGAAATTGATATCTCTTTTGACGATTTCAAATTTGCCGAATATCTTGAGCTCCAAGAGACTAATTCTTGGGAAAAGCTTGTTGAAGCCCGATCTTTTCAATTTCCCGAAGGGATTTCACTTGAAAGTTTCAAGGACGACTTGTGTAGCCCTAGCACACGTCCTCGTAAGCTTTTGGCTAAATTCATTAATCCTTATTTCTATGAACTTCATCGGATCATTTTCAACACCATTCTACCCAAAGCGGGTTCTACAGATGAAGTCACTTATTTTGAAAACTCGGCCTTATACCATCTCCACTTTTATGTTCCCTTTAATCTTCCACGCACAATGATGGATTGGATGATTAATTGTAGGAAGAAACAAAGATATTTGGTTTATGCATTATACCTTCCTATGATCTTTCGTGCGTTTCATGTACCCCTTGATGAGTGTCCATTCTTACCTGCCCCTGCCTTCCTCTCTAAGGCAAGGAGGCTTCAAGCGGCCGTTGCCTCACCAGTCGTGTCTGAGCATTCTGATGATGAGCCAGATGCCCCTCCTCTCGGACAGGATCCTCCTCCTTCTCCTGCCACTCTCGAGTCTCTTCAGACTATGCTCCGAGATCGCTTCCCTTGGAGGACGATCGTTGGACTCAGCTGGATTACTAAACTACTTTGCAGATGAGTGCCATCAGCAACTCGCTGCATGATATTCGGTACTCCATGTCTCGCCATCCTTCCATGCCCATTCCTATGGAGCGAGATCCCGGTCGTGAGGGATATCGTATCGATGACCCTTGGGTCATTCGCTACTTGGATCCAGATGTAGCCTTCGTGGACCCGCGTCGCTCCTTTACTGATCCATCGGACGACGCTGGGCCTTCACGTGCTCGATGATGGATATGGACTGCTCCCTGCTACTGCTACTGAGGATCATAGATTATGGTTTATCTATTTTACGTTTAGTTGCTTTTATGTACTTGGTTTGTATTCGACGTATTATGGGTTGTGACTTTTGAGACTTTGGTAGTTCTATCAGTTTATGTCATTTCTATTATGACTCTTGAGACATTTAGTCATTATATCATTTTATATGCAGTTTCTTCTCTTATCTTTTGGTGTGTTTGCCAGCTATTACTTGTTTATCTTATATTGCTAAATGCCAAAAGGGGGAGATATGTATATTCTATATTTTTTTTGTCTCTATGTGCTTTAGGAAGAATGTTCTATCAGGACAACAAGATGCATTGTTTACGGGGGAGCTATTTTTAAGCTCGGCACTGATTATGGGGGAGCTATACTTTTTGTCTTTACATGTGTCCAGGTATGAATATTGAATATACAATTATTATTTTGTCAATTATCAATATGGGGGAGATTGTTGACACAAAGTCACTGTCAACCAAATATTAAAAACATTGACTAAATAATACTTGGAATAATTCAATACGACACACGACGACTACATCCAGCTCAAGTCAGACGACAGCTCAGTTTTACAATTTCGAGTCATTGTTGAGTCTGTATTTTTATATTTATTGAGTCTAGACTGATGTAAGCTGAGTTGTGCTGAGCTCTTGAGACTTAACCTATAACCTATCCAAAATCCATAAGCTCCACACATTGTTAGTTGTCCAACGGCCAAATATTTGAAAAATCCTACCAGAATTTTGGCCAAATTTTGCCTGCTAATATCCTATAAATAGGCCATGAATTCTCTCATTTTCATTCATCCAATCTTCTCTTATCTTCTCTCAAAAGCTCAATAGAAGCCATGCCCTTCTTCATCTACTAGCCACAAGCTTCCTAAGCCTCGAGTGCTCAGCATTTCTCAGTTAGGAGTCTTGTGCAAGAGTTCAAGATGTCGCTTGGAAAATTCCAAGCATCGCCACTGCGATCCTTTGTAAGAAGTTGAGGTGCTCTTCTGAAGAAAAGGCACGAGGTATAACTACTATTTCACAAATAGTGGATTTAATCCTGAGCTAGAGTTCTCAGGCCTGGACTAGTCCTCCACGAGGGAAACCAGGTTAAAATCGGCTGTGTTTGCGTATGCTTTCTTGCTCCTTATTTATTTCCGCATTTACTCTGATTAGTTTTTCTTGTGAAAGAGTTTAAAATTTTTAATTGGCTATTATCGCTATAAACTCTATTCACCTCCCTCTAGAGTTGCCATCTGTTCTTCACTGCAATCTTCATGAATACATAACTATGCTCTTCGTCCTGCTTCACATTTAGCCCTAAATCGATGAAGCTTAGAATTCGATGACTGTGTTATCTTGATCCTCTCAACTATACTGGACTGAACTAGCATACTGGCCATCAATGCCACATTGGTAGGGAGAACTATCTCTATTCCCATCTTCTGAAGATCTACTAATAACTCGGGCTGTGTTGTTAGAAAATCAGCTCCAGCTCTTCTACTCAACGCATCTGCAACTACATTGGCCGCCCCAGGATTATAATACAGGTTGATGTCATAATCAACCAATAGCTCTAGCCACCTTCTATGATACATGTTAAGATCCTTCTGGCTAAACACATACTTAAGACTCTTGTGGTCGGTTAAAATCTCTACCCGATCTCCGTACAAGTAATGCCTTTACAGCTTAAGGGTAAAAACCACCGCTACTAACTCCAAGTCATGGGTTGGATAATTTCTCTCATGATCATGAAGTTAACGTGATGCATAAGCTACTACCTTGCCATGCTGCATAATGATGCATCCCAATCCTCTACCTGAAGCATCACAATAAGTTAAAAATCCTCCAGTTCCATCTGGAAGCATGAGAATGGGTGTCGTCATCAATCCTTGCTTCAACTTCTCGAATGAACTCTGACACTCTGTTGTCCAAGTAAATTGTCCATTCTTACGGGTCAACTGTATCAATGGTGCTGAAATTTGAGCAAAGATTGACACAAATCATAGGTAATAGTCGACCAATCCTAGGAAACTGTGAACTTCTACGACGATACTAGGTGCTAGCTATGTCTCTATAGCCACTATCTTCTGGGGGCCTACTTCCACTCCACCTCTGGCGAAGATGTGACCTATGTACGAAATGCGATCAAGCCAAAATTTCTATTTACTGAACTTCGCGTACAACTGGTGCTCTCTGAGAATCTGAAGGACTATTCGGAGATGCTACTCATGCTATGTTTCATTCTTACTATAGACTAAGATGTCACCTATAAATATTATCACGAACTGATCCAAATAAGACATGAATATGCGATTCATGAGATCTATGAATACTACTGGAGCATTGGTCATCCCGAATGGCATAACGAGAAACTCCCAATGCCCATATCTAGATCTGAACGCCGTCTTCGGGATATCTTGCTCTCTAACTTTGATCTGATGGTACGCCGACTGCAAGTCAATCTTCGAGAATAATGCTGCTCTACTGAGTTGATCGAACAAGTCATCTATCCTTGGTAGAGGAAATATGTTCTTGATTGTTACAGAATTCAAGGTACAATAATCAACACATAATCTTGACGTACCATCCTTCTCCTTCACAAGAAGCATCGGGCCTCCCCAAGGTGATCTACTAGCACGAATGAATCTTTTGGTTTTGAGTTCTTCAATCATCTTGTACAGGATTTCAAACTCTGATGGTGCTATTCTATAGACTCTCTCTGATACTGGTGCCGTCCCTGGAATCAAATGAATGGTGAACTCTATCTCTCTTTCTGGCGGCATGCCTGGGAACTCTTCCGAAAATATAGCAGGAAATTCTTCTACTACTCTGGGAAACTGAATTGCTGCTGCTACCGCCATTCGTAAGATTGGTAGAGAAGGTCCTACTTCGTCTCTAAAAAATGAAAACTCTTCTTCGTCGGGAATACCAAAAATAATCCTGTCAATATCGCAGTCTATTCTTGCGTATTGATCCTTCAACCCATCCATTCCTAGGACCACATCATAGTCGGCCATCGTAAATTCTATCAATCTTGCAGAAAACTCTCTACCGTTAACTATGATTCAACACGAGGAAATGACTCTATCTACTCCCACAAGACCGTTACCAGTAAGTATATTGAGCCTTACTGATAATGACATGGGATCCAGTCCTATTCGTGTAGCGAATCGTGCTGACATAAATGAATGTGATGCACCCGAATCAAATAATACTGATGTTGGAAAAGAGTTGACGAGAATAGTACCTGCCACCACCTCACTTGATGCCAATTCTTCTGCCACGGTCAGAGCCATAGCTTGACCCTATCCTCTTGGTGCTGGTCCCCTCTACTGGTGATCTTTCTGCCTGTTTTGAATCTGAGTTTGGGCCTGAGTATACTGTTGAGCCTGAGGCGGTAACGGTCTCGGAGGCTGGTACTGCTAATGCTGCTATTGCACTGGTGTTGGTGCCCTAATCGATAGACTGGTTAAGGTTAATGAAGATGAACAGCTCAATACGGACATGACCCAATTTTGGGATCCGGTGCCCCACAAGCCAAGCACAATCCCTGTGCCCTGCGATACTCTGAGACCATGTGCCCAGGCTTCCCATAATAAGAGCAGCCTATTGCGGAAGATTACCTCTGCCTCTATTGCTGAGGGTACGTCAATGTCGAGTGCTGAACCGACAAAACTGTAGTCTATAGGAGCGTAAAAAGTGCTTCATGGACCAAGTCAAAGAAGTTAAGAGCTTTACGCAAGTCAAACAGAGTCAGGCTCAGACTTTACGCAGAAATCAAACAGAGTAAAACTCTACGCGAGCTACTTTACGCGAGAGACATCCTCAAAACATTACGCGGGAGACATGCAGTCCACATCGCATTTAATGTGCGTCAGATTGTTCTGACATAATGATTTTCTGACAACGGATTGCAGAGAAGCCGAGAAGATTTGATTTACACCAAACCCAACACTTGTCGATTAATGTGCAGATGGGCTACTTTACGCTCAAGAGACTGCTTCTTTTATGCACAAAAGCTATTCGAGCTTTTATGCTCAAGGCTTTTTTTGCGCGTAAAGTTTATTTGAGCTAATTATACGCTCAAGGCTACTTTTTAGCCACTTTATGCAGGAAGTTTATTTTGGGCTATTTTACGCCCAGTCTGCTACTTTATGCAGGAAGTATATTTTGGGTCATTTTTTACGCCCAATCTTTTCTGGCTACATGACAACGTGGTCTGCTTACATGGCTTTCATGCCACACTTATCGAGGAATGTGTGTACGTGCTCTCCCTATTTTGTTGAAGTAGTGGGACATGTGTCACCATGCGTAGAGACCAAAACTCTACATGGGACACGTATCATCACGCGTAGAGGTTGATTTTTATCGTGGGTGACTGTTACTTGCGTAGAGACCCAACTTTGTTGCTTTTTACGCACAGAGGGTCTAGTCTATAAATAGACTTATTTTTTAACACAAGGGATTATCAAGAGAGATATACAAAAGAAGAGATTCTGTGAAAACTCATACTTTCAGAGTGATATTCCCAGAAGCATTTCTTCAACTTTTTCTCAAGAACAGGGTGAAGCAAAGCAGGAAAGCATTCGACTGTGCCATCAGTACCGTTGCTCGATACCTTTCTGGTGACTTAGTTCTTCCGATTGTTCGTCTTCTTCAAACAGTTCTCTTCATCATCATCGTGTGGTCCAAGGAACAAAGTGATCACTCTCAGATCAGACTTCCATAGCAATACTTCCCAGACACAACTTGTACTTTTGTACTTTTTCTCGTTTTCTTTCAAAAGATAATTTTTGGCATTTTGTTAAGTGAAACAAAATGACGACTCTGCTGGGGACAACTTTCTCCTCTGACGAGAAAGTAATTGCTCAATATGATGATGTGTCAGTCGGATCGACAAAGAAGACTCTGGTTGTAAACTTCGACCAGACTGCTTACGAAAAAATGCTCCAAACTAGGGGTAATACTCGCTGCTCTAATGTTCAAAAATTATGAAAGCCGCGAAAAGTTTGGATTCCTAAGTCCAAAGTATCCTCGGATCTCCCTGCTGTCTCTGAAGGAAAAGGAATCCTTCCCAGTCCTGTTGTGGAGGCTCCCGTCTGTGATGAGGCAGTCTCTATTTCAGTGATACGCTCTGCGCGTAAAAACCAGTCTCCTGTCTGTGACGTGGTAGACTCCCAAGTTTTTTGCTCTGCGCGTAAAAATTAGTCTCCCGTCTGTGACGTGGTAGACACCCAAGCTTTACGCTCTACGCATAAGGGAAAATCTCTCGTCTGTGACGTGGCAGATGTTCATGTTTTGCGCTCTACGCATAAGGGTAAATCTCCTATCGGTGACAGAGTAGATAAAATTCACAATGATGCCTTTGCATCTAAAGTGAATTTGCCTACACATATGCAACATAAAAACAAGAATTCTATAATTGGTAAAACTTTAGTTTTCCACCAACAGCCTTCTTATACTACTTTACGCAAGGTACTAAACCTTCAGATTATGCGTAATGCTGATGGAGTCCTTTGTGCACAAAAATCTCAGGATTTACGAACGCAACTCCAGGCGCATAAAAATGTACAGTTTGGTTCTGCTAATGCAACCTGTAATCTTCTTTATACGCAAAGGACTAAACGTTTCTCTGTCCCAAATATAATAAAGAAGATGACTCCTTCTACTCCTTCTGATTTACGCGAGTTGCTCGTACAAAAGCGTAAAAACAAAAAATCTTCTGCGACACTCCCCTAAGAAAATCACCATTGTGAGTGTCACCAGATTGTAATGAAATGTTGCTGTTCGGCTTCTAAATGGTCAGTTTTTTGACGGGCTAAGCTACAATATGCCTCAGCAATCAGTTGATGACCAAGAACATGAGTTGTCATATGCATCAGTCAATATGGCATCTCATATCAATAGAGGACGACGTCCAAGATGCAATTCGTCCCGGACTCCGAGCCAACAACAGTTCAACCGACTCCTTGATACTTTTGAAGGGGTATATCAGCATACCCGATCAAGAAGTCAAAGACAGTTGTAATATTCAGATTCATAAGCTGGGGGTACCCAGTCTTTGAAGTCAGAAACTGATAGCGTTGATTCATACCTCTACACCAATCCCTCCGTATATTCAAGGGAGGTTGAATGATATGCTAACCGGAGTTGTCAACTGCTAACATAGAACAACGTCTCTCTGTAGTTGAGCAATCACTGAAGGACATGCTTGCCATGATGCAAAGTATGCATCAAATAATAATGACTCAGCAAACTGTTCAGCCAGCTGTAGTAACACCGGTGCAGGTAGCAGCACAAACTCAAGATAGTCAAGGGGTTGATGTACCTTTAAATAATCTTAGTCAAGAGCCTGCTGTCAATCAAAATTATGTATCTCCACATCCTCTCATTCAAGAAGATGTACCACCTCCGATGGAGGTTACTGTACATCCAACAACTATTCAATCGAATGTGCTTCCTCAAACTAGTGAAGCTATTCAAGCAGTGCGTGAGCTAAAAGTACAGTTTGAAGTTCTGAAGCACAAGGATCAGCTCCAGAGGTTTGAGATTAAGCAACCTTATCCTCCTCATTGGAATGATGTACCCTTTCCTCCAAAATTTAAGCCACAATCGATGGTGTTATTTGATGGAAAGGCTTCTCCCAGTCAATATATCAATTATTTTAATATTATGACTGTGCATTTGCAAAAGAATGATGCTCTTCTCATCGGAGTTTTCATTGTGTGTTTGACGGGTTCAGCATATGACTGGTATCGCAGTCTACCCGACAATTGCATATTGTCTTTTGACGAATTCAAAGCAATGTTTCTCTCCCGTTTCTATGAAGGAGGCATGGACATGAATATTTCCTCCTTAATAGAAATTAAACAGAAAGAGAAAGAAGATACCCGAACGTTTATAGAACATTTCCGACAGGTAACTTTGAAAATGCCTCCTGGTATGCCAGATTCAGCATTAATTGATACATGCAAAATGAATTTGCGACCAACTATTGCTGTCTTTACGGGCTCTCAATTCAAAGATTGGGCCTCGTTCATTATAGCAGCTGTTTCAGCAGAGACCAATGGTAGATTGGCTCGTGAACATGAGATGATCTTTGCTTCAGAAGACAAAGGAAAGAAAGCCTCTTCAGGTAATAATTTCGGCAATCGCAATTGGAAAGGGAAAGAAACCCTAGTGGTTAATCTTTTAAAACCTAAAACGACGCCAAATAATCCGGAGTATTCCAAACCAAAAGAAGAGTACTCTTTTGATGACAGTGATATCCCAGGGATATTCTAATGTCTTGAAAATAGTGGCAAACTCCATATTCCAGAACCAGAAAGACCTAATGAGGTGAATCTGACTGACAATCCCAAGTATTGTATCTATCATAGATACATAAATTATCCTACTAAGGCTTGCTATGTTTTAAAGAAGAAAATCCAAGAGTTGATAATTGCTAATGCCATCGCTTTAACCAATGATGAGCATACAGTTAAAACTAATATGATTTCTCTTCAATTTGGAGGTTTTCCTCCACAACAAGTTCCAGATGGGGTCCCAATTCCTAAGGCAACAATGAAGATTGTGAATCTCCCGCCAGCTAGAGAGCAAAATAAAAGATTATTGTCTCTCATATTAAAAAATGGTGAAATCATGTGGGTACACACTGATTTAGTACCTGAAATGGAAGATAAAAGTAAAACTTTAAAATCCAAGAAAGGTCAAAAAGTCAAAATTTGTAATATGATTTCTCATGTTGTTACTCCAGATCATAATGATTTGGATCATCTTTGGGACGGCATTCCTTTGGAGGATAGGCAGAGGGGTTTGAATATATACCCTCCAAGTTTGGAACCTCCTACTAAACTCAAACTTACTCATCGGCAATGGTTTGCAATGAGTAGTGTCATCTTATACAGGGCACAACAAGTCTTTGCTGCTTATGAGAAAGCTCATGTAGAGATTTTTCCTCCTATCCCGAATACTCCTTCTCCTGTGGCTACAGAGGTTTCTATTCCTCTTCCTCATGTGGCTACAGAGGTCTCTATTCCTCCTTTTCCTGTGGCTACAAAGGTCTTTATTCCTCCTTCCTCTGTTGAACCATCTATCGAAAGTCCGCTACCCACTCACATGTACAGTCAATAATCAGTCCATCTCATGAAAAAGATGGGATATGACTTTCAAAAGGCGGAAGGCTTGAACTATGATAAAGGAATGCAACTTCATTTACAAATTCAAGGTCAAAAATCCACTGTTGGATTGGGATTTGAGGTCCCTCATAAAAATCCTTGCAAGAAGAAGACTAAGGGAATGAAGATTAAAACCTGTAATATGGTACTTCATTCTCCTGAGTCAGAGAAAGAAACCTTTTCTGGTACAAGATCTGGAAAAGAGTACCACAAAGATTATGAGGAAACTTCTAAAGAAGCGGAGGATGTCGTTGAAACACAACCAGCTCAACCATCTCTTATTCCTACTGAGGCAAGACCTAAATCATCTGTGATTGAGAAAGGGAAACAGAAAGTAGTACGCTTTGACGTCCCATTAAAGTCTGCTTCAAATCAGGGGGTAGTGATGAAACCCTACAAGTTCGATATTCTGGCCCAATTAGATAATACTCCGGCTAGACTCTTTATCTTTTAGTTGCTTCGTCTTTCTAAAGAAAGTCGAAAAACTTTGAGCGAAGCTTAGCTACAAGCAGACTCATGCTTAGCTCAACTCAAGAGTCCTGACAATATACCAGTGTCGTATCCACAATGTCATAGTATGATGGAAGCAATTCCTAACATTACCTTCACACAAGAAGATATGTTGTTGAAGCATAATAAGCATGATAGACCTCTGTGCTACACAGGGTATATTGAATCCACTAAAATTGACAGAATTTACATTGATCCTGGGTCTTCTATTAGTATTATTCTTCAGAGTATGCTACGACCCTTGAGGATTCCTACTAGTGATTTGACTTACACTAGTACAATAATAGTTGGTTTCAACTCTAGAAAGAGTAAACCACCGGGGAAGATTCATCTGAAGATTCAAATTGGTTATCTTCGAACTATGGCGACCTTTTATGTTATCAACTCAGATATATCTTACAACATCCTCCTTGGAAGACCATGGATACATGAGCATAATATTGTGCCTTCAACTCTCCACCAATGCTTCAAGTACGTGGATTCTCAAGGGATTGTAAAGACTAAATTTACACATATCAATCCTTTTAAGGGTGTTGAAGCCTATTTCTCTGATTCAATACTCTACAAACAGGAGCATGTGAAGGAGATATCGGATATGGCCGAAGATCGATCACATGCAGAAGATCAATCTGCCTCAGAAGATCCTCCGGAAGATCAACCTTTGAAGATCAAAGTCAAAGGTCGAATCCAACCCCCAACCTGTCAATGACTAACCTTTGGTGATGAAGGTTAAAGGAAGAACTCGAGCTTCGTCTGAGGAATCAGTGAGTATTCCAGTCAAGAGCCAAGTTCAACCTCTCATTATCAAAGTCAAGGGACATACTTCTCATACGAATGATCCAAAACCACTGATTATCAACCATGACAAGTCTACGCAGAAGACGGATGACGGTCCTTTAATGATCAATCCAAAGTGTAGTAGTCAGTTTGTAAATGATGTAAATATTGATCATTCTGTACTTTCTCATATTAATGAAGATTTCCTTTTGGAGTACATGGCTGTCAAATTTATTGAAAGAATGATTTTATCTACTGATAATCAAAGTCATCAACATAAAAATGAAATAAATACAGAGAAAATCTTATATATTAATCATAAGAAAAATTCTTTTCCTCCCCATGTCGATGTAGGACCCTACGCTCAAAGGTTCCTAACTGTTGGCCCATTTGTCATATGGTCAACCTGATTTTAATAATTGATCAAACTCTGTCTGGATATATGAAGCTAGTCGGGACATCTCGGACTCTTGGACATGATCAAGAATGGCTATCCACTGAATTCAAGACCGAAGATCTGTTTGCCTACTCGAGTCTGTAATTTCCTATGCAATGTATTTTTCATTTTATTTGAGTCTAGGAATATGTTATACACCGAGTCGTACTGGAAAATAGGCTACCTTTAAATGAGTTCAAAATATTTTTAAAATGACCTCTCAAAAAGGTTTACAAAAAGGTTTTCAAAAAGGTTTTAAAAAATCACCAAAAAGCTTTTTCAAAACCCTAACTAAACCCTGACAGAACTCGGACCGAGTTCGGCCAGAGTTCGGCCAGAGTTCGGTTGGTGGCCGTTGTGATTTTGAATCCTTGTTACTTGGTCATGTTGCAGTTGCAGATTTGACTGAGATTTGCTCATAGTGTTCTGCCTGAATTCTGTCAGAAGTCTGCCTTTGGAATTCCTATAAATAGAGAAGGATTTCGATTATTTCAACTCACTCATTCACTTTCAATCTTCTCTCTATCTAAAGCTTTCAGTCTCCCAAAGAGTTTTTCTTGAGCTTTAAATTTCAGATCCCAAGCCAATTACAATCCTCTAGTCGATTTGCTAGTGCGATACGGTCTAGAAGTTTCTGAGAGATTGTAATCAGAAGGCTTGATTGAAGAATACCTCTTCACATTTGAAGTTGGACGAGTTCTTATTATCAAAGCTCGCGTTGTAGAAGTTACACGGACTTCGTAAGAAAACTTGTGGTTTTTCCAATAGTGGATTCAACTGGTAGCAAGAGTTCTACCGACTGGATTAGTCCTCAACAGAGGGAAACCAGTATACATCGCTGTCTTTGTGTTTGCTCTCTTAACTCAGTCTTTACTTTATTTTAGTTGTGATTAATATTCCGTAATTGTGCTGCTAACATTTTTAATTAGCATTATTCCGCTGCCAACTCTATTCACCCCCCTCTAGAGTATTACGCTTTACTATTTCGTTCCTACAATTGGTATCAGAGCGGGTGTTGCAGGTAAAGCAAAGGTAACAGTACAACTATTTATTCATTTTAATTAACTGCTATATAGATCACAGCACAACACATGGCAACTGTGAAATTCACAAGTGAAGGCCAGGCCACAAACAGACCCTCACTATTTGATGGTACGAACTATACCTATTAGAAAACACGGATGAGTTTCTTCTTGAAATCTCTTGACTTTGATTTATGGTCTATTGTTATTGATGGCTATCAAAAGCCACCTCGTATAAATGTTGATGGAGTTTTAGTTGAAAAACCCTATAGCAGATATACAGAGGAGGAAAAGAAAAAGGCCAGTCTTGACGCACGTGCTATTAATGCTCTATTTTGTGCTTTAGACAGGACTGAATTTTACAGGGTGTCTATCTGTACAACGGCTAATGAAGTATGGAAGCTACTTGAAGTTACACATGAAGGCACGACGAAAGTCAAGGAATCAAAGGTCAGCAGACTCACTCAAGAGTACGAGGCGTTCAAGATGAAGCACAACGAAACAGTTACACAAATGTTCGAGAGATTCTTAGATATTGTAAATCCTTTGTTCTCCTTAGGCAAAGATTACAGTAACCATGAAAAGATTCGCAAACTCCTGCGATCTCTCACCAAGAACTGGATTCCAAAGGCTACTGCTATTATTGAAGGAAACGACCTTACTATGATGACACTCGAAGTACTTATGGGTAAGCTACTCACTCATGAACTGGAGCTACAAGATTTTGAAGAGCCTGCACCAAAGGAGAAGACGATCGCTTTCAAGGCTCAGGACAGAAAAGCTGCTGAAGGTAATTCAGACAGCAGTGGATCTGACGCTGAAGATCAAGCCCTCCTAACAAGGAAGTTCAAAAGATTCATGAGACATGAGAAAAGAGTCAAAGAAAACAACAGCAATAACTGGTATCAAGAAGATGATGTCTGCTATGGTTGCAAGAAGAAGGGACATATGAAGAAGGATTGTCCTACAAACTCATCATCGAGCAAGAAGAGCAATAGGTATGAAAAAGGAAACCAAAAGAGATCAACATCTAGGGGATATGCCAATACCAGCATATGGCATAAAAGTGAAGCAAGCGACTTAGAAGACGAACAATCAGAAGACGCTGCAAACGTATGCTTTATGGTATCCGATCAGGTACCCACTGAACCTGTAGTTGATACTTATGATGACTTCACCTTTGAGCAATTAGGAGATGCCTTCAGTGTCCTGATGACTGATTACAGAAAACTGCATAGCAAGTATCAGACCTCTAAGAAGGTACTCAAAGAGTACAAAGGTGAAATAGGTAGACTTACCGACCTACTAGCTGAGGTTAGAAATAATGTTACTGAGTCTGGTGAGCTTTCTTCAATAAAGCTCTTATTACACGAGACTACCAAGTCATCTGAAGAGAAAGATAAAATTATTGACCAACTCAAGGAAGAACTTCTATAGAGAAGAAAAGTCTTCGATGTGCACAAATCAGAATGGAAACACTTACTTCTGATTATACTAAGTTGTATGACACTTCCAAAGGATTGGAAATTAGGTTAGGAAAATAGCCTGAGCCTACTACTTCCTTCCCTAACACGTGTCACTTACCGAAAAATTGGAACATCCCAAGCCAAACACTGTCAGACCTAACCATATAAAACCTTTACCCCAAAAGGTTAAGCCCAAACAAGATTATAGGTATACTTTCTTCTATACTAGGAAACATAAACCTACCAATCATGCACACCACTCAGCTTTCAACACTCGACATGCACAATGTCATTATTGTGGCCTCATTGGTCATAATTCATCTGCATGTAGAATCAGAAAGCTTGTTGATTTAAATATTTATGCTTGGATACCAAAGGCTAACATTTCAGGACCCTACAAGAAATGGGTACCAAAAGTTTCATTTGTAAACTGTTTTGTAGGTGGAACACCCTTCACATGCTAGAAGAAAATAGATCCTCGACAGCGGTTGCTCACGGCATATGACCGGTGACGCTGCACTATTTGCAACACTGTCGAAGAAAAAGAAGGAAGGCTATGTCTCCTTCGGTAATAATTTGAAAGGGTATATCATTGGTATCGGTGATGTTGGTAAGTCACCATATCCTGTTATTAAGGATGTCTGTCTAGTTACCGAGTTGAAACATAATCTACTCAGCGTAAGTCATCTAGCTGATCATGGTTATGGCATCAACTTTGGCAAAGACAAATGTACTATAGTTGATAGCTCAACTGTAGTACTATCTTTGAAGGTATCAGGGAAGACAATATATATGTTTTCTATTTGTTGGAAGAAACTAACATTTCAGGTAGATGCTTAATGGCTAAAAGCGATGAGAGTCATCTGTGGCATATGAGACTCGGTCACGCAAATATGGACACAATATCAAGATTATCCACAAATAAGCTAGTACGCGGTTTACCGGACATTACATTCAAGAAGGATTCGGTATGCAGCCAATGTGAAAAGAACAAAGCTACCAGATCCACATTCAAATCTGTAAACGCAGTATGTACTACTAGACCTCTACAATTGCTTCATGTGGACTTATTTGGTCCTAGCAGAGTTGCTAGCCTCGGAGGTAAGCTTTATGTTTTCGTAATTGTAAATGATTTCTCTAGATATACGTGGGTATATTTCCTGACACGCAAGAATGATGCATTATCCGAATTTGTCGCCTTTTGCAAGAAAGTACAGAATGAAAAAGGTTACATGATCACTTGTATTAGAAGCGATCATGGTGGCAAATTCAAGAATATTGATTTTGAGCAATTTTGTGACACACACGGTTTCATACACGAGTTCTCCTGCCCTAGGACTCCATAACAAAATGGAGTTGTGGAACGTAAGAACAGAACTCTATCCGAAATGGCCAGAGTGATGTTAAACCAGTTTAGTCTACCCAAATATTTCTGGGCTGAAGCTGTCAATACAGCTTGCTTTGTTCTCAATAGAGTTCAAATTTGACCCAAATTGAAGAAGACTCCATTTGAGTTATGGTTTGATAGAACTCCCTCAGTTTCATACTTTAGAATATTTGGTTGTAAATTCTTTATTCTTAATTCAAAAGACAACTTTGGAAAATTTTATGAAAAGGCCGATGAAGGTATATTTTTAGGTTATGCGGACGAGAGCAAAGGATACAGAGTCTTCAACAAACGAACAATGATCATCGAAGAATCAATCAACGTCACCTTTGATGAAATACATCAAATGACTATCGATGACAGTGATAAAGATCTGCCTGCATCAAGCTCAACATCAGCTGATCCTTAACCAAGCTCTGCACTAGCTGAACCTCCTAGAGAAGATCCAGGAACCAGCTACCTTCAGAATCTACCAAAAAGGTTGAAATTTACTGCTGATCATCCAAAAGATTTGGTAATTGGTGATATTACCAAAGGAGTAAGTACTCGTACATCCAGTAGAGATATTGTTTCTAGTGTTGCATTTATTTCACAGCTAGAACCTAAAACTATTGATGAAGCATGTAGTGATAGTTTTTGGATAGATGCTATGCAAGAGGAATTAAACCAATTTGAACGGAATCAAGTTTGGGAACTTGTTTCCAAGCATATTAATCATCCGGTCATTGGCACCCGTTGGGTATTCTGAAACAAACTGAATGAGAATGGTTTAGTGACTCGTAATAAGGCTCGACTCGTAGCTCAAGGATACAATCAAGAAGAAGGTATCGACTACGATGAGACTTATGCCCTAGTTGCGAGATTAGAATCCATTCGCATGTTATGTGCATTTGCATATTTTCATGATTTCAAACTATTTCAAATGGATGTCAAGAGTGCATTTTTAAATGGTTTTATAAAAGAAAAAGTTTTTGTAGCACAACCTTCAGGTTTCACGGATTTCAAAAACCCTGATCATGTTTTCAAGTTGAAGAAAGCCTTATACGGTTTAAAACAAGCCCCTCGTGCTTGGTATGATCGTCTAAGCTCTTTTCTACTTGACAACGGTTTTTCAAAAGGCAAGGTTGACACTACACTGTTTATTAAGTCTTTTAATGGCAAACTTCTTTTAATTCAAATCTATGTTGATGATATTATATTTAGATCTACTGATGAATCTCGGTGTCAAGAATTTTCTAAGTGTATACAGAATGAGTTTGAGATGAGCATGATGGGAGAGCTGAAATTCTTTCTCGGATTACAAAGTAAACAAACTGATAATGGGACATTTATAAATCAAGCCAAGTACACAAAAGACTTGCTAAAGAAGTTTGATCTGGACAATGTCAAATCTATTGGCACTCCAATGGCAACTTCAACAAAGCTTGATTCAGATGAACAAGGCAAGCCAGTCGACACACGTAATTATCGAGGTATGATTGGTAGTTTACTTTATTTAACTACTAGTCATCCAGATATAATGTTTAGTATTTGCCTGTGTGCACGTTTTCAAGCTAACCTAAAGAAATCACATCTGTCCGCAGTTAAGCGTATCTTTCGATACATTAAGGGCACTTCTTCTGTTGGCTTGTGGTCCCAAAACTAAGTCCTTTGACCTTATTGGTTATTTGGATACAGATTTTGCTGGATGCAAAGTTGATAGAAAAAGTACCAGTAGCACATGTCATTTCTTAGGCAAGGCTTTAGTCTCATGGTTTAGTAAAAGGTAAAATTCTGTAGCCCTATCAACAACAGAGGCTGAGTATATCGCCGCAGGACGTTGTTGTGCTCAGATTTTGTGGATGAAACAAACCTTGGAAGACTATGATTTATTTTATACACATATTCCTATTTTCTGTGATAACACGAGCACTATTAATTTTACTAAGAATCCAGTGTGTCACTCTCGTACTAAACATATCGAAATTCGACATCACTTTCGTAGAGATCATCATCAAAATGGAGATATAAACCTTGTGTACATAGATACTGAAAATCAACTAGCTGACATCTTCACTAAACCTCTAGCGGAAGATCGTTTCAATTATTTACGTCGAGAATTAGAAATTTTGGACGTCAATAATATTAATTAATTTTGTTTTATGATTATATATCATTACGCAAAAACTGTGTTAGAGACAAGCCAATAAAGAGTCTGTCTGTCATCACAACTACGGTTGAAGCGAAGCGGTACTTAAGAGTTCCCCGGTGAACCTCCGCCAGCTGGGACAGTACTCCTACAGCTAATCTGAAACAGTCGCTGTGTAACGACATTTAATCTATAAAATAATATTAATTATGTTAATTGAAGTTGAAATGACTAATCTTTGAATTAAATATTTGAAATGAGATAATGAAAAAGAATGGCAAATATCAACTATAAAGAACCCTAGGCGAATTCGGCCAGAGCTCTGACCGAATTCGGCCCGAGTTCAGTTGAGGGTTTCAGGTTATATAGCCAGAGCCCGAGAGCCCTTCTTTTTCATTGCTTCCATACTACATCATAACAGCAGCAGCAGCCGCGAAGGAGCCCCGAACCCTAGTTCTTCACCACCCTCTTTCTTCCAATCCTAGTGGTGAAATCAATCCAAAATTTGGATTCGTGCAGAGTTCGTCGTTCTCTTCGACATACTTTGATTTAGGGAGGTATAACCCTATCTTTCTCCACTTTTCAATTAGTGCATTTTTACTTCAATTTGCACAAATGGCACCCAAATTCAATCCTTCAAAGAGGAAGAAGACAACCCCCAGTAAGGAAGGGTCATCTTCGCATCCGCATATGGATTCCCTCTTCTCGCCGGTCCAAACGAGTGACGGCGCGTTCGACGGGTTTTTCTTTCAAACCCTAGACCAAGCCCTACTGTGGTATGGAGACTTCTCCATGAGATCCATATGCACAGGCACTCCAGTCAAGTGGACTGTATTTCCTGATCATCGTCATTTCTTTGAGGCATTAGGGTTACATCTTTTTGTTAAACTCTGCTTTTCTATAGCAACTAATGCCATTAGATTATTTTATTACAATCTCATATTAAACACTTTTGAAGTGAGCACTCGTGTTGGAGGTATTGATATCAATTTCGATGATGACCTCTTAACGGAGATCCTTGATATCCTTATCGAAGGTGAACCGCTAGTTGACATCACTGAATTTGATTTCCCCGAAGGCATGACACTCGCCAGTTTCAAAGCGGAACTCTATGCAGCTGATAGAGTACGCTCTGGAAAGTTCAAGGCTAACAACCTGAACTTGTTTAACTATGAATTACATCGCATCATTTATTCCACACTACTTCCAAATTCTACTTCAAAGGATGATGTGACTTCTCTTGAGCTGTCCACCGTGTACCACATTCTTAAGGGGATTCCATTTTCTGCCCCTAAGACTATGTTTCAGATAATGGGTCGTTGTCGTGCAAGAGATAAAAATCTCTCTTACGCGATGATTCTCTCACGCATCTTTCAGTGCTTCGATATCGATCTGTCGACTTGTACTCAGGACCCTGAGCCCAAGTTTCTTCAGTTATCTCGTCGTAGCATGACTGCTTCATCTCCTCCTTCTACTCCTCCTACTGCACCTCCTCCACCACCTCATCAGTATGCCATAACATTTGAGGGCATATATCAGCATTTATCTGTTTTGCATGTCTCGATGACGGACATGGCTCGCGAGCGTGAGTTCCGCGACGTCATCCGTTATCAGGTGCTTGCAAATTCCTTAGCTGATCTTCGTTTTGCCCAGACTGGTCATTCAGCCGGATCCATCCCTAGAGATCCAGCTTTCTCTGGTTACCGCTGTGAGGATGAGGCTGTTCATGCCTACTTCCAGCCCGGTAATGCCTATGATTGGTACCGTCCACCTCGTGACTTTGTTGGTGAGTTCTATGCTGGCGCCCCTCCTCATCATTCTGGCGCTGGTACCTCTGGAGCTGGTCCTTCAGGACATGTTGGTCGAGCTAATGATGATGATGAGGATGATGATGAGGAGATATGACTATATGATTTTGAGTGATATTTTATTGTGCACTTGGAAATGCTCCGACATTGCAAGTTATTATCAGTACTTTTTGATTATTAGCACTTTTTAGTTTGCTTTAGTACACTGTTATTTTCATGGATATGTTTATTATGCCTCAGTTTATGGCATTCCAGTTTATTTCAGCACTATATTTCAGTTTCAGTTTATGATAACACTATCTCTTATATTGCTTCATTCTTTATAACTGCCTGTGAAATTACATGCCTGTGGGGAATTTTTTTTATTTTTTTACAATACATGCCTGTGATATTTCTCTTTTATTTCTGCCTTATTTTTTTATATGTTTTTTCTCACTATTTGTTACTTATGCATTGATTGCGGGGGAGATTTATCTTTTGCAATTATTTTGCTAAGTGACAAAGGGAGAAAAAAATTAAAAGATCTAACATTTTTTTGAGATAATACATGACATGAACAATTCTACTTTTTGATATTTTGAACAAGCTTAATGTTATATCATTCATAGTTTGTCAATTATCAAAATGGGGGAGATTGTTGGCCCATTGGTCATATGGTCAACCTGATTTTAATAATTGATCAAACTCTGTCTGGATATACGATGCTAGTCGGGACATCTCGGACTCTTAGACATGATCAAGAATAGCTATCCACTGAATTCAAGAACGAAGATCTGTTTGCCTACTCGAGTCTGTAATTCCCTATGCAATATATTTTTCATTTTATTTGAGTCTAGGAATATGTTGTACACCGAGTCGTACTGGCTACTAGGCTACCTTTAAATGAGTTCAAAATGTTTTTAAAATGACCTCTCAAAAAGGTTTACAAAAAGGTTTTGAAAAAGGTTTTCAAAAATCACCAAAAAGCTTTTTCAAAACCCTAACTAAACCCTGACAGAACTCGGACCGAGTTCGGCCAGAGTTCGGATGGTAGCCGTTGTGATTTTGAATCCTTGTTACTTGGTCCTCCTGCAGTTACGGATTTGACCGAGATTTGCTCATAGAGTTCTGCCCGAATTTTGCTCGAATTCTGTCAGAAGTCTGCCTTTGGAATTCCTATAAATAGAGAAGGATTTCGATCATTTCAACTCACTCATTCACTTTCAATCTTCTCTCTATCTAAAGCTTTCGGTCTTCCAAAGAGTTTTTCTTGAGCTTTAAATTTCAGATCACAGCCAATTACAATCCTCTAGTCAATTTACCAGTGCGGTACGGTCTAGAAGTTTCTGAGAGATTGTAATCAGAAGGCTTGATTGAAGAATACCTCTTCACATTTGAAGTTGGACGAGTTCTTCGTATCAAAGCTCGTGTTGTAGAAGTTACAAGGACTTCGTAAGAAAACTTACAGTTTTTTCAATAGTGGATTCAACTGGTAGCAAGAGTTCTACCGACTGGATTAGTCCTCAACAGAGGGAAACCAGTATACATTGTTGTATTTGCGTTTGCTCTCTTAACTCAGTCTTTACTTTATTTTAGTTGTGATTAATATTCTGTGATTGTGCTGCTAACATTTTTAATTAGCATTATTCCGCTGCCAACTCTATTCACCCCCCTCTAGAGTATTACGCATTACTATTTCGTTCCTAAACTAACATCTTCTCCCTATCTTCTTCCTGTAGCCTCATTATCATAAGCTTGTGTAACTTATTGACGTCACGAAGAATCTTATTTTGTGATTCCGTCTAATAAGAAAAACAAGCGTCAAATTGTGTTTAGCCTGGCTAGAAATATCCCTGTTACTCAAACAGATGATCTAAGAGAAAGATAAAGGAAGAATCTGAATTGACAAATATAGTCAACAATCTCTTAAGATTATCCAGAATATGGGATATGATTTGAAGACTATGTAAGTTCTCAATCAAGGCAAAGGTAGACGGTTACCATTATGTGGTGATCTATTTTACCAGAAAACTCGTCATGGATTGGGATACGATCCATCCCATATGTTTAATGATGATATACAAGAAAAATTTTCTTTTAGTTCTTTACAATCCTCAAATTCTGAAGAAATCTAGTTCATCGAAACGGATACATCCCATATGTATAAAGAATTTATGGAAGATGAATTTTCTTCCAGTTTTTTATAATCCTCATATTCTGAAGGAGACCATTATGATGAATCTGAGTGCGTATTATCAGTCAATATGGTTCAAATTGATGGAGAATCTGAGCCATTTGAAAATGATCCTTGGGCACAACAAATGGACCCTCAGTGGGAGCTTTATTTTGAACAGCAACAGCCACCTACGGAAGATAAAATTGTCCAGATTGACGTTGGAGACGGAACTACGTCTAAGCCAACATTCATCAGTAAAAACCTTTCTGAAGATGAAAAGAAAGAGTTGGTACAACTGATTAAAGAATATATTGATATCTTTGCATGGAGTTATGAGGATATGTCGGTTCTAGATCCTAAAGTAGCTACTCATAAACTCAATATTCTTCCTAATGTCAAGCCTGTAAAATAACAACAACATCATTTTCGACCAGATATGATGGATACAATTGAAGCAGAAGTCAAAAAGCTAATCACATGTGGCTTTGTTCATGAAGAACAACACCCAGACTGGGTTGCCAATATTTTTCCTGTTATAAAGAAGAATAGAAAAGTTCGAGTTTTCATAGATTTTTAGGATCTTAATGCAGCTTGTCCAAAAGACGAATTTCCACTTCCGATTACCGATGTCATGATAGACAATACATGTGGTTTTGAACGCATGTCTTTCATGGACGTATTTTTAGGATACAATCAAATTAAGATGCATCTAGAAGATGAAAAGAATACCGCTTTCCGTACACCCTTGGAGTTTACTACTATACGGTTTTACCATTTGGTCTGAAAAATGCCGGTGCTACGTCTCAACGGGCCATGAGCAATATCTTTCAAGAACATCTACGAAAAATAGTTGAATGTTATGTAGATGATATTGCTGTCAAAAGTTGATCAAAAGATGATCATATTCAAGACTTAAAGACAGTATTTGAGTTGATGCGTCAACATCAACTGAAGATGAATCCTACTAAGTCTTTCTTAGGGGTTTCCAGTGGCAACTTTTTGGGATTTGTTATTACTTCTCAAGGTATCCATGTTGATCCTGATAAAATCAATGCAATTCTTGAAATGCGTCCTTCACGCAATCTAAAAGAACTACGCGACTTTCAAGGTCGTATTTCTTATATCAGGAGATTTATATCCAATCTTTCTGGAAGATGTCAACATTTCTTCCGTCTATTAAAGAAAGGTGTATTATTTGTTTGGATGAAGCATGTAAGAAAGCCTTCAATGACATCAAGCAATACCTTACAAATCTACCTGTTCTGGTACCTCTAGTGGTATGGAGACCATTTTTGCTATATGTTCGAGCCTTAGATCATTCGCTTGGTGCTCTTCTTACACAGAAAAGTGATAAGGGTCATGAACAAGCAATTTATTATCTTAGCCGAATGATGGTTGGATCTGAACACAGGTATACTCCTATGGAAAACGAATGTCTGGCCTTGGTTTTTGCCGTTCAAAAGACGCGACACTATGTGTCAGGACAGACTATTCATGTCATCTCCAGAATAAATCCTATTCGAATATTAATGAGAAAATCGAGCATCCTTAACTCCAGATTAGCCACATAGGCAATGTTGCCTACTCCTTATGATATGGTATATGTACCTCAAAAATCAATGAAGGGTCAAGCATTTGCTGATTTCTTAGCAGCTCACCCTATACCTGAAACATCCAAGCTTTATGAGACATTCCAGATGAAGTCGTGGATTGCAACATGACATTAAGGGATAACATTTGGCAACTATACTTTGATGGAGCATCACGGGTTGGACCTAAAGGCAATATTATCTCAGGAGTAGGCATCATCTTGGTCTCTCCTAATAAAATGGTCAAATATCGTGCTTATTCTTTTAATGAACCATGCTCCAACAATATGGCAGAATATAATGCTATCCTAATTGGTCTTCAAGTAGCAAAACAATTGGACATTGAGTTCCTGGAAGCTTATGGAGACTCTCAACTGATTGTTAACATATGAAGTCAGAAATTCAGACCTCATTCCCTATCATCAAGTGGTAATCGAATTGGCCCTTTCATTCAAAGGGTTCTTCATTGAATTCGTACCACGTTCTCAAAATTTAGAAGCTGATGCTCTTGCTAGTTTAGCTGCAGACTTAGTTGTTCCAATCAGAAGACAAAACACCATTACTTTATTGGATAGAGATCTATTCTGTATAAAGAATAATTTGCATATCGAACAAAGTTATACTATAGAATCAAGTTCTCAGCAAAGGGATTGGAGAAGTCCATTCATTGATTATGTGGTTCATGGGATTTTACCTGAAGATCCAAAAGAAGCTGCATCAATTAAGAGACGATCATTTCGATTCTATTATGATTCTTCTTTGCATATGTTATATCGTCGTTCATATGACGGACTTTTATTGCGTTGTCCCTCTGAGAGTGAAGCTAAGCAAACACTCCATGAAGCTCATGATGGTGTCTACAGTGCCCATTAACCGGGTCCGAAATTACAAGACCGTATTCGAAGAATGGGGTATTATTGGCCTTCCATGATAGCAGATGCTGTGATTATGCCATACGGTGTAAAGTATGTCAGATTCATGTCGATTTTATTCATCAACCATCTGAATTCTTACATCCTACAACAGCTTCTTGGCCCTTCGAAGCTTGGGGCATTGATATTATTGGTCCGATTAACCCTCCTTCTGTCAAGGGACATCGGTTTGTACTGGCTGTAACCGATTACTTTTCTAAATGGGCGGAAGCGGTTCCCCTTGTTGAAGTAAAAACATCTAATGCACTTAGCTTCATCAAACACCATGTCATTTATCGTTTTGGGATTCCCCGAAGGATAATCCATGATAATGGAACTCAATTTCCCAGTCAGGCGTTTTATCGATTCTGCGATAAGAATCGAATCCAAAATTTGGCTTCTACGGCTTATAATCCAGCTGCTAATGGTTTGGCCGAAGCTTTCAATAAGACAATTATTAAACTTCTCAAAAAGTTTGTCTCTTCTAATAAACGCGATTGGAATAAGAAACTTGGAGAATATTTATGGGCTTACCGAACGACAGTCCAAACTCCTACTGGTTTTACACCATTCTTACTGGTTTACGGATGTGAGACTGTTCTTACACTGGAAAGCCAGATTCCATCTCTTAGAATAGCAATTGCTAATGAGCTAACCTCAGAGAATAATGATCGCTTACGACTCCAAGAACTTGAAGGATTGGATGAAAAGCATCTTCAAGTACAACAGTACATTGAGCTATATCAAGCCCGCATATCTCGAGCTTTCAATCGTAAAGTTAAGAAGAGGGTATCCAAAGTTGGTGAGCTAGTTCTAGCTGTTCGAAGACCGATGGTGATGACTCATTAGAGCAAAGGGAAATTCCAAGCAAAATGGTAAGGTCCTTATGTAGTCGAGACAGTCTTCGCCAATGGTGCCTATATGTTGTCTAAACCTACTGGAGATTTCCTCATGATGCCAATTAATGGAAAGTTCTTCAAGAAATATTATGTCTGAATTTCTTCTTTATTCCCCAGCTACCAATGTTTGGTTAAGCTGATTATTTATCTCCTAAAAGAGAATTTTGATCTTCTGTCTTACAAGCTGAGTAAAAGATTTATTATTTATCATGTTCTCATGACCTCTGAATAAATATTAAGTCTACTTTTCTTCTTATCTATCATGTCCATATGGCCTCTTAGTAGATATTAATCTATTTTTCTTTGAGTTGTTACGATATGTCACGTTCATATTAGCTCTGATAGTATTGTACACTCTAAAAAGAAAACACGATTCATTATCTATCATGTCCATATTACCTCTGGATAGATATAATTTATTGAGTTTAGAAGACTTGTCATGTCCATATTACCTCGGATAAGTGTTTTCTATCTGATACCTATTGTTTAAATTCAAAATAAATGATAGGGTCACAAAACAAATATTTCATTCATTTCTTGAAAATATTACAGAATGAAAAAGACAGAAGAATACAAAATTCTGTATTAAATACAAAAAATGCTGAAGACGGAACAGATACATCTTCGAGCAGTTTTTGCAGCTCTGCAAGACGCTTCTCACGAGAGCTCAGCACAGTTGCAGTAGCTGTGGTACGTCGAGCCTTTGGAATACAAAGATGGGAGAATTCGGCGAAAGTAGCTATCACTTTATCCTTGGCATCATCAAGGGTTTTAATGACAGCTTCAACACCGAAAACCTTCTCTTCCAAAATTGAGCTTTGCGTCAGATGTTTGTCTCTATCCGCGATTATTTGGTCTCTTTCGGCCTTCAAGAGAACCAACTCCGCCTCAACTTCGTGAATTCTATCATCTTGTTGATGAATTCTCATGTTTGAAGTCTTATAAGCTTCTTTAAGCATCTCCAGCAGAGGCTCGGTTTCATTCAATAAAGCTCTTTCTCTGGCAACTTCACTGCTATAGTTCTAGAGAGATTCATTGAAAGTAGTCTTCCGAGCGATGTATTCAGCTGATAGAGTATCATACTCGCTTTGGATGAGACCTTCAATAGTTTCACTTGACAGCTTTAGATATTCTCTAATAGGCTGTTCAAGTCCCTCTACTACCTTCTCCAACGCCGCTGCTCTCTCAATGTTATTGAACATAGCAACATTCTTGATTGTGAGAGCAATGACAGCCTTCAAGCTTTTATAATTTAGGCCCTTCTTTAGGACCATATTGATCAGAGCCGCTAGGGTTTTGTAAAAAGTTTCAGTATGAATCTCAACTAGAAGATTCATTTCTGCATTTGAGCTCGGCGAGGTAGCAATATCTACCAAGTCCATCTTCTGAAGGCTAGGAGTGGATATTGTTGTCGCCTTGGTAGCAAGTTGAGTTAAAGCCATTGTTGATGCTGCTACCATGGCTAACTGATCCCCAGGAGCTTCAGAGGCCATATCTTCAGCACTTTTTTGGATCATTACTCCAGCCGTTTCTGGAGTTGAAACTATTTGAGTTTCAGGGGCGGTGATTGTTGCGGGAGGAATGGTGACCATTGTAACTGACTCCGGTTCAGACACTGTCTTCTCGGGAACTTATGCTGGATCAGTAGCAACAACGGAGGATGCTATTACAATATCTCCAGCATCAGTTGGTGAGTTAACTATATCTTCATCACCTTTATTGGCTATAGGCTCTTCAAGCTCTGGAAGTAGTTCAGTTGCAGTGGGTTCTTCTACAACTGTTTCTTCATTGAAGTCTGTTTCTTCTGCAGCAGCTACTTCTTCATCTGCAGTTGGTTCTTCTGCAGTTTGTTCTTTTTCTCCGTCCTCAGCAAGAGAAGACAATTCTAGCTGAGCCTCTACAACAGGCTCTTGTTGTACCTCATTGGATTGAGAGTTTTCCTTAGAAGAAGAATCTTCTTTTGAAGAAGAACTTTCTTCCTCAAATTCCACGTTTTCTTTATAAATAGCTTCTTGAGGAGGAGGAGGAGCCACAAGCTTTACTACAATGATAACACCTATAAAAATTAAGCAAAATAAGTTAATATACAAAATCATAATACATAATTTTGTATAGATTTTGTGTAATTTATATTTACCTGGAGTAGGTGCAGGACGTGCCAAAAGTTCATCATAATCTTGATCCCAGTCATCATCATCGAAGGCAAGAGCCGGTTCATCAGATGGGATGAGCTCTGGATCAACAGTATGTGTAGTGACGGTATCCTCAATAGCTTTCGCCTTTTGTGGCAAAGTCAGATGAAGTGATGAGCTGAGATGTCCAGGATATAGAAGCCCCACAGCTTCTGTTGATGCTACTGGTTGGGATGCCGAAGATCCTTCTCCAGGATGAGCTGAAGAAGATGCAATGTGTTGAGGCTCCTCGACTGGAGTTTCGCCCTCTGTCGTTTCGCCCTCTGGAGTAGCGGCTCTCTGTCTAGAAGGCCCTTTGACAGTGATCTTCTTTTTTTTCTCTGGGAGGGTAACAGATGCGCCTGATTTCTGCTTCCGGGTCTTGCTGATAATAATTGGTCCTGCAGCTATTTTCCCAGCACCCATAGGAATCACTTCCAGATACTCATTTGGAACAGCAGCATCATCGGGTATGTCTGAAGGTACCCTGACTGATTCTTCGACGTTCCCTTCCTTGGGCCATTGAAGACTCCCCTTCATATTGTAGCCATGTGCGAAAGAGCGAATGGATGCATAAAAGCGAGCATACATATGAAGTATTCCTAGCTCGGTTGTACTTGAAGCAGTTGATACCCGAAATTTAGCACCGGTACAAGCAGTGCTAAAGTATCTACATGCTCTTGCACCATCAATTAACTTCCCATAATGGTAGAAGCTAGTGGAGGGATTACCAACGTGAAGTTGGTCATATCCAAACTGACGAGCGAACCGAGTTGGTAGATACAGTTCGAACGCACAGTTGTCTTCATTCCTATACATCAGATGTGAGGGTCTGGTACATATTATCCATTTGAAAACTGGCACAGGTAATAAAGTCATTCCTTCCCCTCTATCTTTAAATTACACATTGAGGCAGTCGGCTGGAACTTGTGGTCTTGTACAGAAAAAGTTCCATCCATGAGAGTAGTTTAGTACTGCTTGGGTATCTGCCACTGTAGTTGTAGTCCATGTGGCTGTAGAAGCACGAAAAAGAATAATAAATTCTTATGTGGCCCAGAAACTCCATGCGGCTCAGAATTGGGGGGGTCTCATGCGGCTCAAAAATCCCTCAGAGCCGTATGCGGCACAGAAAGCTTTATGCGGCTCAGAAGGAGCCACGTGGCCTTATGAGCTGGCCATAATTACTCTGTGCAACTGGCCATTAAATGCTCTGACACTTAGTGACAGCAATGATGGCGGTGACATAAAGAAAAGATGCAACATGCTCATAAAAAGACAAGAAAATCTTTAACATAGCGGGTACAGTTCACAAAGTCCAAGGAAAGTTATCTATGCAGATCGCCTGAGTGTCCTTCATGCGGCTCGGTTGTGAGACCACCCTCATGCGGCTCGGTTGTGAGGCCACCCTCATGCGGCTCGGTTGTGAGGCCACCCTCATGCGGCTCGGTTGTGAGGCCGCCCTCATGCGGCTCGGTTGTGAGGCCACCCTTATGCGGCTCCGTTGTGAGGCCACCCTTATGCGGCTCGGTTATGAGGCCACCCTCTTAACAACTCAGATTTATTGCAACCAATAGATTATAGCAGTTCATATTTATTTCAACAAACATAACACCCCAGATTTATTGCAACCAACAGATCATAGCAGTTCATATTTATTTCAACCAACATAATAACCTAGATTTATTGCAACAAACAGATCAAGGTTAATCTTAACCAATCCCCAACTACCCACATCTCAAGACGCAGTTACAAGAATGTGGCCACATGGCTGTACACCCCACTCATCACAATTCCTATAAATAGCAAGGTGCTATTCCCTTGTACAGACACACAAAAACAGAGAGACATATAGAGAGCATTTCTTCGCCGGAGCCGAGGTTGCGTTCGATCATCCAAAGAGTTAGACAGTATTGATAGCACTTTTCTGAGCCTCTACCGTCACCCTCCAGAATCCAAATTAAACAATTGTACTTAGATTGCTTTTCCTAGGTTTTGTTTCTAGGCTCTCTTTGTACAAGCGAGTTTGTAATTGTGAATCAAAGTTCATCCCCCCATAAAACTGTTCTGTTCTTAGATAATTAATGGCAAACACGATGGCGACTCTGCTGGGGATCGAACCCAGAATCTCTGATTTTGCAGACCATTATATGGGTTATTTCTAATTATTACTATTTATCATCCATCTTTTTTTCTTCTTTCAATTATATTCCTAGCATTTGAGAGAGTTGATCAATCGGTCGACGGGCAAAGAAATTAAAATCAAGAGACGATGGCGCATGCCGCAGCATTGTTCGTCCTCCTCGTGGCCCTCCTCGGGCTCTCGGCTGTCGTCCAGGCCGAGGACCCTTACCTATTCATCGAGTGGAACATAACTTACGGCACCCGCACCCTCCTAAACGCCCCTAGAGGGTTATCCTGATCAATGACGCGTTCTCTTGCCTTGAAATCAACTGCAGCTCCAACAACAATACTATCGTCAATGTGTTCAACAAGATTGACGAACCATTGCTCTTTTCATAGAATGGCATCCAACAGAGGAAGAACTCCTAGATGGATGGCAAGCCCGGGACAAACTGCCCCATCGCGTCGGGGACCAACTTCACGTACAAGTTCCAGGTGAAGGACCAGATTGGTAGCTTATTCTACTTTCCGAGCATCGGGATGCAGAAGGCGACGGACGGCGTAGGCCTCATCCGCATCAATAGCCGCCTCCTCATCCCGGTCCCCTTTGCCAACCCGGCCGATGAGATCTCTATCTTGATTGGCGACTGGTACACCAAGAGCCACACCGTACTCGCCCGCATGCTCGATGCGCGCCGCAACATCAAGCTTTCCGATGCCTCATCAACGTCAAAGCCAGCGACGAGGTCGAGTGGAACCCGCCCCAGAAGCTGTAGTTGGACCTGACCTACAGGTACAGGATCTGCAACGTGGGGCTTAAAACCTCGCTCAACTTCCGTATCGAGGGCCACCACATGAAGCTCGTCGAGATCGACGGGTCCTACATCGTCCTGAACATGTACGATTCCCTCGACATGCACGTAGGCCAGTGCTACTCCGTCCTCGTCACCGTCGACCACCCCGCTGACGAGTACTTCATGGTCGCGTCGACACGGTTCATTAAGAAGGTGATCACCGTGATGTCCCCGCTTAGGTACGTTGGTGCGTCCGAGACCGCAAAGGCATCCATGGAGCTCCCTCCCTCCCCCATGGGCTGGGGCTGGTCCCTCAACCAGTAGAGGTCCTTCCGGTGGAACCTGACCGCCAGCACCGCCCGTCCGAACCCCCAGGGGTCCTACCCGCAACGACTCCTGAATGCCTATATGAGGAATTTGACTGGCATTCACATTCAACTAGATCACCATCTTCCGATTCGGATGTCAGCATCGGGGATGTATTCAGGCAAGTTTTGTCTGTCAATATGGCATTTGCTGACGCCTATAAAGTAGACAAAGATGTGCCCGAGCTTCTAGAGTTAGAGCCTTGGGTTCAACAGCTAGATGCGCAGTGGGAGAAGCGTTTCGAACAGAGAGATCCTCCTACCGAAGATAAGGTCATGCATGTTGACCTCGGCGATAAATCCTCTGTAAAGCAAATCTTCGTCAGCAAAAGCTTGACAGACGAAGAGCAGGAAGCACTTTTGCAACTCATCAGAGAATACATTGATGTGTTCGCCTAGAGCTATGAAGACATGCCAGGGCTAAACCCCGAGGTTGCACTCTATAAGCTCAACATTCATCCGGACGCAAATCCTTTCAAACAGCAACAACGACGGTTCCGTCCAGATATCATGAATTCTATCGAAGCTGAGGTCAACAAACTGATAGCCAGTGGCTTCATTCCTGAGGAACGACATCCAAACTAGGTTGCTAATATAGTACCAGTCCTCAAGAAGAATGAGAAGATCTTAATTTGCATCGACTTCCAAAATCTGAACGAAGCATGTCCTAAGGATGAGTTCCTTCTTCCTATTTCGGTCATAATGATTGAAAACACATGTGGCTTTGAGCGCATGTCGTTCATGGATGGCTTCTCAGGATACAACCAAATCAAAACGTTTCCTGATAACGAAAAGCATACATCGTTCCGAACGTCGATTAGCGTGTACTGTTACACAGTCATGCCCTTTAGTTTAAAGAATGTTGGTGCCACATATCAACGGGCTATGATTGTCATCTTCAGGGACCACTTGCATAAGATAGTAGAATGTTATGTCGATGACATCGCTGTCAAAAGTCGCTCTAAGCAAGATCATATGCACGATCTGAGGACAGTCTTTGACCTGGTGCCAGCGTACAACTTGAAGATGAATCCCACAAAATCCTTCTTGGGCGTATCTAGCTGGAAATTCTTGGTTTTTATCATTACGGCCCAGGGAATCCATATATATCCTGAGAAGACGAAGGCAATCATGGAGATGGGTCCTCCGAGAAATCTTCGAGAACTCAGAGGCCTTCAAGGGAGGCTAGCCTATATCAGGAGGTTTATCTCTAACCTCTCTGGGCAGTGTCAATCATTCACCCACCTCATGAAGAAGGACATCTCCTTAGTATGGGATGAAGAGTGCCAACGTGCCTTCGACAACATTAAAAAATATCTGTCAAATCCTCCAATCCTGGTGGCCCCGGTTGCTGGAAAGCCGTTCTTGCTTTACGTACGAGAAATGGAGCATTCTCTCGGCACTCTACTAGCACAGAACAATGATGCTGGGCATGAACAGGCCATCTATTATCTCAGCCGAATGATGATAGGGCCTGAGCATAGATACACCGCCGTGAAAAATGAATGTCTTGCTTTGGTGTTTGCTATCCAGAAGACGCGACATTAAGTTACAGGACAGACCATCCATGTCATGTCACGAGTCAACCCCCTAAGGGTCCTCATGAACAAGCCGGGTTCACTTAGCTCTTGTCTTGCTACCTGGGCGATATTATTGTCTCCCTACTACATGATATTCGTCCCGCAAAAGGCTGCTAAAGGTCAAGCTCTGGCAGACTTTTTAGCAGCTCATCCAGGTTCGGAGTCAACTAGAATATATGAAGAGATCCCAGACGAGGTCGCCAATTCAAACATGGATTCCCATGATACCATCTGGGGAATGTTCTTCGACGGTGCTACAAGAACCGGGCCCAAGGACAATATCGTCGTTGGGGTCGGAGTGGTACTAATTTCTCCCTCGGGCTTGGTGATCAACCGGGCATATTCCTTTACAGAACCTTGCTCAAATAATGTAGCCGAGTACAACGCCTTGGTTATCGACCTCCGATTTGTGAAAGAACTGGGGGTAGAGTACCTGGAAGTATACGACGATTCACAATTAATCGTCAATCAAATCTAGGGTTCATATGAAGTTCACCATGAAGGCATGATCCCCTATCATCAGATAGCAATCGCCATCATCACGTCCTTGAAGGGGTTCTTCATAGAACATGTTCCAAGGCTCCAGAACATTGAAGCCGACGCCTTAGCAGGATTGGCCGCTTCTCTGGCGGTCCTAAATCATACTCATCATTTAGTCGATGTAATAGGCTATAAATTGGTATGCCCTAAGAACAACGTCTAATTTACTGGCCCTGATGGTCGACCAGACGCAAGACTGGAGGCTCCTATTTATCGACTTCGTAGTCTATAGCATCTTGTCGAAAAATCCGAAAGAAGCCACCTCTATCAGAAGACGTTTTCTCAGATTCTTCTACGATACTGAGACAAAAATATTATATCGATGATCTTATGATGGGTTGCTGCTCCGGTGCTTATCAGATACAGAAGCCAAAGAAGTCGTACACGAAGCCTACGATGACGTTTGTGGGGGCCATCAACCTGGCCTAAAGTTATAAGACCGCCTTCGCCGGATGGGTTATTACTGGCCTACGATGGTTGCAGATGCGATAGACTATGCGAGAAAGTACAAAGCCTGTTAAGTCCATGCAGATTTCATACATCAACCATCCGAGTTCCTACATCCGACGGTGGCATCCTGGTCATTTGAGGCATGGGGAATGGATATTATTGGTCCAATCACCCCACCTTCATCCAGAGGACACCATTTTATACTGGCGATTACGGATTACTTTTCAAAATGGGAAGAAGCCGTCCCACTTGCAGAAGTGAAGACATCAATCGTGATCAGCTTCCTCAAGCATCACGTCATCTATCCCTTTGGACTGCCTCGGAGGATCATCCACGACAATAGTCCGCAGTTCGCAAGCCACGCCTTCTATCGATTTTGTGACAAACATCGGATCCAGAATGTTGCGTAAACACCCTACAACCTGGCGGCTAATGGTTTGGCCTAAGCGTTCAACAAAACTATAATCAAGCTCCTCAAGAAGTTCGTATCCTCAAACAAACGCGACTGGAATGAAAAGCTTGGCGAATGCTTATGGCCGTACCGTACTACATTCCGGACGGCCACTGGGAATACACCATTCTCTTTGGTGTACAGAAGTGAGGCAGTTCTCCTAATGGAGACTCAAATCCCCTCGCTCCGCGTTGCCCTCACTTACCGATTGACGACGGTTGATAATTACCGTCGTCGGCTACAGGAATTGGAGGCCTTAGATGAAAAGAGCCTGCTAGCTCAACAACAAATCGAGCTTTATCAAGCCTACATCTCTGGAGCCTTAAACAAGAAGGTTAAACTCAGAACATTCCAAGTAGGTGATCTCGTCTTGGCAGTTCGGAGGCCGATGGTTATGACTCACAAAATCGTCGACAAGTTCCAGCCGAAGTGGAAAGGCCCATTTATCATCGAGCCAGTATTCTCCAACGGTACAAACCGTCTCACAAAACAAAATAGAGACTTGCTTATGATGCCCAACAGCGGCAAGTTCCTGAAGAAAAACTTTGTCTAAACGACATCATCCAAATCATCCGGATTGTTGAGTTATGTACCTTTAGGTACTGCTGAACTTACACTCTGGTCACTCCAAATGAATCTATATCGTGTCTTCGGGGTAGTAAGTCGTGTATAATCATACTTCTGAACTTCCTCCCTAAAAGAGCATCTTCCTCATGATCTATTACCCGCGCTTTCAGCGCACAAAAAAGGGTAACATGTCCACAAATTTCCCGAAACAACCACGTCGATGTCACCTCTGAGTTGTTTCACTTCCATCAAAAACAAACCACCCCTTACATAGAACTTCCATGTCTATATTACCTCTGAGTTGTTCTATGTACCCTTCGTGGAGTCCACTCCTGCCACGTCCTCATTACCTCTGAGTAGGAAGACTCCATTGAAAAAGCCCCCATATTTACCATGTCCTTATTACCTCTGAGTAAGTATGTCGGGTTTCTCTCAACCTATTTTCCGTATCCAAAACCAGGGTACGCCAAGGATAATAGGCCCACAAATGTCCACAGTTGACCACAAATGTCCACAGTTGACCACAAATGTTGTACTAAATTTTCTAGTACATGTGCCTCTTTTCTCACAATCTCATGCCTCTGGAACCCAGCTGTTCCATGGCATTCTTTCGCCCGATACCAAGAACTTCCATATCCACCTTACCGCGGAATTATTCTAAGTATCCCTATCAAACTTATTATCCGTACCTAAAACCAAGGTATGCCAAGGGTAATAGGTCCACAGAAAGAACCCTAATGGTGAAAACACATAATATCTAAGATGCAGCACAAGCACAACAGATGAAAGATGATGCAAACGAAGTCATTTATATAAATCAAAAGTACTACATTATCTGGGATCACGTCCCTGTCAAAAAGATGAAGAAACATAAAAAAAAGAAAAAAGCCGATCATGGTTCGGTGACACATAATTCTCGGAGCCAGTCTGTCAGCTTGGACATCGACCGCTCAATTGTCAGGGTGGCCCGACGCCCAGCCTCTTGCGTCATCTTCTCTGCATCCTCCAAATGTGCATGGACCTACCAACCATCTTCAAGTTTCTTCAGGGCTTGCTCCAAGGCATCTGAGGTTCGGGTGACTTTGTCGGTCTTTCGAAAAATTAATTCCTTGTCGTCACGAGAGGCCTACAGCACAGACTCCAAAGAAACCAGTTTTCTCTGAAGCTGGAGGATCTGCTCCTTGGTCTCGGATACCCCACGAGAGACGGCTTCTTCCCGAGCAATGTATTCCTCTTCGCTGCGGCTTAATTGATCACACTTCAGCGATAAATCTCGGAGGTCCTTCATCAGAGTGGGCTTGGACGTCTCCCGTACCGTCCTTACCTTTTCCATGACAGTTAAAAGAAAGGCACACTCCTGATCTATTGCTGAAGAAAGATCAACTTGCCGCAGTACTCGATACTGAGCCACCAGCCGGTCAGCTTCTAGTAACTTAGGCTCTAAAAGCTCGACTATCCCTGCCCCACCGTGGAGGGTTCTTAGAAGTTCAATCTGGCCACGCACACATCGACAGGCCAGAGCAAAGGATGTTTCCCTATCTACGGCAGCCCCAATCCCTCGCTTTAGGTGGCGGTAGAAACTGTCAACCACATCCTTCGACGATTCATCGAGAACTTTCGAAGAAGACGACGTCAAGGGAAGGGTGGCTGGCAGAGCTGAAGAAGATACACCTGAACTTGACGCCCCTGCCACTAGGAAGACAAGCTCCGAGCGAAAAGATTCTTGAATATCAGCCATCTCCTCCGCCGCCTGAAGGATCTGGAGACTTGGAAGGGCGAAAAGGTCGACCTCTGGAGCCACATGGATCAAGGAGGGCGCAGGGACCATTTCTCCCCGTCCCGGCCATTCATCTGCCTGATCTTTCGAACTCGAACCGGCAAGAGGCCCCTCGATATGAGTTGAAGGAGGAGGAGGTATACTTTCTTCCACCGGATCCCCTCCGGTGACTTCTCCCTTGACGATGTCCGTCGCTACTGGTGAAGAACCATGACCAGTATGTCCGAAGCAACCATCGATCAGCTTAACCCGGAGGATGTGAAGATAGAACAAATGAACCTCCTTACTAGTCAAGACTTGACTCAGCTTACCAGGGGAGGGTTGCTGAGGTGGAGGCTCACTCACAGCCACCGTGTCCTCTTCACCAGCGACATCTGAGTCGAATACCGCAGGTTTCTCTGCCCCAGCCGCCCCGAAGGTAGACGCAAATGGGTCAGCATCACCCGGCTAGGATTCAGCAACTTTGGGGATGGGTTCAATAGAGCCCACGTCGCCCTGGGTTAAGACATCAGCAACAGGAGGAACCTCAGTCGTCGCCGGGAGAACACCGGTAGAGATAATCTCGGCAATCATATCACTAATTAAAGCGGTTAGAGCTGGGTCAACCTCGGAGACAGTAGCCGGCTCTCGAGAGTCTACTTCTCTTGACGCCTACAAAGAAAAGGTGAAGGATTAGATTATAATACAGAAAAGAAGAGCTAAGAAAAGATGGTTGTAATTTGATTCACCTCCGAAAGGGCATCAACATCCTCGCTTCTCTCTCGAATAATTAGCCCGCAGGGCTTGACAGCAGCCCGTTTCCGGGAATAAGTTATTCCGCCAGCAGCGGATTCACGCCTACTTCGCTTGCGTGAAGGACCAGGCACAATAGGGGGCTGATCCGCCACCACATCATCTGCTGGAGGAAGAGACAGGTTGTCGGGGTCATCCTCTTCATCTGCATTGGTGGACTCTGAGTCCGACACCTCAACTGTATTCTCCTGCTTTGTCCTCGTCTTGGACCCTTTTGGTTTCTCCTCCAAACTAGTACCGACAATAAAACTGGTACTTGGGTAAAAATCGGTAGGGGGCTTGTTCACCATAACATGGTACAGAGCCGCCATGTACAAAATCTGCCCTAACTCCTTAACATCAGGAACAGAGAAGCTGGTACGGGTGTGAACCGTGTTATAGTAGTGCCAAGCCCTGATACCGTCAAGGACACTACCCTCAAAACCTAGGCAGGGGCTGGGATTGTCCAGAAACAGCTGACTGTACCCAAACTGTCGGGCGAACCGACTGGGCAAGTAAGGCTCCAGGAAGACAGAGTTGCGGTTGTGATATATCAAGTGTGCAGGACGGATGTTCTACAACCGGAGGAGCATCTTATCAGACAAGAGGTGGAGGGCCCAGTACCATCAAGATGTACGCACTACAACAAAAAAGTGTTTTAACGACACTCGAAAAGTGTCGTTAATGACTTTCTACGACACTTTTTTGGTGCTGTCTAGAGGGGGTGTCATAGAAATATTTTTTCTTTCAATGACACTACAAAAGTGTCATATAATAACTTTATGACGATACTTTTTGAATGTCGTGTAATGCTTATTTCATAACACTTTATTGATGTCATCTTAACATCCTTCAATGACAGCAATTAAGTGTCATCAAAATTATGACACTTTATAAGTGTCATCTACAAACATTCAATGACAGTTAATAAATGTCTTGGATAAATTTTTATGGCACTTTTTTATGTGTCATATAAAGATTTTAGTCAGGGCACTTTACTAGTGTCAACTTAACATGTATCGTCAAAATTATGACACCTTATAAATGTCATCTAAAATCACTCAATGACATTTAATAAATGTCATGAATATTATTCATAGCACTTTTTAATTATCATGTAGACCGAGTTGAACGGCAAATTTTAAATGCCTTCAAAACATCTTCAATATATAACCAAATTCAACTAAGATCACAAATAATTAACCAAAAGTAATATATTAAAAAAACTTCATCCCGTATAAAATGTTAATAAAATATTACAAGAATATAGTATTCAACTTGTTTGAGACTAACAAAGTGTATTACATAATATGCAAGAGTACTACTAATACTACTTCTTAACGTCATCATCCGAATTAGGATCATGCCTTGAGAACCACAATAAATAGGTAAAAGTGAATTTCTGTCATGAGGAAACTGAAAAAGAAAGAAAGGTTCAACTTATTAGTCGTTAGATGAAATTGTAAGAAATTAGAAAGAAAATAAGCATCTTACTCGAGCAGCCCCCAACTTTATTTTCAAATTTCTTTTTCTCAAACACACCTTAAAAAGGTTACGGGGATTGGTGAGCAAGCTCAGACCTACCTTTTAACCTACCCTTTAATGTAGGATTAGAGTGATTGTTCACAGGATAGATCATAGCCATTTACCTAAACTTGAATGTAGCATTAGTCTTGATTACAGTAATTAAACTTGAATGTAGCATTTACTTAAACTTGAATGTAGCATTAGAATGATTGTTCACGTGATAGAACTATGAATGTAGCATTAGTCTTGATTGTTCACAGGATTGACATCCATTTTCTTAAACTTGGTTGTTTCCTGAAATATTCCTGGAGTTAGTTTAACTGATTGCTTTTTTTTCCTAGTAAGATTAATTTCTTCATGGAATATCATAACACACCAACATTGAAGACTGGGAGACTGAGGATAGGATAGGACATACACTAAGTATCAGTAGACAACCAAGACTAATACAGGAAATTGAACTAAGTATCTGAAGAATCTAACTTTGGAACAATAACAAAATTACATGCTCCTTCAAAGAGCACAAACTCTAATGGAAAAACAAAATTGTACCTAAACCAACTTGTTAGTCTCATTTTTGACATTATCACTGAAGAGTCTTTTGTCCTATTATTTGTGCTACAAAGACCAAAGCAGTTCCCTTCAGGAAACATATCCTATCATTTTAGACCCCTTAATCTAAGAGACATTTCGAGGATTGCTTCCTGGTTGCATAAACCAATATTACATGAAGAATGGGGTAGTGACCTACCCACAACTGGCCTCATATGTTCTATGGCAGGCCCATCTTTTGAACACAGTTTCCTAGAGCACATTTTGCCCCAAAACAGAGGATTGAAAGATTTTTTAACAGGTGATGTAATAGTCCCTTGAAGGCCAGGCATGCTACTGAGTGTTGATATCACAATTGTCACGACCAGAGAACTGGGGTACTCCAGATCCCAAACTCAGAACTAAGTTTGGTGATCAATGATATAGTCATCAATTAATATTCTTCCATATCCAATCTATAAATGTATCAATGATCATAAAAATTACATTCCAAATACCGACGTCTAAAAGATTGATATACGAATATGATCCATAACAAGAATTAATAAAAAATAATATTAAGTACTACACCAAGTGGTTAAAAGCATAAAATCTACAGAGGTTCAGCAACAACTAATAGATATATTAACAAAATTTATAAGATAACCTGAAATTTAATCACCAGAGCCAAATAGCTTTGACCCTCACTACCAGTTAGTATCTACATTACCAACTGCCACATCAGGCGTTGATGCAAAGAGCGAGTCGGAAGGGAACGGGGTTTGACGAACAGGGTATAGAACATTACCACCAGATGCAATATGTTATGATGGTCCATCCAGTTTACCCCTCCCTTCAATAGATAATGTAGGTGTAGGTGCTTTTGTTGGTTGCTTGTGCTTTCTTATGTAAACTTGTGTCCATCCCTCTTTTACATGATGTCTGTCACTAGCAGGTGATGCTTCTCCTTCATTTTGTGCTTGGGCTTTACCAGCATGCAGAGAGGAACCATATATGGTTTAGTGGAGAACCACCCTGGAGGTCCCCACACCTGGTGGCCTCTTCACACCAAGGTTCGCCTCTCCCATGGGAGGGAGAAGACTTAAGGGGAGAGCCTTTCCTAGTGTTTCTTAGGAAACCCTCGATTGATCTCCAAGATCACCCTGATTGCCGGAGCTAGCATCCGCCATTATATATATATAAATTGGACCTCCACCACGAACTTGCTAATACAGGATTTATGAGGGATCAGGATAACAAACAACCTTTATATGGAGAGGTTGCTTGTGACACTCGAACCAGCATTCTCCAGGATGCAAGCTCCAGCATCGTCCACCACTGAGCCAAATTGACAAGCCCTCTTACAATTATGTATCTCTCCAGAGTTACAAATTGCCTTTCCAGGGTACTTTATGTTGTGGTTACCAACTTTCATGCATAATCTCCACAAAACCAAGGTTGCATAGATAATCCTCCAGAGGATTGCATGTGTCATTTGACTTCACTACTTTCTTGACACTGATGATAGATATGGCTCATGGTCTATACTCCAAATTGACCCAAAACATAGCTGTAAGTGATTTAGGATGGTCGTGATCATGCCAAACTTAACTGAGATAAGAGAAAGTAACATTTTTTCCAGTAAATCCTTTAAATAGATAAGTTTCATGTGTAATATAATTGTCTTCGTGCAGTACTCATATTGAATTATCTTAAAAAAATAGTATTCAAATCCGTATCATGTCCTTATCTAAATTAGTATTTGCATCTGTGTCTATGCAACCTAGCAGAGAATAAACTTTTCCCTTGCCTTACGAAGAAAACCACCTTCATACTTGCACTTTATCAGCAAGAAAGAGGGCCTTGTAATAACCTAGAATGTTGGTTGATGGATAGTTGCCTACCTTCATGCGATGTAAAAGAAATAAAATAGGGTGTTTATGGTAATATGCAACATACAAATTTTTTATAATCAAATTACTCAATTTTTCCCTTCACGTGTGAAGAAATTAGATATGAAAGCCCAAAAACAGATCTTCAAGGCACTCACCTCCCGTTTTACGAACAACATGGATAGCACCATATCGCATAGCTATAAGTTTTATTAGACCACATGGCTCAAAAACAGATGGAACAAGAATGGAATCTGAACCAGCATATATCTATCAAAATGAAAAAAAGATTAGGATTAGCTAATCTATATGATCCCGAAATTAGTTATGATAAAGAATGATTTATATTATTAACGAAACAAGGAGCATGTCATAGAAATAATATAAATTGGATTACTATTTCTTTCTCTGTTCTTCCAAAAGTTGTTTAGTAGACCATTTTTTTTATATATCCTCTTTCTGATGAGACAATTTGGACATCAGAGGAGAGTGTTTTTACTTTTTAGTTTGGTACTACCATGATGAGAAAAGAGAGAGTCTAAACAGCATCTATGAAAAGCTCTACAAACAAGGAAGAACATGATAAACCGTTTGCTGCTCTATTTTTCTATAGAAATGCTGAATGTGTATGTGGTTGAAGCTATAACCACTTCAGATCCACAAAACCGTCATTTGGGGACTGCAAGGAAACGACCAAACATATTAGCGATCCTACCATCAGTCAACCACCACAAACCCCATTTTACTGGTAAACGCAGTCAAGCAAATCAACGAGCCTTTATAAATCTTCTAAGTGTATGATGTAAAAATTGAAACCAAGTCATACCAGCACTAGATCCTTGAGGAGTATGATTCGAGAAAATCGAAGTATTAATACTTCTCTGTGACACTAGATCCTTAGAGAAGTAAGCAATACTATATGAAGCACAACAACATAATACAATGACATTGCATTAACACACCCGTATTCACCAATATACATTTGCTATTTCGAAACATAAACTAATATATCATGCATGGCCAACCATTTGCGAGGATACAAAAATAACACGGCATTATACAAACACCGAGCCAAGGAATGAAGACCAATTTTGGAGTCTGTCAACAAGCACGAGATGGACAATTCACTACTACTTAATTGTCCTCGCTTCCTACATTACCTACCATTAGCCATACATAATTTCTATTTGGATGGTAAAAAAAAACTTGCTCTGAACAGGGTACCTCCTACGGCTCAATTATGACATTTCAAAACTAAACAATTCAATTTATTGAAATTGAAGACCAAATGTATAAGAACTTCTATTGGAAGTGAGATCATACCATTCACGGTAGCATTTCATACACATGTCTTGGTTGCATTTTGGCAAGACAATCTTGCCATTCATCTCCATGCAGATCCCACATTCCTCCTCTCTTTCAACATCTATATATGAAAACTGTCGCCTCTCATCCTTATCTCTCCTCATATACCTTTCCATACACACTGCTTTCTACTTTTTCTCTTACATGTCGGTTATCCTATTATGTAGCTACATCAAAGAGGGAAAAATCATAGCTGACAACAAAACAAAGAACAAAGAGTCAACAAGATTGTAACTTCAAATCAGAAACCTCTAACCTAGGAAGCTCATATACTCTCCAGAACATGCTAGGACATGCCAAAATCAATTGAGTGTCCATGTCACCGTGTCTGTGTCATATATTTGTACCGTGCAACATAGCCTCTTAACAGAACAAGTGCCAAAATCAATTACCATATGATCTTTGATACTTACTTTTCTTTCATGGGTCGACATGGTAGTAATTCCGTCCACATAAACCTATACTGAAAGAATTCTTCAGTCAACAAAATGGAAGCTAAAGACATGAACTTGAGCAGGCGTAAAAGAAACCCCGAACCTTATAAATCAGAATTCGAAGCAGCTAGAGAGCTCCTGCAATGTGTACTCTTGTGTTGGAGGATGCAAATAGAAACAATTCTGGGATCTTACCGATACACAACCGCAAAAACACTGATCCTCGAATCCCCAACCTGATGTTCGACAAATTCGAACTCATGAACCTGCTTTGAGATATATCAACAAACACGTGGTGAGCGGATCGAACAAGAATAGTTCAGAGATCAAATGATTTCAATGGATTGATTAGAAAGAAAATAAGTTCGAATTAAAAGAAAAGAAAAACAAAATCGAGTCAAAACCAGGAAAGAAACAGATGTAAACTTACTGCAATCCGGAGGACCTTGATCTGATCTCGTCGAATTTAACATAGCATATGAACGATCATCGTCGGCCACCGACAGTGCAAAGATATGGATGGTACATCAAAATAAAATAGAGAAAAGTGTTCTCCACCTTGCCGCACAGGTCCTGGTTAGCCGTGGCCATGAGGGCGGTACATCAGCACGACGCCCTGGCTGACCCCGTTCGTGCCGGAGGCATGAGATCCGACATAAGAGTGCTCCTGACGAGGTTAGAATAGCTGCGTACTGATGGTGGCATCGTTGGTTTTGAATCGAGAAAGACTACAGGAAGGCCAAGCACGGAGGCCTTGTCCCAGAGCTCTGAGACGGTGACGACAAGCTCAGGGAAGACAAAGGAAGAAGAGAGATATAAAGAGAAACCAGAAGCAAAAAATATAAGGAAAATGAAGTGTTATGGCTGCCATTTTTTAAAGCAGGCGAGGTGAAGGCGAACACCCTTTTTTTTCCCGAAGCGGTAAAGTGAAAATAATGGGGGAAAATGAAATTTGATACCACTTTTTAGCTGATGTATTTAGCATTTGAAATTTTTTTTAGGAAAATAAAATTTAAGATGACACTTTTTAAGTGTTGTATTTAGTATATAATATTATACGACATTTTCAAGTGTCCTTAAAAGTGTTGTTAAATTTATATCTATGACATTTTTATAAAAGTGTCATAGATTATGATAAATAGTTAATTACGACGACACATTTTAGTAGAGTGTCATCACTATAGAGAATTTACGACACTTATTTAGTAAGTGTCGTAAAGAAAGTGTCGTTATTAACATAATTTGTTGTAGTGACGCCATTCACTTCTTCATCTATAAAAGGAGAGAGAGACACAAAAAAGGTGTATCTGTCCAATCTCGCCACCGCCATTCGACAGGCTGGCATGCTACTGCACTCCCACGGCATAGGGCAATACTGGAAGATGAAGGCATCATCCGTAGTTACACCGTCTTCTGGGCCGGGCCCCATCAAAGACTGGCAGTGCATCAACAGCCACCCTTTCAGATAATGATAGGGCAGCTCGATCCACTCAAAGTCATTCACCATATCACGGGCAATGACCATGGACGAGAAAGCACGGAGGCCGCGATGTATTCTGCACACCATGGCAGGGAGAAGAGCTAGTCTAGCCCCAAAGACTAGCTTCACCGCAGGAAGGATAAAGTTACGACTGATTCTCTCAATAGAACCAGCCCCTCCCGAAACTATACAGGTCCGTAGCCACACCATCAGAAATCCTGCCAGATGAGCCTTCTCGGACAACCGCTGAGTGTTTTGATAAAAATAAGCAAAAGAGTCAGATTGACTCCCGAATCTGTCGTCGGTGGTTCTTACCCTCTTAGCGGTCGACACCTGCTCCTGCACCTCCTCCCGAGTTCGAGGACTTCGGGAAGAAACCCAGCCTGAGGCGCCGAGCTTAAAAAGGTAAGTCATTCAGGCCTTCGTATGAGGAAGGTTACCTTCCGAGCTGTCGTTCTTTCTCTTCAACATCTGCTGGCACGTGCTGTGGTGACACAACAATTCCTGGTAGACAGCAACAAAGCCCAGGAACGTCTGCTCCAACTCCTCGAACTCTTCGTTCGTGGGGGTATACACTTCGAAGACTTTATTTCCCCAGGGCAGCCTGGAGACCTCATGCATCTCGTGGAGCGCGAGTCCCGTCTCCCCTCCCGGTGTAAAGAAAGTCCCCGTTCTACGGTTGTACATTTCAAGAAGAGCCATGAAGAGCTTCTTGTTTATGGGCAAACCATAACAGGTGCCTCGAATGGCATGATACAAGCCGATCTCGCACAGGAGATTCTCGTATGTCCGTAAAATCTACATGGTCAAATTGGTCTTCGAAGGGATGGGGTTCATCCAATTCAATAGCGCCAACGGACCAATCGGGTAGGACCCCTTCTGAGCAAGCTGGTTCATGAAACTATCAGCTTGAGAGAACCGGAAGTTGGGGCCTTGCACATTTAAGAAAGTAGCCGACGCCAACCCCATCACATAGCAGCTGATTGGCGTACTGGTCGCGACTATCGACCCCAAATTTCTGTAATAGTAGATATCACCCACAAACATTCCCTGCTGACTTAGAGTTAAGGAATCCACCATCTTCCTGTCCATTGGCAGAATGTTGAACCACGATAGTGGGAAGTGACGTTCCATCTGAGGAATGTGGATCGCCATCCCATCAGAAGAAAAACTCTAACTTTCAGATATATCCAAAATATTGGAGTTCATCACAGTCAGGGCATCCCCAAAGAGGAACGCAGGTTTCAGGTGTTGGCCCCCCAATTTCCCTGAGTTCATCATACTAGAGAGAAAGTAGAAGGACTGGTTATTGATATCTCTCAGCATCTCCTTTTCATCTTTGGTAAATTGGTTTGACACATAATCAACTATGTGGTCGAACCTCACACCCATAGCAGATTGGGCGCAACCTACCAAGAGTTCTCCCGCAGGATTGACTGGAAACTTCACTGAAAAAGACAAAAGAAACAAGTTAGAAGATGACCAGAGAAAACCACTTAGTATTTTTTGAGCTTATGCGGCTCTTATTAAGTGGGTCTTTATGCGACCCAGCTTAAAGGAGCTTATGCGGCTCTGATTAAAGTGAGTCTTTATGCGGCCCAGCTTAAAAGAGCTTATGCGGCTCTGATTAAGTGGGTCTTTATGCGACCCACTTTATAGGAGCTTATGAGGCTCTGATTAGATGGGTCTTTATGCAGCACAGTTTAAAGGAGTTCATGTGGCTCTGTTTGGTGGGGGTTCATGCGGCCCAGTTCAATAGAGTTTCTGCGGCTCTGTTTGGTGGGACTTCATGCGGCCCAGTTCATAAGGGCTTATGCGGCTCTGTTTAGTGAGATTTCATGCGGCCCAGTTTAAGAGAGCTTATACGGCTCTGTTTGGTGGGACATCATGCGGCTCTGTTTAGTGAGACTTCATACGGCCCAGTTTAAGAGAGCTTATACGGCTCTGTTTGGTAAGTCTTCTTGCGGCCCGGTTCATAAATTTCTTAGGCAGCAGCATGACGACTCTCATGCGGCTCGGACATGAGGCATAACCCATGCAGCTTGGACATAAGACGTTCATGCGGCCCATACAGCACAATGAAGACGAAGAGAGTATTATATGCCGAAGGCCCGCACATAAAACATGCGACATAGCCATTATGGTTTGGGTTTGAATCTATGCATTTTTCTCCCAACAAGCTTACCGTAAATGACAAGATGAACGTCGGGGTGAACTGGGGTCGCTGACGAGGAGGCAACTCCTTTGCCTTTCGCCGCAGTACTGGAGAAAGTCTTGCGAGCCATTGATGGTCGAAGGAGAAGAAGAGATGGCGACTAGGGCACGAAAGGTTGAAGAAAGAAGAGAGTAAAGAGAGTAAAGAACTTTTCTCTACAAAAATCACTCATATTTATAGGCTAGTAACGGCGTGTGAACCGATAGACGCTTTGGGTTTAGTGTTGCATGGAAGATAATGACAACCCTTAGGATTCTATCCCCTTTCATGCAAAAAAAGGATGCTCAGAATCATCAAGGAAAATCTAAATATTTAATGCCGACTCTTGGGATCCTGTCCAAAAGACGACTTTAAATCAAAAATAAATCAAGAGCAATTAATGAGACGCCTACGTGGCACGAAGACCAGCCTATGCGGTCAGAGAAGTCTATATGGCCAGGGAAGTCTATGCGGCCAGAAAATCCTATGCGGTCAGAGAAACTTAGACGGACATACCCATGCTTCTTATTCAAAGTATTTCAATTTTACAAATTAAAAACTTTAAAGGGGGTCTTGTAGAAGCATAGAAAAGAATAATAAATTTTTATGAGGCCCAGAAACTCCATGCCGCTCAGAATTGGGGAAGGACTAATGCGGCTCAAAAATCCCTCACAGCCGCATGTGGCTCAGAAAGCTTTATGCGGCTCAGAAGGAGCCACGTGGCCTTATGAGTTGGCCATAATTACTCTGTGCAGTTGGCCATTAAATGATCTGACACTAAGTGACAGCAATGATGGCTCTAACATAAAGAAAAGATACGACATGCTCATAAAAAAATGAGAAAATCTTTATGACAGCGGGTACGGTTCACAAAGTCTAAGAAAAGTTCTCTATGCGGATCGCCTGAGTGACCTTCATGCGGCTCGGTTGTGAGGCCACCCTCATGCGGCTCTATTATGAGGCCACCCTCATGCGGCTCGGTTGTGAGGCCACGCCCTCATACGGCTCGATTGTGAGGCTACCCTCATACGGCTCGGTTGTGAGGCCACCCTCATGTGGCTCGGTTATATGGCCACCCTCATGCGGCTCAGACAGGGGGACAGTCCTTCATGCGGCTCGCGACCTAGTGGCAGTTGGGACACGTGGCAGAAGTTGACTAAGTCTTAACAACTCAGATTTATTGCAACCAACAGATCATAGCAGTTTAGATTTATTTCAACCAACATAACAGCCCAGATTTATTGTAACAAACAGATCAAGGTTAATCTTAACCAATCCCCAACTGCCCACTTCTCAAGGCGCAGTTACAAGAATATGGCCACGTGGCTATACACCCCACTCATCATAAATTTCTATAAATAGCAAGGTGCTATTCCTTTGTACAGACACACGGAGACAGAGAGACATATAGAGAGCATTTCTTCGCCGGAGCAGAGGTTATGCTCGATCGTCCAAGGAGTAAGGCAGAGTTGATAGCACTTTCCCGAGCCTCTACCGTCACCCCCCAGAATCCAAATTAAATAATTGTACTTAGATTGCTTTTCCTAGGTTTTGTTTCTAGGCTCTCTTTGTACAAGCGAGTTTTTAATTGTGAATCAAAGTTCAGTCCACCCATAAAACTGTTCTGTTCTTAGATAATCAATGGCAAATAGTGGCTTTATAGAATTTCTGGAGAACGACCTATGCATTATCTCTAGAGCCTGGTGGCAACAAACTGCAGTTATGATGCAATAGATAGCCCATCAGATAAGTATACGGCATCTCTACCCTAGGAAATTCTTTTCGGTGAGGAGCATTGTTGATTAGTTCCTCACCAAAGGTCCGCAAACCTGTATTTATTCGACACACCATTGCCGATAGCAGGTTGATTCTGACCTTGAACAACAAACGTACTGCCGACCATAATACGTTTCGATGAATACTATCAGCTGTGCTAATCCCTGGCACGATCCATCTCCGCAGCCACAGAGAAAGAAAGCTTTCCAGCAAGGCTTCCCTTGAGATACTCTGACTGCCATGCCTCAGGTAGCTTAAGGTTTCAGTCCCCGCAGGGATGTCTCCAGTCTTAGTGGTCAGATACTGGTCCGAAGACTTATGTGTGACCATCAAACTATGGATCAAATCAGAAGGGATTATTGAATAAGGGTTGATGGTTGGAGCCTTGTTTTCTTAGAATCTTCCCTTGTCATTTTTGGGTATCTTATTCTCGTGGTAGAATAAATAGGTTGTCCATTTATTAGTATATGCCAAATGTGACCCATTGTCATACATAGTGGTGCAAATTAGGTAATGGCACATCAGTTCTTGGTAGACCTCAACTAATTAAGGATTTTTCTCTCTAATTTCTGCTAGTTCCCGGTTAGAGAGAACATACTCTTCATAGGGAGCTTCAACCATCGACAACTTAGAGTTGAATTCTATCTCGTACAGTGCAAAACCCATCTCACCTAGTAGGGTTGCAAAAGTTCATGTTGAATTCATATACAACTCCATCAAAGCCAAGAACAGGTTACTGTTCATCGGTATACCCTAGCTCGTAGAGGCTACCGCTTCATAAAGGCCGATGGCTTCTAGGTCCGTCTTGAAATTCTTCATGATCCAGGCACTAAGTTGGATCCAGTTCTGATTATATGGAGTCAGCCACCCTGGTAGCCTAGGGTTGGCTTGAGAATATAATATTGAAGCCCTCATAAACTTGTTAATAAACATTAGGGTCTACACCGGTTGGATCAGAGCTGAAAATAATTCTGCCCGGTCTACCATGACTACTGGGAGTCAGGTTCCATAGCATCTGTCTTGGATGAGTAGCATGGACGAATATAGATAAGGGATAATCTATGGCCATGTCTGGGAGATACATTGCTCTCTCTCCAAACTTAAATACCCCAGCCTCTTTCTTGGGGTGTGTTTGTGACTAAAAATCTATAGCATCTCCAAACAAGATGGCAGGCTTCAAAAATTGTTGGTCATCTAGCGATACCAGCAACTCTCCATTTATCATTGACAACAGCATTCTGTCCCCCTGAGCAGCTATTAGATGTTGTCTCCCTTCAGGGTATTGTGAATCCGATTAAGGGAATTCCATATGGGATAAATTCTCCAAGTAGTTTGAGCCCACCATACCAGCTGATGAGCCAAATATTTCTGCAAGCGGATGAATTTGCAAGTCCACTGCCAAAAGAAAAAGAAAAATCAAGTTAGTAAAAATCTAATTTGAATTTTTTACACAGATGACTTAGTCTGAAATTTACGCATAAAGATTAAAGACTCTGTACTAGAGAGCTTGACTATGCAAACTTTACGCTTATGCGCAAAAATTAAGTTGATAAAATTTGTAAAGTATAAAAATTCTTTGTTTTACGCAAAGTCTTTCACTTGGGATTTTTATGCTGGCACGTATTGACGTGAGCGTATTTTGAATTTTATGCTGGCACGTATTGACGTGAGCGTATTTTAAATTTTACGTTGGCACGTATTAACGTGAGCGTATTTTGAATTTTACGCTGGCACGTATAGACGTGAGCGTATTTTGATTTTTACGCTAGCACGTATTGACATGAGCGTATTTTATTTTTACGCTGCCACGTATAGACGTGGACGTAAGTTTTTATTTTTACGCTGACACATATTACGTGGGCGTATTTTGTTATTTCAATTTCTACGCTGACACGTATAAACGTGGGCGTGAAGTTTAAGGTTCAAGTTTTCTTCTTCTCCGGCGAACTCACGGCCGAAGTTAGGTAGTGTTGTACCTTTCATAGCCGGAGCCACAGCGGGGTTGGTCTATCAGGGTACCACCGATGATGGGATGGTGGTTTCTGTACGATCAACTGTCAACGAAGCAGCGGCGAGCTTCTTGCCCTTAGTGCCGGCGGTGGTTTTGCTCTTGGGGGGCATTGATTCGAACTGAGAGGATGAAGAAGAAGTGAGTAAAGAAAGAACGAGATTAAGAGAATGTGTAAAGTTCTCTCTCTATCGACAATGCTCTATTTATAGAGAATTTTGAAATCGGTTCAAATTTTTGAAATTTACGTGGACTGTTGGATATACCAAATTTTACGCGGACTGTTGAGTATCCCGAACTCTACGCAGATGACCATTGGGTATCCCGAATTCTACGTGGACTGTTGAAATCTCGGATTTTACGCTTCTGTTCAAAGTATTTCAATTTTGGAAAAAAATTGAAAACTTTGAAGGGGGTCTTGTAGGAGCATAAAAAGTGCTTCATGGACCAAGTCAAAGAAGTAAAGAGCTTTACGCAAGTCAAACAGAGTCAGACTCAGACTTTACGCAGAAATCAAACAGAGTAAAACTCTACGCGAGCTACTTTACACGAGAGCCATCCTCAAAACTTTACGCGAGAGACAGGCTGTCCACATCGCATTTAATGCGCGTGATACTGTTCTGACATAATAATTTTCTGACAGCAGATTGCACAGAAGCCGAGAAGATTTGATTTACACCAAACCCAACACTTATCGTTTAATGTGCAGATGGGCTACTTTACGCTCAAGAGACTGCTTCTTTTACGCACGAAAGCTATTCGAGCTTTTACGCTCAAGGCTTTTTGTGCGCGTAAAGTTTATTTGAGCTAATTATACGCTCAAGGCTACTTTTCAGCCACTTTATGCAGAAAGTTTATTTTGGGCTATTTTACGCCCAGTTTGCTACTTTACGCAGGAAGGATATTTTGGGTCATTTTTTATTCCCAATCTTTTCTGGCTACATGAGAACGTGGTCTACTTACGTGGCTTTCATGCCACACTTATCGAGGAACGTGTGTACATGCTCTTCCCATTTTGTTGAAGTAGTGGGACACGTGTCACCATGCGTAGAGACCAAAACTCTACATGGGACACGTGTCATCACGCGTAGAGGTTGATTTTTATCGTGGGTGACAGTTACTTGCGTAGAGACCCAACTTTGTTACTTTTTATCCACAGAGGGTCTAGTCTATAAATAGACTTATTTTTTAACACAAAGGATTATCAAGGGAGATATACAGAAGAGAAGATTCTGAGAAAACTCATACTTTCAGAGTGATATTCCCATAAGCATTTCTTCAACTTTTTCTCAAGAACAGGGTGAAGCAAAGCAGGAAAGTATTCGACTGTGCCATCAGTGCCGTTGCTCGATACCTTTCTGCTGACTTAGTTCTTCCGATTGTTCATCTTCTTCAAGCAGTTCTCTTCATCATCATCGTGTAGTCCAAGGAACAAAGTGATCGCTCGCAGATCAGACTTCCATAGCAATACTTTATAGACACAACTTGCACTTTTGTACTTTTTCTTATTTTCTTTCAAAAGCCAATTTTAGGCATTTTGTTAAGTAAGACATAGTCGCCCTCCTAGGAGCTCCAATAGTCAAAGCTGTAGCTGCTGGGGCTGGTGTTGATGACTGGAAAAACTATCTATGAGGCCTATTACGTCCTCCAATTCGATCTACTATCCTCTGGGAGGTATATCCATGCCTCCTAGCTGCTCTCAAAATAGCATCAAAGGTTTGGTGCTCAAACTGCTCCACTGCTAGAATGATCTCTAGGAGGAGTCCCTGCTGGAATCGCTGCGCTCAGTCCAATTCGGTCGCCACCAAGGTGGGAGCAAATCGACTAAGCCTAGAAAACTCGGCCGCATATTCATCGACCGTCCTTCCCATCTACTTGAGATTGCTGAACCTTGTCCACAGATCATACCGAGCTACTGCATCAAAGTACATTGTCTGGAACTTGTCACTGAATACCGCCCGTAAGACAGGCGTCGCCAATCCAACTACTTGCATCGCTCACAACTGCGGGCTAAGTCCAATAACTGTAGGCGCACAATGACCACCTTCTCTTTCTCTGGAGTCCTAGCTGCCTCCAGAATAACCTCTATATCCTGTATCTAAGCAACAGTGGCAATAGCATCTTCAATGCCATCAAAGAAAGGAGGGTTCAGACACTTGAAGCTGTTAGTCGTATTATTCCTTTGATAACCAACTATGCCCAGGGCATCTCGTACTGTCTGCTGTAGGACATCGCCACGACGATCTTGTGATGCAAGCAAGTCCCGGATGAGTCCCATCAGGATTCTATTGTTAGGCTCTGCAGGCTGGACTGGCTGAACTAGCGGCTCTTGCTCCCTAGAAGGCATGACTCGGGATGCTGCCCCTGAGTGCTGGGTTTGGTCCCCAGGTTGCGGCTGGTTCATTTGTTGTTGGTTCTCTGGGGGTGCTCCACCCGGGTGATCGGCAAGACTAGAAACAATTCCACTAAAGAATGTGACATGGGAAACAATAAGAAAGGACCAAGATAGATCAAGGATAAAGCACCTTATTAGGCCATGATTTAGGAAGATTAGAAAGCACGAGTAGAGATAAGGGCGAATGCTGATTGAGACATCTATTTGGTAAAATCCTCACACATCTTGATTTTTAAGACCTGCATGGTCCACCACTTAAACCGTGTCACGCCCTAGAGCCAGAATACATAAGAGCGGGGGACAGCCACATCTAGCTACACATATTGAAGTACAACCCACCTTACAATACGGTCATGGATGTCTAGATGCATGAGGGTTAAACTACAATCCATCAGTCTCTATGATCAGGAATAAGCCTAGTGTCTCAATCTCAAGCAAGCAAATAAATGTACAACATGTTAGATCATCAGACATACAAAGTAAGGCGTCCCAAATATTACATATTCAGATGATCATGAAGCTAAACATATAAATGCGAGAATAGCAAGAGTTAAGTCATACATGATCAACCCTAGGATTTGTCAATCATGTTACAGCCCTTAGGCAAACAGAAATTAAATTTCAACACGAGCTAACACTTGCTCGGCGGCTAAACGCCTCAAAAGAATAATTTACAATAGAGTGGGAGAGCAAAATAAGAAATCCATTCTTTGCCAGGATTACGTCTGGTGTTCACCATCTGGCTAATGTGAGCACCCTAAATTTTGGTATGATTTTATTTTATTTTAATTTTCTGATTGATTAGTTTCGATAAATAATTATTCTGTTTATTTATCTTTAAGTGTGCTTTCCCGTGCCTTTGATATTTGGAGTGTCAGGGACGTTCAACTCTGGAAATCTTCTTCACGAGTTTTGTAGTGGACATGATTACCTTCATGACGGTATATAATGTCCCACTCAAACTTGTTCCCTTGTACTCTTTCTGCTTCGCACAACTTCGGGTCGATTTAGACCATTTGATTATTAATTATTTTTCCAACCCTTTTCCTTGATCATTTTTAGCAAGTTACCGTGACTTTTAATTTGAGAGCACAAGACCAGTTATTTTCTTGAAACCAACTCATCATGCATGATCTACTCGAGACACTCTTTACCCTTGACCTTCGTGTCCCACTCAGACATGCCATTTTGTGCTCCATTTGCTTCGTACAACTTTCCTGACACATGACCCAATTTTATTTTACTCCACGGTGTTGCATTCATTTTCTAACTTGATTTGTGGGTACCCTGTCGACCGAAACTTGTCAGCCCCAAATATGGACATGGCCCACATTGAGCCTACTACCCGTATGTCACTTGTGTCCCATTTATTGGAATCCCCATGTGCTACTTATTTACTCATGATCATCAACACCTATTTTTATTCGATTATTTCGTAATGTCCGGTTTTGATCCAACCCGGTTTGACCGAACCCAGTCCAAGCTCTATGTTACTCTCCATTATGACACCCTCAACCTCATTATCCTTGAAAAATATCAAGTACCCTATATTACCTATTTCTAATATTTAATGGAAATTCTATTGATTTTGATCCCTAGGAATGATATATTCCTACTTTAATCCTAACCCTTGATTTCACTCCCCATCCAACCACACAATATTTCTAACACTCACTCCCATAAGCCTTGGCTGGCCCTAGATTTTGGAGTAGTCCCCTCTCTCTAACTTTTATTCTTTTCCCTCTCTCACTCATTTATTGCACACACAATTATTTCACTCTCACTTCTCTCTCTTCCTTTCTAATGTTCTCCCATACTCCACACTCCACACAGCAGCTGCACGAACTCCACTCTCATTCCCGAGCCACCCCCTAGCTGGTCTCTGCCGTGGCCTGCCATCGTCCTCCACCTCTAGCCTAATCTCCTCTTCATTCCTCCTCCCATCATCTCCACCACTCTTTAAATAACACATCACCATCAACACTTCATTCCACCACTGCAACCACCGCACGCGTGGCCGCGCACCGCCGCCCCATGCCGCACCTTCGCTGTGTCCGACCAGGTCGGACCTGCTCGCAGCTTCACGGCCTCCCAGCAGCACGGCAGCTGTGTAGGAACGATATAGTAAAGCGTAATACTCTAGAGGAGGGGTGAATAGAGTTGGCAGCGAAATAATGCTAAATAAAAAATGTTAGCAACACAATCACAGTATATAATCACAATTGAAATAATGTAAAGGCAGAGTTCAGAAAGCAAACGCAAAGACAACGATGTATACTGGTATCCCTCTGTTGAGGACTAATCCAGTCGGTAGAACTCTTGCTACCAGTTGAATCCACTATAGGAAAAACCGCAAGTTTTCTTACGAAGTCCTTGCAACTTCTACAACGCGAGCTTTGATACGAAGAACTCATCCAACTTCAAATGTGAAGAGGTATTCTTCAATCAAGCCTTCTGATTACAATCTCTCAGAAACTTCTAGACCGTACCGCACTGGCAAATCGACTAGAGGATTGTAACTGGCTTGGGATCTGAAAATGAAAGCTCTAGAAAACTCTTTGGAAGGCAGAAAGCTTTTATATAGAGAGAAGATTGAAAGTGAATGAGTGAATTGAAATGATCGAAATCCATCTCTATTTATAGGAATTCCAAAGGGAGAACTCTGTCAGAATTCGGGCAGAACTCGATGAGCAAATCTCGGTCAAATCCGCAACTGCAGGAGGACCAAGTTCTAGAGAATTTCAAAAATCAAACGGCCACCAACCGAACTCTGGCCGAACTCTGGCCGAACTCTGGCCGAGTTCTGTCAGGGTTAGGTTAGGGTTTTTAAAACAGATTTTTGGTGATTTTTGAAAACCTTTTTGAAAACCTTTTTGTAAACATTTTGATAGGTCATTCTAAAAACATTTTGAACTATTTGGGAGTAGCCTATTTGCCAGTACGACTCGGTGTACAATGTATTCCTAGACTCAAATAAAGTGAAAAATTACATTGCATAGGAAGTACAGACTCAAGTAGGCAAACAGATCTTCAGTCTTGAACGGAGTGAATATCCAATCTTGCTTATGTCCAAGGAGCTGAGATGTCCCAACAAGCTTCGTATATCCAGACAGAGTTTTGATCAATTATTAAAATCAGGTTGACTATGACCAATGGGCCAACAATCTCCCCCATTTTGATAATTGACAAACTATGAATGATATAACATTAAGCTAGTTCAAGCTTGTTCAAAAATATCAAAAAGTAGAAATTATTCATAACCTGTATTTAACTCATAAAAAATGTTAGATCATTTTTAATTTTCTCCCCCTTTGTCACTTAGCAAAATAATTGCACAGGAGAAGGCTCCCCCGCATTAAATGCAGAAGGCTCCCCCGCAATCAATGCATAAGTAACAAATAGCGAGAAATAAAAGAAATATAATATAAGAATTAGAGATATAGCATCACAGGAATGTAAAGTGTCTACAAATTATCATCACAAGCATGTATTGCTTCAAAACATAAAAGAAATCTCAGGCATGCTATTTCACAGGCTGTTTAAAATGGAGAAGCAGTATAAAGAGATAGTGCTTAAACAAAATGCTGAAATAAACTGAGATGTCATAAATAAAACATCAAAAACATGTCCATGAAGATAAAAAATACTGATAGCAAACTACAAAGTACTGATAAAAAGTAAATGATAAAAACTTGGAATGTCGAAACATTTCCAAGTATACAATAGAATATCACTAATAATCAAATCAGATGTCATCATCACTATCCTCATCAATATCATCAGCAGCGTGGCCAGCATGACGGAAGTACCAGCACCAGAAGTACCAGCACCAGTAGGATGAGTAGGGGCGCCAGCATAGAACTCACCAACGTAATCTCGAGGTGCACGATACCAGTCATAGGCGTTACCTGGCTGGAAGTAGGCATGAACAGCCTCATCCTCACAGCGGTAACCCGAAAAAGCTGGATCACGAGGGATGGAAGAAACAGAGTGACCAGTCTGGGCAAAACGCAGATCGGCCAAGGAGTTTGCCATCGCCTGGTAACGGGTGACATCGCGGAACTCTCGCTCGTGAGCCATGTCTGTCATCGAGACGTGCAAAGCTGATAAATGCTGATATATGCCCTCAAAAGTCATGGCATACGGCTGATGTGGTGAAGATGGTACAGTAGGAGGAGCAGGAGGTGGAGCTGAAGCAGTCCGGCTGCGACAAGAAAGCTGGAGTAACTTGGGCTCAGAGTCCTGAGTACAAGTCGATAGATCGATCTCGAATCGCTGAAAGATACGAGGGAGAATCATCGCGTAAGAGAGATTTCGATCTCTAGCACGACAATGTCCCATCATCTGAATGATTGTCTTAGGGGCGGAAAAAGGAATCCCCTTAAGAATATGGTACATGGCGGACAACTCAAGCGAAGTCACATCATCCTTGGAAGTGGATTTTGGAAGAAAAGTAGAGTAGATGATGCGATGCAATTCGTAGTTGAACAAGTTCAGGTTGTTAGCCTTGAACTTTCCAGAACGTACTCTGTCAGGTGCACAAAGTTCCATTTTGAAACTCGTGAGTGTAGTGCCTTCGGGGACATCGAATTCCGTGATATCAACTAGCGGTTCACCTTCATTGGGAATACCAAGAATCTCCGCTAGAAGGACATCATTGAAGTTAATGTCTATGCCTCCGACACGTGTGCTCACGTCAAAAGTGTTAACTACGAGATTGCAATAGAACAATCGAATGGCATTAGTAGCAATTGGGAAGCACAGTTTAACAAGTAAGTGTAACCCTAATGCCTCAAATAAGTGACGATGATCAGGAAATACCGTCCATTTAACCGGAACGCCGCTACATATGGAACGGGTGGAAAAGTCACCGTACCATAATAAAGCTTGATCGAGGGTTTGAAAGAAGAACCCATCGAAAGCGCCGTCGCTCTTTTGGACCGGCGAAAACAAGGAATCCGTGTGAGGATTCGAAGAGGACCCTTCCTCACTAGGAGTGGTCTTCTTCCTCTTTGACGGATTAAATCTAGGTGCCATTGAAATAAAAAGTACTAATATGAAAGGTGGAGAGAGAGGGAGTTATACCTCACGAAAATTGGATATGTTGTAGAGAAGAACGATCTCCGCACGATTCCAAATTTTGGAAGGATTTCATCAAGTAGATAGGAAGCAATGGGTTGGTGAATACCTAGGGTTTGGAGGAGTTTCAGGCGGCTGGAGCTGCTGTTTGAAAGTTTGGAAGCAATGAAAGAGAAGAATCTCTCGGGTTCTGTATATATACATATACACCCTCAACCGAACTCGGGCCGAATTCGGTCAGAGCTCTGGCCGAATTCGCCTAGGGTTCTTTCAAAGTTGATTTGTGCTACTTCTTTTTTATTGACTCGTTACAAATATTTAATTCAAAGTTTAGTTATTTTAGTCTTCAAATAACATAATTAATAATATTTTATGAATTAAATGTCGTTACACAGCGACTGTCTCAGATTAGCTGTAGGAGTACTGTCCCAGCTGGCGGAGGTTCACCGGGGAACTCTTAAGTACCGCTTCGCTTCAACCGTAGTTGTGGTGACAGATAGACTCTTTATTAGCTTGTCTCTAACACAGTTTTTACATAATGATATATAATCATAAAATAAAATCAATTAATATTATTGACGTCCAAAATTCCTAATTTTCGACGTAAATAATTGAAACGATCTTCCGCTAGAGGTTTAGTGAAGATGTCAGCTAATTGATTTTCAGTATCTATGTACACAAGGTTTATATCTCCATTTTGATGATGATCTCTAAGAAAATGATGTCTAATCTCGATATGTTTAGTACGAGAATGACATACAGGATTCTTAGTCAAATTAATGGTGCTCGTGTTATCACAGAAAATGGGAATATTTGTGAAAAATAAATCAAAGTCTTCTAGGGTTTGTTTCATCCACAAAATCTGAGCGCAACAACATCCTGCGGCGATATACTCAGCCACTGTTGTTGATAAGGCTACAGAATTTTGCTTTTTACTAAACCAAGAGACTAGAGCCTTGCCTAAGAAATGACATGTACCGCTAGTACTTTTTCTATCAACCTTGCATCCCGCAAAATCTGCATCCGAATAACCAATAAGGTCAAAGGATTTAGTTTTGGGATACCACAAGCCGACAAAAGAAGTGCCCTTAAGGTATCGGAAGATACGCTTAACTGCGGTTAGATGTGATTCCTTTGGGTTAGCTTGAAAATGTGCACACAGGCAAACACGAAACATTATATCTGGACGACTAGCAGTTAAGTAAAGTAAACTACCAATCATACCTCGATACTTACGTGTGTCGACTGGCTTGCCTTGTTCGTCAGAATCAAGTTTTGTTGAAGTTGCCTTCGGAGTGCCAATAGGTTTGACATTGTCCAGATCAAACTTCTTTAGCAAATCTTTTGTGTACTTAGCTTGATTAATGAACGTCCCATTGTCAGTTTGTTTGATTTGCAATCCGAGAAAGAACTTCAGCTCTCCCATCATGCTCATCTCAAACTCATTCTGCATACACTTAGAAAATTCTTGACAAAGAGATTCATCAGTGGATCCAAATATGATATCATCAACATAGATTTGAATTAAAAGCAGCTTGCCATTAAAAGATTTAATAAAAAGTGTAGTGTCAACCTTTCCTTTTGAAAAACCGTTGTCAAGTAGAAAAGAGCTTAGACGGTCATACCAAGCACGAGGGGCTTGTTTCAAACCATATAAGGCTTTCTTCAACTTGAAAACATGGTCAGGATTTTTAAAATCCGTGAAACCCGGAGGTTGTGCTACAAAAACTTCTTCTTTTATAAAGCCATTTAGAAAAGCACTTTTTACATCCATTTGAAAAAGTTTGAAATCATAAAAATATACAAATGCACATAACATTCGAATGGATTCTAATCTCGCAACTGGGGCATAAGTCTCATCGTAGTCGATACCCTCTTCTTGATTGTATCCTTGAGCTACGAGTCGAGCCTTGTTACGAGTTACTAAACCATCCTCATTTAGTTTGTTTCGGAATACCCAACGGGTGCCAATGACCGGATGATCAATAGGCTTGGGAACAAGTTCCCAAACTTGATTTCGTTCGAATTGGTTCAATTCCTCTTGCATGGCATCTATCCAGAAACTATCACTACATGCTTCATCAATAGATTTAGGTTCTAGTTGTGAAATAAAAGCAACACTAGAAACAATATCTCTACTGGATGATCGAGTACTTACTCCTTTGGTAATGTCACCAATTACCAAATCTTTTCGATGATCAGCTGTGAATTTTAACCTTTTCGGTAGACTCTGTAGGTAGCTGGTTCCTGGATCTCCTCTAGGGGGTTCAGCTAGTGTAGAGCTTGGTTCAGGTTCAGCTGATGTCGAACTTGATGTAGGCAGATCTTCATCACTATCATCGAGAGACATTTGGTTCATTTCATCAAAAGTGACGTTGATTGATTCTTCGATGATCATGGTACATTTGTTGAAGACTCTGTACCCTTTGCTCTTTGCCGCATAACCTAGAAATGTACCTTCATTGGCCTTTTCATCAAACTATCCCAAATTGTCTTTAGTATTAAGAATAAAGCACTTACAGCCAAATATCTTAAAGTATGAAACTGAAGGAATTCTATCAAACCATAACTCAAAAGGAGTCTTCTTCGATTTGGGTCGAATTAGAACTCTATTGAGCACAAAGCAAGCTGTATTGACAGCTTCAGCCCAGAAGTATTTGGGTAGGCTAAATTGATTTAACATCACTCTGGCCATTTCGGTTAGAGTTCTGTTCTTACGTTCTACAACTCCACTTTGTTGTGGAGTTCTAGGGCAGGAGAACTCGTGTATGAAACCGTGTGGTTTACAAAATTGCTCGAAATCAGCATTCTCGAATTCGCCTCCATGATCGCTTCTAATTCGAGTGATTATGTAACCTTTTTCATTTTGTACTTTCTTGCAAAAGGCGACAAATTCGGATAATGTGTCATTCTTGCGTGTCAAGAAATATACCCACGTGTATCTAGAAAAATCATCTACAATAACAAATGCATATAATTTACCTCCGAGGCTAGCAACTCTGCTAGGACCGAATAAATCCATGTGTAGCAATTGTAGAGGTCTAGTAGTACATACTGCGTTTACAGACTTGAATGTGGATCTGGTAGCCTTGTTCTTTTCACATTGGCTGCATACCGAATCCTTCTTGAATGTTATGTCTGGTAAACCACGTACTATCTTCTTTGTGGATAATCTTGAAATTGTATCCATGTTTGCATGACCGAGTCTCATGTGCCATAGATGACTCTCATCACTTTTGGCCATTAAGCATCTACCTGAAATGTTAGCTTCTTCCAACAGATAGAAAACATATATATTGTCTTCCCTGATTCCTTCAAAGATAGTACTACCAGTTGAGCTATCAACTATAGTACACTTGTCTTTGCCAAAGTTGATACCATAACCATGATCAGCTAGATGGCTTATGCTGAGCAGATTATGTTTCAACTCGGTAACCAGACAGACATCTTTAACAACTGGATAGGGAGACTTACCAACATCGCCGATACCAATAATATACCCTTTCAAATTATTACCGAAGGAAACATAACCTTCCTTCTTCTTCTTCGACAGTGTTGCAAATAGGGTAGCGTCACCGGTCATATGCCGTGAGCAACCGCTGTCGAAGATCCATTTGCTTCTAGCATGTGAAGGGTGTTCCACCTACAAAATAGTTTGCAGATGAAACCTTTGGTACCCATTTCTTGTAGGGTCCTAAATTGTTAGCTTTAGGTATCCAAGCATAAAAATTTAAATCTACAAGCTTTCTCATCCTACATGCAGATGATATATGACCAATGAGGCCACAATAATGACATTGTGCATGTCGAGTGTTGAAAGCTGAGTGGTGTGCATGGTTGGTAGGTTTGGGTTTTCTAGTATAGAAGAATGCATACCTATGATCATGTTTGGGCTTAACCTTTTGGGGTAAAGGTTTTGTATGGTTTGGTCTGACAGTGTTTGGCTTGGGAATGTTCCGAATTCTCGGTAAGTGACACGTGTTAGGATAGGAAGCAGCAGGCTCAGGCTGTTTTCCTAACCTAATTTCCAACCTTTTGGAAGTGTCATATAACTTAGTATAATCAGAAGTGAGTGATTCCATTCTGATTTGTGCAGATTGAAGACTTTTCTTTTCTCTAGAAAGATCTTCTCTCAATTGGTCTATAATCTTGTCTTTCTCTTCGGATGACTGTTTAGTCTCGTGTAATAAGAGCTTTATAGAGGAAAGCTCACCAGACTCACTAACATTAGCTCTAACCTCAGCTAGTAGGTCGGTAAGTCTTCCTATTTCTCCTTTGTACTCTTTGAGTACCGTCTTAGCGGTCTGATATTTACTACGCAGTTTCCTGTAGTCAAGCATCAGGTCACTGAAGGCATCTCCTAATTGCTTAAAGGTGAAGTCATCATATGTTTCTACAGGTTCAGTAGGTACCTGATCGATTGCCATGAAGCAGATGTTTGCAGCGTCCTCTGAATGTTCATCTTCTGAGTCGCTAGCTTCACTCTCATGCCATATGCTGGTGTTGGCATATTTCCGAGACGTTGATCTTTTCAGGTTGCCTTTTTTATACCTGTTGTTCTTCTTGCTCGATGATGAGTTGATGGGACAGTCCTTCTTCATATGTCCCTTCTTCTTGCAGCCATAGCAGACAGCATCTTCTTGGTACCAGTTGTTGATGTTGTTCTTTTTGACTCTTTTCTCATGTCTCGTGAATCTTTTGAACTTCCTTGCTAGGAGAGCTTGATCTTTAGCGTCAGATCCACTGCTGTCTGAGTCATCTTCAGCAGCTTTTCTGTGCTGAGCTTTGAGGGCGATAGTCTTCTCCTTTGGTGCAGGTTCTTCAAAATCTTGTAGCTCCAGTTCATGAGTGAGTAGTTTACCCATGAGTACTTCAAGTGACATTGTAGTGAGGTCGTTTCCTTCAATGATAGCTGTAGCCTTCGGAATCCAGTTCTTGGTGAGAGCTCGCAGGAGTTTGCGAATCTTTTCGTGGTTACTGTAATCTTTGCCTAAGGAGGACAAAGGGTTTACAATATCCAAGAACCACTCGAACATTTGTGTGACTGTTTCATTTGGCTTCATTTTGAATGCCTCGTACTCTTGAGTAAGTCTGCTGACTTTTGACTCCTTGACTTGAGTCGTGCCTTCATGTGTAACTTCGAGAAGCTTCCACACACCATTTGCCGTTGTGCATGTAGATACCCTGTTAAATTCTGTTCTGTCTAAGGCACAAAAAAGAGCATTAATGGCACGTGCGTCAAGACTGGCCTTTTTTTTTCTTCCTCTGTATAACTGCTTTGGGGTTTTTCAACCAAAACTCCCTCAACATTTATACGAGGTGGCTTCTGATAGCCATCAAGAACAATAGCCCATAAGTCAAAATCAAGAGATTTTAAGAAGAAACTCATCCGTGTTTTCCAATAAGTGTAGTTAGTACCATCAAACAGAGGGGGTCTGTTTATGGCCTGACCTTCACTTGTGAATTTCATAGTAGCCATGTGATGTGCTATGATCTAATAAATAATGAATAAATAATAGCACTGTTACCTCGTTTTACCTGTAACACCCGCTCTGATACCAATTGTAGGAACGATATAGTAAAGCGTAATACTCTAAGGGGGGGTGAATTGAGTTGGCAGCGGAATAATGCTAAATAAAAAATGTTAGCAACACAATCACAGTATATAATCACAATTGAAATAATGTAAAGGCAGAGTTCAGAAAGCAAACGCAAAGACAGCGATGTATACTGGTATCCCTCTGTTGAGGACTAATCCAGTCGGTAGAACTCTTGCTACCAGTTGAATCCACTATAGAAAAAACCGTAAGTTTTCTTACGAAGTCCTTGCAACTTCTACAACGCGAGCTTTGATATGAAGAACTCGTCCAACTTCAAATGTGAAGAGGTATTCTTCAATCAAGCCTTCTGATTACAATCTCTCAGAAACTTCTAGACCGTACCGTACTGGCAAATCGACTAGAGGATTGTAACTGGCTTGGGATCTGAAAATAAAAGCTCTAGAAAACTCTTTGGAAGGCAGAAAGCTTTTTAGATAGAGAGAAGATTGAAAGTGAATGAGTGAATTGAAATGATCGAAATCCATCTCTATTTATAGGAATTCCAAAGGGAGAACTCTGTCAGAATTCGGGCAGAATTCGGGCAGAACTCGATGAGCAAATCTCGGTCAAATCCGCAACTGCAGGAGGACCAAGTTCTAGAGAATTTCAAAAATCAAACGGCCACCAACCGAACTCTGGCCGAACTCTGGCCGAACTCTGGCCGAGTTCTGTCAGGGTTAGGTTAGGGTTTTTAAAACAGATTTTTGGTGATTTTTGAAAACATTTTTGAAAACCTTTTTGTAAACATTTTGATAGGTCATTTTAAAAACATTTTGAACTATTTGGAGTAGCCTATTTGCCAGTACGACTCGGTGTACAATGTATTCCTAGACTCAAATAAAGTAAAAAATTACATTACATAGGAAGTACAGACTCAAGTAGGCAAACAGATCTTCAGTCTTGAACGGAGTGAATATCCAATCTTGCTTATGTCCAAGGAGCTGAGATGTCCCAACAAGCTTCGTATATCCAGACAGAGTTTTGATCAATTATTAAAATCAGGTTGACTATGACCAATGGGCCAACAAGCTGCTGTGCGCACAGCCGGCCGGGAATGGGCACATGCAGGCGCTGCCGCCGGTGCCACAGCTGCCGTGGTCGACATGACCGACCTCCCCATGGCCGGACACACCCCCGGGGTAGGTCCCATCGCGGCCACCGTCCTCCGGGATGCGCCGTCGAGGCGATTCGTGCGTTTCGTACGAAGTTCCGTCGTGACGCGCGCGGGAACGATCCAGATTTCGCGTTCCGTCGTAGCAACTTCGTACACATTTTCCTGGGAATTCGAACGTTGGATCAGCAATTTCTTTGCTCTGTTACAATCTTGGTATATCCACCTTCACCCCTGTCAATTTTCATCCGTTAATTTTATCGTTTGATGCCTCAAAACCGGCCACCAAGTTGGCCGTTTAAATTGTATTAATTTGGACAGTTTCGTGGGGTCAAGTTCGTCAGCTTGCACCTCCTTCACCGTAGCTCCGTTTAGCGTGCTACTAGTTCCTGTGTGAAGCTGGTATAACCCTCTTGTTATCCCTCCAGTTTTGTTTCATTGTGAGCTTGTTTGATTGGTTGAATTCGACGCCAAGTTTGGTCGTCCAAATTCGTAATTTCTAACTTGTAAAATTTCATTTTTGAACACGGGACTCCAGATTTCATTTCTGACACCACCAGTAGACTCGTGGCGTTGTTCTGGCATGTTTTTATATAAAATTTGAAAGATTTGGAGGACGTGGGCCCTGGCACATTTTTCGGTACAAAGTGGGTCCCACAGTCCGGGTCAACAGGACTTTTTGACGCCGGCTCATCGGAATCCAATTCCGGATATACCGTTGAGTTCATATCGTCATTCTAAACTCGTTGACATATAATTTGTTAGGTTTTGGTGGACATTGGATCTGGCACGCATTTTGGTACAAGTCGGACACCAATATCCGGGTCAACGGGTCATTTTGAGATCGGCTCATCGGAATCCAATTCCGGATATACCGTTGAGTTCGTATCGTCATTCTGGACTCGTTGACATATAGTTTGCTGAGTTTTGAGAACGATGACTCCGGCACGCATTTCCGTACAAACCGGAATTCTAAGTTCTGGTCAACGAACCAAATTGAGATCGGGTCAACGGAATCCAATTCTGGAGATACCGTTGGATTTGTATCGTCATTCTGGTTTCGTGGACATATAATTTGTTATATTTTATAGACTTATTTTCTTGCACATTTTTCGGTGCAAAACGTCTCCGACACGGATACCATTTTGACCCGAAATTATATTTTTGCCCTTGTGTCCAAATTGGACCGATGGGTAGGCTATCCTAGCTAATTTGACCATTCTGGACACGTTGGCGATGTTTATTTCATCGTCCGTCAATGTTTGTTGATAGTTTCTCTGAGTTTAATCTTTTTATAAATAATTAATAATTAATTCTTATAATGTTCGTATTTCGGGATTAGTATAACGAAACTGAGATCAGTCAATTCCAGTGATCTCACATCGCTGAAATTGACAAACTGAACACGTGGATCACTATAATAAGATTATCATCTTTACCGTTGGTCATCTTATCTCGATTTGCGTGTCGTAAGTTTCGACGTACGAATAACGAAGTACACTTTATATCTTTAACAATTAGACAAGAATTGACCCTGTTTGACCAGAGTAGACCAGTTGACCCAAAGTCAACTGTAAGTCAACACTTGACCTAGTTTGACTAGATTATTGACCGGAGTTGACCTAGAGTTGTTTTGACTTAGAAGAACCTAGGATAGTATAGATTGCTTGTAGAGATTTATTTATTACAACATGAACACCTTGTAACTTGTGTTGCTTTAAATAGGACTCTGTGGCTTCAGTTGGACCCCCTATACTTATCAGTTGTTCAGGTTATCAGACGAGTATATTCTCTGATCATTTCATATCTTGCTTAGAATTATTTCCTGCATTAAATTACTTTACTTGTTACTGTCACGTTGGTCACACGGATTGGTACTATATGGATCCCTTCTTGAGATGTTATCCTTAGGGAGCATCGGGTACTACATGTTCTGTGCGTTTCACTTACATGGCATATCACTATGCTTCGTTGGTTCTTTGATCACTTGTGACATATACTCTTATGATCACAGAGTCTCCTAGAATCTCTTATCCCATTTACTGGGTATCCTAGAATCTCCTAGAATCCCCATTTATGGGACATCCATGTATCACCCTTCGGAGACCTTTGCATGGAATCATAACATAACCTGGTTGGATCCTTGTGTATTGATTGGAGGTACGGGGGAGTAGAAGTAGTCATGTGAATAATACCCAAGTAGTATCTCATCAGAATCTTTCCATAGTGTCTCATCAGAATCTCCTATGCTATTTACATGTCTATAACGTACTCTGACTCACTAGCCACTGTTAGTCTCTATTTATAGTAGATATTTCTATTACAGCTCTCTCTCTCTGTTTACATACTGCATTTCTTTCAGTACCTGTATCTTACTTTACTGTATGATTATATTTTCTAACCTGCTATGAACTGTTGAGATGTATTGTGCTCGCTCATGTCCTGACTGGACCTGTTGATAAATTTTACATATAGCATGGAGGTTGCCTGCTAGCCTAGAGGAGACACAGTAGAGGTTGTATAGGTAGCTAGGGTTTTGCTCAGTTTATTTTCAGTTGTCTTGAGTTGTATTTATGGATTTCTGTATTTGAGTTTTGAGATGTATTTCTGGGTTATGTATCTTAGACACTTAGACTTCTATCTGCTGTATTTCTTTTGGATTTCATGTTTTATTTATCTTCCATTATGCTCTACCCTAGATGTGATTGAGTTTACATTCTGCTATGTCACCCCCATTCGGGGAGTATAAACTTCTTAGCCTTATACTGTTAGATGCATGAGACCTAGGACAGCGTTCTACCACCGACACTGCGGCGTACGGTGGGCATTGTTACGTCCTCGTGCCCTTACTCCAGGGTGCGGGTCGTGACAGCTAATAAGCAGGAAGATCCTTTGGTATCACTCCAAAATCTGGTCATACAAAACCAGCTGGGTCAGACCCCAGAAAGAGCAAGTGCCACAAGGGAGGCTTCATTAAGGAACTAAAACTAGCAGATAATAAATAAAAGAATAAATAAATGAACAAGCTTAAATGACAAGAAGACATGGTTATAATAAAATAATATCTTGTATTAGGAAAAATAAGAGACGGAATATAATTCCTATGCTAATTACGAGCAAGCATTCAGGCACAGCCCATCAAGTCCTACGGCTTGCTATCATTAGCTAACTAGGGTTATCACATGCCTAGTTACTAGCAAGATGCAGTTGAGATGTTCCTGCAATAACAAGCCCTGCAGCTATCCAGGTTATCCAGCCGAGGTATTTTTTTAGAGTTACAAGAGTTATCAAGATTATTGGTGTACTTTCAGTACATATGTTTTCAAGAAGTGCCCTACATGAAAATGGACAGGAAATTTACCCTACTCATCGGCAGGCTACAAGTCCCTCAGGTGTGGTCGGAATAACGGGATCGCCTATAACTTGTAAAAATCTCTCTATATGAACCACTTGATTAATTTAGTTATTTACCTAGTCAGATTTATTGTGATTTTCTAACCGCAGTAACCAGAAATCTATGTCCTAGACATGATGCAAGACGAGACAGGTAGCTTGTACAGGCACAATCAAGAAAGTCAACCACGGTGTCAAGATAAGATTTACATAGCAAGTCAGGGTAGCTGTCGCAACAACCATTCAAGATTATACATGTCATGTCAGGTTACTTGTCATGTCAAGAGTACTTGTCTGGAGTGTGCTTCGATGAGCCACTTATCAAGAGTTATCAAGACAGGTTCATATTATCATGTTCAAGTCAAGTTCAAGTTACTATATCAAGACTATCAAGTCTCAAGTCCGGTCGTCGCAATTTAGGCCAAGTATAGAAAACATGCAAAGAAGATCGGGAACACTCATGTGTTATTGGAACTATAAGTCACATATGAACTCTGATTTAAAGTAGGACAGGAAGATTCTTGAAGCCAATACAAAGATCTACAACTTTTATGTTTTGAGTTTTCAACATTCTAGCTACAAAATAGCTTAAACGGATAAAAATAGTCATTTAGAGTGATTCGTGCACGGACAAAATGCGCATGGCATATGGTGCAAGGCGTGCAAGGTGCAAGGTGCGCAGACCAAAAGGTATGCGAGGAGTAAGATGCGCGGACCAAAAGGTGCGTGTGGTACAAGGTGCACGAACCAAAAGGTGTGCAAGGTACAAGGTGCACAGACCAAAAGTTGCACGAGGTGCAAGGTGCGTGGACCAAAAGGTGCACGAGGTGCAAGGTGCACAGTCCAAAAAGTGCACGAGGTACAAGGTGCACGAACCAAAAGGTGTACGAGGTGTAAAGTTCGCGGACCAAAAGTTGCGCGAGGTGCAAGGTGCGCGAACCAAAAGGTGCGCGAGGTGGAAGGTTCGCAAACCAAAAGTTACGTAAGGTGCAAGGTGCGCGAACCAAAATATGCGCAAGGTGTAAGGTACACTGACCAAAATGTATGGGAGGTGCAAGGTGCGTGAACTAAAAGGTATGCAAGGTGTCTTCCCTACCAGCAAGTTTTTGGCCATAGAGTTTTAGAAACTTCTAATGTCCATAACTTGGGCTAAAGGACTCGAAATTGAGCAATATAAAGGTCTAAGCTGAATAAAATTGAATTCTCTACAACATGAAAGAAGTAGTTTTCGAAAATAACAAAGTTTAGAAGATCAAAACAAAAAAACTATAAAATTAGATCTACAATCTAAAGAGACTTAGAATCAAGCAAGGAAGACAATGGAACAATAAAGGGACAATCAAGAAAGTCAACCACGGTGTCAAGACAAGAGTTACTTAGCAAGTCATGGTAGTTGTCGTAACAGCCTTTCAAAATTATACATGTCATGTCAGATTACTTGTCACGTTAAGAGTTCTTGTCTAGAGTGTGCCTCGATGTGCCACTTATCAAGAGTTATCAAGATGGGTTCATATTATCATGTTCAAGTCAAGTTCAAGTTACTATCTAAGACTATCAAGTGTCAAGTCGGGTCGTTGCAATTTAGGCAAAGTATATAAAACATGCAAAGAAGATCGACAACACCAATGTATGATTGAAACTATAAGTCACATATGAACTCTGATTTAAAGTGGGACAGGAAGATTTTTGAAGCCAAGACAAAGATCTACAAAATTCACGTTTTGAGTTTTTCAATATTCTAGCTACAAAATAGCTTAAACGAACAAAAACAGTCATTTAGGGTGATTTCCGCACGGGCAAAAGGCGCATGGCGCAATGTCACTACCCGCACCCTAGAGTAAGGGCACGAGACGTGGGTACGTCCAGCCTACACCATAGTGTCGGCGGTAGAACGCTGTCCTAGGTCAAACATCTAACAAAATAAAGGTACATGTACAGTATATACTCTCCGAATAGAGGTGACATAGCAAATACAGTCTCAATCACATCTAAGGTAGAGCATGATAAAGATAAATAAAACATGAAATCCAAAAGAGATACCGCAGATAGAAGTCTAAGTGTCTAAGATACACAAATCCAGAAATACATCTCAAAGCTCAAATACAGTAATCCATAAATACAACTCAAGACAACTGAAAATAAGCTATGAGCAAAACCCTAGCTATCTATACAACCTCTACTGTGTCTCCTCTAGGCTACCAGGCAACCTCCAGGCTATCTGTAAAATTTATCAATAGGTCCAGTCAGGACGGAAGCGAGCACAATACATCTCACGCAGATCACAACAGGTTAGAGAATATAAACATGCAAGAGAGTACGATACATGAAACTGAAAGAAAGTACATGATGTAAACAGAGCGAGAACTGTAATAGAAATATCTACTATAAGTAGAGAGCTACCAGTGACTAGTGATTTAGAGTACAAAGTCGACATGTGAACGGCTGGATTTGCATATGACTATACCAAAGAGGCGCACATGGCTATACTACTTTGGAATTGTTCACATGACTATTTATACTCCCCCATACCCCAATCAATACACAAGGATCCAAACAAGTTATGTTACGTACATGGTTTTCATATGAAACCCATAAATGGGTGCACATGAAGTATGCATGAGAGCTCATACATGAGTGCATATGAAGTTCACATGGGGGCCCATAAATGGGTGCATATAAAATTCACATGAAGGCTCATAAATGAGTGCACATGTAATATAGGTTATACATGAGATATATGGGAAACATGACCGATTCATGATAGCACATGAGAGTACACAAGCGAGCACGAACGAGCATGAAGCACATGATAACATGAATAACATGAGAGCGAGGAATACATGATGTACATGAAACACATGACACAATGTATCCGATGCTCCCGAGGGGGATAATATCTCAATGTAGGGATCCATATAGTACCAATCCGTGATAATATCGTGGCAGCATCAAATAAGGTAAACTAGAGCAGGAATATAATTCTAGGCAAGTTATGAAAAGATCAGAGAATGTACTCGCCTGCTATCTGAATGTCCAAAAGAAATGTACTATCCGATGAGAGGTGTCTGGCTCCTATTTAGAACATCACAAGTCACAACAAGTCCAAAATGGTAAAATAAAGCTCTACTATGCATTTTACATGATTCTAGGTCATTCTAGGTCAAAGTTAACTCTTGGTCAACTCTGGTCAACCGTACTAGTCAAATTAGGTTAACTAGGCAGTACTAGGTCTAAACCTAGACTAACAAGTCTCATTAGGCCTAACCAAGCCTAGACTAACACTCACACAAAATCACAAAGCTACACAAGTTATCAAACACACATTACATATATATTTATATATATTTTTATTACAAGCAAGGTGCATAAAGGCAAGGAGTGAGTGATACATGAATGTGGATATGGCAATGTATACATAGCAGTACAATGTGTTCAAATGTGAGGGTATTATATTAGAAGGATAAAATTTAGCAAGGGTTCATTGTGTCACATAGAAGAAATAACATGTAAAGCATAGGTTTAGCATGTGTGTGTGTGGGTATTAATCATAACAAAAAGGGCTTATTTATACATCAAAGGGTTTACTCATAATAGTAAGTAGGTTTTATGTGTATTCATGCTTGGGGTTACTGTCAACATGTAGAAGGAGGTTTTAACATATGAACATGGTGCTATGTGCTAATATGGCATCATACATTCCTATCATCTTGGCATTCATATATAGCATACATTCATACTTGATTACGTTACTTACTTACATATGGATACTTGCATAAATGTTTCAATACCTTGTATTACCCACATGCTTTCATTTCATCCATTCATTCATGCATTGCATTGCATTCATTCATTCATTCATTCATGCACCTATACATACATATTTGAATATATTATATACTATCATACATTATATCATTTATGCATACTCTATATTATATTACATTCTCTTAACACACACACACATATATATATACACATGCATACATACATATTTGTACATACAAGGATACACAAAATGCATATGTCGTATAGTAATCTTCTACTTAAAATCAATACTATACAAATTAAGCATTTATTAAATTCTAGGATTAAAGTATGTTATATATCTTTGTGTTAGCTTTCCGAAACTTTAAACGGATCGCATTTTCGTATCCGGAAGCTCCCGGAATCGCAAAAACACCGAAACGCGTTCGTCTTTCGTACAGCTGACACTCAAATAATTTTACAGAAAGTTTCAGAACGAATTTGGCTTATTAAAATATACATTTGGAAAGCTAACTTGGATACGGTTCTTTTAAAAAAACGGAAGATAAATCGGAGTTTTAAGCTAAAAGTTATGACATTTCTAATTTGCTATTGCTACTAAAAACGTGGATAAATATTATGACGAATTTAGGTAGTTTGAGACAAAAGAAACACAAGTATATAACATAATATATCGAGAACTCACTCTCTAAACTAATATATATATATATATATATATGAGACACTATAGAACACATCTTCAATACAAAAATATGAGATTAAACATGTAATAATTCATTCATACATAACAACAACACGTAGTGTCCAAATTTGGGGTTTTCCCATATGGACACAACCACAACACAAAGGACACTCCTATGACCTCCAAATGGACACGAAATGGACACAAATGGAGATACAACCATGGGGGTCATTCCTATGGGTTCAAAATATTTCTATATGCATGTAAGGATGGATTAGAGGAGAGATTATACCTTCCGGGAGAGAGATTCAAAGGAAAATCCTTCCGATACGACACCAACACGTAGAGATTCTAAAAGGACACGAACGAGCTTCGAATCCTCCTAAACTTGGCTAGCACACTCTAACCATGGAGTAGAGGAGAAATGTAGAAGATTTGGTGGAATAAAGGGTTAATTTGGAGATGAAATCAATAGAGGTTCATCTCTAAATTAATTTGGGGAAGAACATGAGAGAGAAAGTGGATGAAAACAAATGAATGAAGGAGTGACTCACTCCTTATCCCCCCCCCATAGGTGGCTGCCCAAAAAGGGTGAGGTGTCCCCTATTTGAATGTCCAAAATGCCCTCCACTAATCTATTTGATTTAAATTAGGAATGGGTTAAAGGTTGAGGTCAATTTAGTCTAGTTTAAGTCTCTAATTAAACTAAACCTATCCTAAATAATAGCCTAACTACTAATTAAAATTAATATCATGTGGACTAAAATTAATATCATGTGGGCCATGCCTAACTAGTGTGTGGGTCCCACTAGAGTCAAACTACCCCCGGATCCCCGTTTCAAGTCGGATTGAGTTGAAATTCAAACCCGACTCAAATAACCCCAAAATAATAAAATAAATTTCAACCCCAAAATAATATCATAAGTAATAAAATAAATTTCAAAAAATATTCAAAAATATAAAATGACAAAAATATCCCTGTTTCTGAAAACTGGGGGTGACACGCAAGGTGCAAGCCGTGCGAGGTACAAGGTACGCAGACCAAAACGTGCATGAGGTACAAGATGCATGGACCAAAAGGTGTATGAGGTACAAGGTGCATGAACCAAAAGGTGCGCGAGGTGTAAGGTGCGTGAACCAGAAGGTGTGCAAGGTACAAGATGCGTGGACCAAAATGTGCACGAGGTGCAAAGTACACAAACGAAAAAGTGCACGAGGTGCAAGGTGCATGGACCAAAAGGTGCATAAGATGCAAGATGCGTGGACCAAAAGGTGCACGAGGTGCAAGGTACGCGGACCAAAAGGTGTGCGAGATGCAAGGTGCACAAACCAAAAGGTGCGCAATGTGCAAGGTGCACGAACAAAAAGACGTGTGAGGTGGAAGGTGCATTAACCAAAAGGTATGCGAGGTGCAAGGTGTGCGAACCAAAAGGTGCGGAAGGTGTCCTCCCTACCAGCAAGCTTTTGGACATAGAGTTTTAGAAACTTCCAATGTGCATAACATGGGCTAAAGGACTCGAAATTGGGCAAAATAAAGGTCTAAACTGAATGAAATTAAATTATCTACAACGTAGAATAAGTAGTTTTCGAAAATAACAAAGTTTAAGAGATCAAAACCAAAAAAACCAAAAAACTATAAACTTAGATCTACAAAAGTGTAACCATCGAAACCAAAATCTCCAAGTTCTAAAGAGGCTTAGAATCAAGCAAGGAAGACAATGGAACAATAAAATTTGAGATCCATCATGAAGCAAGTTGCACTTGTCTAGGGCTCGGATATAGGTGGAGAGGAATAAATAAAGAAGATGAGAATAAATAAATGAAAGTTATGAAGGAGAGAGAAGGAGATGGTTTTTATACAAAACCACTCCATCTCAAACCAAACCAAGCCAAGTCAAATTGAACCAAACCAAATCAAAATAAACCAAGTCAAGATTAAACCAAAACTAGGCTAAGCAAGATAAGTCTAACTATGACCCACCTGACAAATGTCAGAAATTCGTACACACATAATGAAAATACATGTAACAGAAAACGGGAGTTACATCGTCCTAGAAAACATTTTGCTCTCATAAACCTAGTCCAAAGAGAGTTTTGAGTTTGAAGTTTCCACCAAAGTTTAATTGTGAAAGCGTCAAGAACCTCTTTAAGCCTTCTGAAACCAAGACCGCCTTTCTCTCTCTTTCTAGCCATGTTCCACCAGCAGATCCATGCGTGCTTATGAACATCTTCTATAGCTCCCCAAAAGAATTTGTTAAACATAGCTTCGATTTGATTGAGGACACAACTTGGGGGGTTATTTACTGCTAAGCAATAAACTGGAATAGAAGAAAGCACTGCTTTGATAAGAATTAACTTACTCCCTGGAGGTAGGGTTTTGTTATGCCACCCATCTATTTTGTTCCTAACCTTAGCTGTGAGGTCTGCATACATATGAGTATTCCTACGGCCCTTCATAATTGGACAACCGAAATAAGTAATAGGGGGATGTTTTAGCTCATAGTCTTTCATAGAGCACAGTTCAACCCCTCTACCATGTAAGAATTATTCCTTAGCATAAATAGATGATTTATGCACATTACTGCACTGCCCCGAGACGTCTTCATATTGCATGAGAACCTTCATGACCAAATGAATCAAGAGTTTGTCAGCACCAGAGAAGATTATTAGGTCATCTGTATAGGCTAAGTGAGTGATTTTAGGACAACCACTCAGGAGTAGTATGGCCTGAACCCAGCTTTGTCACCAAGGCTCTGTAGTTTTCTGTTTAGAACTTATGCAGCAGTGATAAAGAGCGACGAGGAGATAGGCTCACCTTGATGAAGGCCCATGAATGCTTGAAAGAAATCCAAGATGCACCCATTTATAAGTTTTGAGAACCATGCATTATCTACTACGTACAGAAACAACGGTGCGCTAAATCCGAACATTTGCAGCATCTTCAGTAAGAATCTCCAGTTAACTCGATCAAATGCTTTGCTCATATCCAGCTTGAGAGCCGTATTGCCTCTCTAGTTGTCGTGATCGATCATACACATCATCTCTTGGGCTAGGACAATATTATCCATGATTTCTCTACCCTTTACAAACCTACTTTGCTCGGGGAAGATGATTCGATCCATGAAAGGAGACAACCTATTAGCCAATAACTTAGAGAAGATTTTGTTAATAAAGTTACATAAACTAATAGGTCGATAATCAGAAATCGAAGATGGATGCTTAGTTTTAGGAATGAGGATCAATAGAGTACTCGTAATTGCCAAAAATGTCCCAGCATTTAAGAAGAAGAGACCCGAAAATCCATCGGGACCGACTGCACTATTACGATCAAGCCCCTTAACAGTAGACAGGATCTCCTGTATAGATAGCTTAGCAGTAAGCCACATGTTATCCTTTTTCGTTATAAGCTTGGGAATCACTAACATGAAGACCTCATCATTAGCCACGGCTGTTGAGAGGAACAAATTCGATAGTGGTCATTTGCAATCTTCTGGATTTCCTCTAACATCGAAGATCGTGTGCCATTCTCATTTGTTTGCTGGTGGATATGGAGCCACCGTCGTTTGTTACTAACACATTCATGAAAGTAGGCCAAGTTACGATCACCTTGAAGATCCCATTTGAGACGTGCCTTTTGCTTTCAGTACACTTCTTTAATTTGGATACGTTGTTTAAGATGGGCTTGCGCCTCCAGGAGCATAGGGCGCTTGATTTGATCAGCCTCGAACTCAACTTCCGTTGTAGTGACTCTGTCCTCTGCATTCTTAAATGCCTGGAAAATATCACCAAAGGTAGCGTGACTCCACTTCGAGAGAGCTCTTCTGGTTGCTGTAAGTTGTAGGCCAAGTTGTACTAGCTTATTAGGATGAGAAATAGAGTTCCAGGATATGGCGACTGTAGGCATGAAAGAAGAATGGTTTAGCTAAAAGCAAGGAATCAGAATTGTTTTTTGGAGTGTGATGTATGATTTCTGAAGCAAGCTAAGAAGGGAGCATGATCTAATTCTGACCGATTGAGGTGGTCACAAGTTGTCACTGGATCCTACTCTCACCAGCTTTTGTCAAGTAGGATCTGATATAGACTATTTTCTATTGATTTGTAAAAGAACAGAATAATTATCGGAGGACTGAACTTAGACTCACAATACAAACTCGCTTGTACAAAGAAAGCCTAGGGACGAAAACCTAGGTACAGCAATCTAAGTACAATTATTTATTTTAGATTCTGGGGGTGACGGTAAAGGCTTGGGAAAGCGACGGCAGCTCTGCCTTACTCCTTGGACGATCGGGTGCAGCCTTGGCTCTGTAGAAGATTTGCTTGGCGTTTGTGAAGAAATGCTCTCTTTTCAGGCTCTCTCTCTGATTCTCTGGCTCTCTATGTCTCTCTCTGTATATGTCTTCTCCGTATCTCTCTGTGTGTATGTCTCTGTATGTCTGTATTCGCAAGAGAATGGCATCCTGCTACTTATAAGAGTGGGGGGCCTCATTAGGGTTTGCAATGATTGCCCATTCTTAAAAGTCAATGGCTAAGGATCACTGGATCTGGGCCGTTCATCTTGAATATGCGAGATTTAAGCAATAAATATGATTGCATCAAATCTTTTATGGGTAATTAATGATGATTGACATAAATCCTCCTGATTTCTCATACCAACCTCGGATTTCTCGACACTGTAGAAGCATGGAAAATATTAGAATAAAAGCATAGATAGCCCATGCGGCTTTGGGTAGCAAGCCTATGCGGCTCATACTGGAGTTGCCCCATGCGGCCCGAAAGAAGACCCTCAAACTCATGCGGTTCGGGGATATATGCGGTTCAGCAGGAACATGTGGCTCAATTGACGCCACGTGTGATCCCCCCACAGCTGGCTACGGGAGTAATGGCCTCATTTAATGCTCTGATACGACTCGACGGCTGCGACGTCTCTGACATAAAGCGTCATAATGGCTCTGCCATAATGGCAGACTCCTCGGGGAAAGAAGACAATCTCTGACCCGATCTGTCAGAAATCCTAGATTGCCACGTGGCAAAAGTCTCATGCGGCTCGGGTAGAGAACAGCTTCATGCGGCTCATTGAGGAATCACTCTAATATGATTAACAGGAATCCGCCATATGCGGTCCACCCATAGCCCGGTCTATGCGGCTCAATACCATGTTAACTCAGGCGGCCCACAGAAACTATGCATATGCGGCTCATGGAGAGATCGTCCCCTGCAGCTCACAAAGACTACGAATATGCGGCTTACGGAAAGCTCGTCCCCTGCGGCTCGATAAGGCATTGACTCCTGCGGTTCACGAAGAGTATCTCCCTGCGGTTCAAGTGTTGGTCACCCTATGCGGCCCTGGCAGGACCTTCAATTAAAACACGTGGCACTGAAGATTCAACAGAATCCCAACGAGAATATTTGACATCAGTATCATAATTGCCGAGATCAGGTCATATCATTTATCATCAAGCCAATAGGACACGTGGCGAGCAATCAAATATTGGCATAATCAATCACGAGGATTTAAAGCAGTCAGCATTAACTGCTCATGAGATTTGGTGCTATCTGCATTAGTGGCCGAGATTCATTATGATCAGGATCAAGGGCTCAGATAGAATGAAGGAAGCGCCGACATTCCAAACAGATAATCATCAGCAAACCCTAAATGATCACACCCCACTCCTATAAATAGCCAGCATCCTCCCCATGCAAAAGAAAAGAAGGAAAGAAAAAAAAAGGAGAGAGAGAGGTCGGCAACAAAAGAATAAAAAAATAAGAAGAGAGAGATCTACACAGAGAGAGCTCCCTCCTTTCTTCTTGATACTCACAGAGAGAGAGAAGCCAGGAGAGCCACCCGAGGAGAGTAAGAAGAGCCTTTCTTCGTCAACGCCAAGCAGATCTTCCCCGAACCAAGGCTGCATACTGATCGTCCAAGGAGTAAGGCAGAGCGGCCGTCGCTTTCCCGAGCCTCTATCGTCACCCCCCAGAATCAAAAATAAACAATCGTACTTAGTCTGCTGTACCTAGGTTTTCGTCCCTAGGCTTTCTTTGTACGAGCGAGTTTGTATTGTGAGTCTAAGTTCAGTCCTCCGATAATTGTTCTGTTCTTTTACAATCAATGGCAAACACGATGGCGACTCTGCTGGGGAACTAACTTCTCCACGGCTGAGGAGTTGGTGACGCAATCGGATGCAGCCAAACTTGTCTCCACACAACAGAAGATGGTCGTCCGCTTCGACCAACAGGCGTTCGAAGAGATGCTCTCTGAAGGCAACGCTGGCCCGGTCCAGAAACGCACCCGCACCACGAAGGCTCGCAAAGAGTGGAGGCCAAAGTCATTTGCTCCTCCCCAAGCCCTCGATAGGATACCCTCGGTCGCTCAAGACGACGAGAAAGATTCTCCTGCGGCCCCACTTCAGATCGCAGACACCTCTGCTGCCCCCAAGTCCGGCAGAAGAAAACACTATGATGCTGGACTTGCAGGGGCAAAGAGGGTCTCTGCTCAACCTGAATCGCAGAAGGGTATTAGCCGCAGAAAGAAAATCCATGCGGCCACAACCGTCAACCACACAAAGAAAACTTATGCGGCCACTGCTGTCAGCCGCATAACTTATGCAGCTACAGTTCCCAACCGCATGGATGAGATTCATGCGGCTAGTAAAGTCAACCGCTTGCAGAAAACCCATGCGGCCACAGATACCAACCGCATGCGGACAGCCTGCACGGCCGTGACTCCTAACCGCATAAGAACTCGTCCCACAACAGAAGACAGTCGCATGCAGATAGCCTGCACGGCACCCAACGCTAGCCGCATAGCGTCTCTACCGCGCTTCTCTCGATCAGTTTTCGACCGACTCTCATGCGGTCCTAACTCTGATCACTCGCTGGATGAGAATCCAGACTCTGTGATACCTAATGTGGACTCTTCCTATTACGCACCCACAAGTGCTAAAAAGAAAAAGTCTAGGGCAGCAGGGACTCATCAAGTCCAGACAGCTGCCCCAACCTCTGACTAGTGGGGCGTCCCGCTGAGTATCATGCGGGCCTCTGACGGGAAGTTGTATAAAACCACTCGAGTCCAGCCCCCGGCGGCAAACGAACAAAGTGGTTCCTCTGACCTGCGTGAAGCTATCCTCCACAAATGCAAGGAAAGAGAAGGAGCCTCAGCGTGCAGAGAGTCCTCACAGGGACATCACTGCACCCAGATTATCGTCAACTGCTGTTGCAACAACACGGCAGTAACAGAAGACCGGCCATCCGTCTTCCAAAGATTACAACATCCGAGCTCGGAAGACGAGGCACCTCCCGTTGTCTCCTGCAATTCCGCGCGGAAAGTCCCCGTGGAGGGGAGAGGGAAGAAGACAAGCATCTCCAGCCCAAAGGTGTCAACTATTGCAGCTAAGAAGCCGTCGTCTAAAGGATTATCCTCTACTGGAGTATTCCAACACACCCATTCAAAGACGAAAACTGCTACAGTAGGAAGTTCGCCGTCTACGTCATTGGGGGTCGTCGGAACTGGGGGTAGCACTCCTCCAAACCTCTACGACAACCCGACATTCCAAGAAGACAGACTGGAGGAAGCAAATCCTCCGACGGATACAACAGATACCGACGTCCTCAAGGACGTCCTAAATGAAGCAAGTTCTGAAGCTGGGGGTACTGTTCCTTCCGAGTCCGAACCTGAAGAGAACATCCCCACATATCCCGATGATTTCTCGATGCATGAGTATGACTCGGAGGGCATGTCCGCCACCTCTCCTTCTGTCACTCCTCACGTGAGGACGGTATTCATGACAGACAATAGCCAAGGTGGTTCCGGCGATCGCCAACGTATCGACACTTTGGAGGCCATACTGCACGCCTTGGTCAAGTCCATAGATGAGATCAAAGCGGCACTTCCTACTCTGCAGGGAGTGACACCTGGTCAGACAAGCACGGGTCCCACGAACAACATAGATTCAAATTTAGCGGCACCAAACCCGGGCAATAATGCTCCCGAGATAACGGCCCCTACCGCGACAGATGAGGCCCGAAAAGTAAGGAGAGAGGTTCAGGAGCTTCGAGCGATGTTCCACGCCCGAGAAAATTCTCAAGACCTCAGAATACGGCAACCATACCCAGCTGAATGGAGGGATGTGCCCTTTCCCCCAAGATATAAACCGTTCAATATCAACCCATATGATGGTAAGACTTCAGCAAGCCGGTACATCACTTACTTTGAGGTCACTACCGACCATCTGCCCCATGAGGACGCCATCCTCACACGGTTATTCATTGGGGCACTGGAAGGAGTCGCCTTTGATTGGTACCGCAACCTGCCAGATAATTGCATCCACTCCTTCGCTGGCTTCAAGCGCTTGTTCTTGGAGAGGTTCTATGAGGTAGGGCAGGACGTCACGATGTCTACCCTCATGGACGTCGTCCAAGGAGAGAAAGAGCTGACAAGGAATTACATTGAGCGGTTTCGTCAAACCGTAATGAAGTTACCATCTGGCAACCCGAACTCTTCCTTGATTGAAATTTGCCAAAAGAGACTACTCCCAACAATTAGTCTCTGGATGGGCGAAAGTCAATTCAAGGACTGGAAGGCCTTTATCATCAGCGCTACAAGTGCCGAGGAACGATTGAAGAAAGCCCGCCAACTGGGGTTGCATATCTCAGAGGGAGAGAACAAGGGGAAGCGTCCCAACGCCAGCAACGACAATGGGGGTAGCCCCTCCAACCGAGACAACAAAGGCAAGCAGGCCATGGTGACCGATACAGCCCAGAAGCCCGAGCAACAGCCAGCGGACAAACAATGGCCTCAAATCACTTATTCTTTCGAAGACGGCCACGTCAAGCCTATCTTGGACATGCTTATACAAGGAGATAGAATTCAGCTTCCTCCACCAAGGCGGGAACCTCGGCCTGCTGATTTGGAAAATCCGATGTTCTGCCATTACCACCGCTACGTCCACCATGCTACACACGACTGCTACCAACTGAAACGGTATATCCAGAACCTCATCGATTCAAACGCTCTAGCTATCGACTTCGAGGAGGTAACCATAGCAGCCAACATGGTGTCCGTACAATTCGGCAATTTCCCTCCAACAGAGACTCAAGACGGTGTCATGCCCATCCCTCTGGCAACAATGGAAATCACTAACCTTCCGCCTGCCCGTGATCAAACTCCCGGCCTAATACCCCTCACCACATCACGAGGGGAGATCATGTGGGTCCATCCGGACCTAGTCCATGAGGTGACTCAGCCCACTTTATTCTCTAAAAAGAAAAGTGGAAAGGTCAGATCATGCCGCACCGCCTCGGCAGAGGAGGGGGAAGTCTCAGCCGTCACTACCCGATCTGGAGCACAAGCCCAACCAGTGGCCGAGAATCCGACTAATGGTCAGCAGCCCACAAACGCTGATACTCCGGGACCGGCTCAGCCTTCGACGACCGACAAGCCTAGGCCGAAGGAGACTCGCTTCGACAAATCTCTCCGAAAGGAGACACCTCAGGGGTTGGAGAGGCCCTATAACTTCGACATCTTGGCGCAATTGGCTAACACACCGGCCAAATTGTCCTTATACGAACTCCTGAGACTCTCAAAAGATGTCCGCACAGCTCTAAGTGAGGCGCTCCAAAATGCCGACGCATACTTGGCTCAGGTCAACCTCACGGGAGATAATCAGCCTACAGATCTCCAAGATAGTGCGTGTACAGGTGCAATGCCCAATATCGTCTTCTCTCCGCAGGATATGCTCATCAAAACTAACCTGCACGATCGCCCATTGTACTACACTGGATACATCGGCGACGTAAAGGTAGACCGAATGCACATTGACCCCGGGTCCTCTATAAGCATCATTCCGAAGGGTCTGCTACATCATCTTCGCATTCCAATGTATCGCCTGACGCCTACAAGCACCGCCATTAGCGGTTTCAATTCGGGCAGGAGCTACCCAATAGGGAAGATTCGCTTGAAATGTCAGATTGGCGATCTCCAATCAGAAGTCACCTGCTACGTCATAGATGCCGACACTTCTTACAATATCCTTCTGGGGCGGCATTGGATACACGATTACATGATCGTGCCTTCCATGCTACACCAGTGCTTCAAATATGTCGATAAGCACAGCTTCGTGAGGACAGAGTTTGCTGATATCGATCCCTTCAAGGGGGTCGAATCTTATTACTCAGACTCCTGTCATTCCGAAAAATCAAAGAAGCATCTGGTCGAAGAGGAGGTGCAAGCTCACACCAAGACAACCACAAGATCAGAAGAACCCCTGACAATCCATCTCCAGGCTCGCAAACCGGGCAGTTCTGTACCCCTTACGGCTACTCTGCGTAAGGACGCAATCAGTCTATCGGCGCAAGAAGAGCAGATGAGGATCCGGCTGCCGAGGTCTGGCCAAGTGCCGAGACCCACACCAGGACCTTTTACCATCAGACTACCGAGAGTCGGTCAGCTCCAAGCAGAGAAACTCAATCCCTCCGACAGACCGCTCACGATACGTCTTCCTAAAAAGGGCCGTCACCCCGACGCGAGGTCTGACACTTCCAGCGAACCAGCCACTTCTCACCCCACGTCAGATGCCAAGCTGGGGGTTGCTAGTCCACCAACAACTCCACGACCTGCTCCTCCGGTCGAGCCCCTGAAGATCAAGCTGACTAGGTCGCTCTTCCAGTCTTTATTTATACAGGGGGTGGCCGAAGAAGAACCAGAATTAGCCAAGTATGTGGCTGCCCACTCCGATACCCCTTTCGCGGATGATGTAATCCCTCTCGAGAAGATACCTTATTTTATCAATAAAGGGCTATCTTTGAATTACATCGAACTCAACAAGCTATGTACAATGTATGCTATGGACCACAGTATAGGCACTCACCTACATACACAGGTGACAAATGTGTACACCACTATCCAACTTACTCCAGTAGAAGACGCTTACCGAATAATCGAAGGAGGGGACCACCCAATCATCTTCGGCCGGACGAACAACCCGCATCCCCTCGCCATGGAAGAAGTCGACTTCGGGTCAGATAACGGAAGACTGCCTCTGTATCTCTATAGCCCTCAATCCAAATATCTCATGCAGAAACAGGGGTATGATCTAGAGACAACGCCAGGACTGAACTACGGCACTGGACGACGATTACCTTTGAAGACGCCAGCCCCGGCGGGCAAACCACGGAACTACTATAACAAAACCCGATGCGGTTTAGGGTATGTAACGCCAACTATGACCCCTGAAAGCTCAGATGAAGAATGCGACTGGTAGTCACACTCAACCGGGTCACCAACTTCCGACTCAGACACAAGCATTGGGGACGTATTCAGACAAGTCCTATCAGTCAACATGGCATTTGCCGACGCTTACGAAGAAGACGAGGACATTCCTGAAATTCTCGAGCTTGAGCCGTGGGCCCAACAGTTAGACGCACAATGGGAAAAGCGGTTCGAGCTAAGAGAACCTCCTACGGAGGACGAAGTTATGCAGGTCAACCTCGGCACCGAATCCTCTCCGAAGCCAATCTTCGTCAGTAAAAGCCTAACAGACAAGGAACGAGAATCACTGCTGGAACTCATTCGAGAATATATTAACGTATTTGCATGGAGTTACGAAGACATGCCGGGATTAGATCCCGACATTGCTCTCCATAAACTTAATATACGGCCGGATGCAAAGCCAGTCAAGCAGCAGCAAGGACGCTTCCGCCCGGGCGTCATGGACGCGATCGAAGTCGAAGTCAACAAACTGATAGCCAGCGGCTTCATCCGTGAGGAGCAACACCCTGACTGGGTCGCCAATATAGTCCCGGTCCTTAAGAAGAACGGGAAGATCCGAATCTGCATCGACTTCCGTAATCTAAATGAGGCATGTCCGAAAGACGAATTTCCCCTCCCGATCACGGACATCATGATTGACAACACATGCGGCTTCGAACGTATGTCATTCATGGATGGATTCTCGGGATACAATCAAATCAAGATGTCCCCCGACGATGAGAAGCACACATCATTTAGGACACCGATCGGCACATACTGTTACACAGTCATGCCATTCGGTCTAAAGAACGCTGGTGCCACATATCAGCGGGCTATGAGTATCATTTTCAGAGAACATTTGCGTAAAACAGTGGAATGCTACGTCGACGACATCGCTGTCAAGAGTCACTGCAAGGAGGATCATCTGCAAGATCTAAAGACGGTATTCGACCTGATGCGAGTCCATAACCTAAAGATGAACCCTACAAAGTCGTTTTTGGGCGTATCCAGCGGGAAGTTCTTAGGTTTCATCATCACTGCACGGGGTATCCATGTAGACCCTGAGAAAACCAAGGCAATAATGGAGATGGGTCCCCCGAAAAATCTCCGCGAACTTAGAGGCCTCCAAGGGAGGCAAGCCTATATCAGAAGGTTCATTTCCAATCTCTCCGGACGATGCCGGCCGTTCACACACCTCATGAAGAAGGGAGTCTCATTCGCATGGGACGAAGAATGCCAACGCGCTTTCGACGACATCAAAGAATATTTGTCAAATCCTCCAGTCCTGGTGGCCCCGGTCCCTGGAAAACCAATCTTGCTCTATGTACGAGCAATGGAACACTCCCTCGGTGCCCTGCTGGCACAAAATAATGACGCAGGACACGAACAGGCCATATACTACCTCAGCCGAATGATGGTCGGGCCCGAACACCGATACACTGCCGTGGAGAAAGAATGCCTCGCCTTGGTGTTCGCTATTCAAAAGACGCGGCACTATGTTACAGGACAAACCATACATGTGATCTCACGGGTAAATCCCCTCAGGGTCCTCATGACTAAACCAGGGGCGCTCAGCTCTCGCCTCGCTACCTGGGCAATACTGCTATCCCCATATCATATGATCTTCGTCCCACAGAAGGCTGTAAAGGGTCAAGCCCTAGCAGACTTTTTGGCAGCCCACCCAGGGTCGGAGTCATCCAGAATCTATGAAGAGATCCCAGACGAGGTCGCCGATTCGAATACAGCCACTCACGATAACATATGGCGAATGTTCTTCGATGGCGCCTCAAGAACCGGACCCAAGGGAAATATCGTCGTCGGGGTCGGAGTGGTATTGATCTCTCCTACCGGGCTAGTGATCAATCGCGCCTACTCTCTCACGGAACCCTGTTCCAACAATGTGGCCGAGTACAACGCTTTGGTCATAGGCCTCCAACTCGCAAAGGAGCTGGGTGTAGAATATCTCGAAGCATACGGCGATTCACAATTAATCGTCAATCAGATTCGGGGGTCGTACGAAGTCCGCCAGGAAGACATGATCCCCTACCACCAAATAGCAATCAACATTATCTCCTCATTCGAGGGATTCTTCATCGAACACGTCTCCAGACTTCAAAATATCGAAGCCGATGCCCTAGCAGGCCTTGCCGCTTCCTTAGCAGTGCCGAACCAAGAGCATCACTCGGTTGAGGTGATAGGCCACGAACTGGTCTGTCCCAAGAACAATATTCAATTCGTGGCGAGCTATTCTGCCTGGACGGTCGACAAAACACCAGACTGGAGACAGCCGTTCATTGACTTCGTCGTATACGACATCCTCCCGGAGAACCCAAGGGAAGCCACCTCCATCAGACGGCGTTCTCTCAGATTCTTCTACGACACAGAGACAAAAATACTGTACCGACGATCCTACGACGGATTATTACTCCGGTGCTTGTCAAATGCAGAAGCCAAAGAAGCTGTACGAGAAGCTCACGATGGTATCTGTGGGGCCCATCAGCCTGGCCCTAAGCTACAGGACCGCCTTCGCCGTATGGGCTACTACTGGCCCACGATAGTGGCAGACGCAATAGACTATGCCAGAAAATGCAAGGCTTCCCAAGTCCACGCAGACTTCATTCACCAACCCTCCGAGTTTCTACATCCAACGGTGGCATCCTGGCCATTCGAAGCATGGGGAATGGATATCATTGGTCCAATCACCCCACCTTCCTCCCGAGGACATCGCTTCATACTTGCGATCACCGATTACTTCTCCAAATGGTCGGAAGCCGTCCCACTCACAGAAGTTAAGACTTCAAACGTGATCAGCTTCCTTAAGCATCACGTCATCTACCGCTTCGGACTACCGCGGAGGATCATCCATGATAATGGTCCACAGTTTATAAGCCATGCATTCTACCGATTCTGCGATAAGCACCGCATTCAGAATGTCACTTCGATACCATATAACCCAGCAGCAAACGGGTTGGCAGAGGCATTCAATAAAACAATCATCAAACTCCTCAAGAAGTTTGTCTTCTCCAACAAACGTGACTGGAACGAGAAGCTCGGCGAATGCTTATGGGCTTATCGCACCACAGTTCGAACAGCTACTGGGAATACACCGTTCTCTTTAGTATACGGGAGTGAGGCAGTCCTCCCACTGGAAACTCAGATTCCCTCACTCCGCGTCGCCCTCACTTATCAATTGACAACGGATGATAACTATCGACGTCGATTACAAGAGTTGGAGGCCTTAGACGAAAAGCACCTACTAGCCCAGCAAAGGATCGAGCTATACCAAGCACGTATCTCAGGAGCCTTCAACAAGAAGGTCAAAATCAGAACATTCCAAGTGGGCGATCTCGTTCTGGCAGTTCGGAGACCAATGGTCATGACTCACAAAACCGCAGGCAAGTTCCAGCCAAAATGGGAAGGTCCATTTGTCATCGAGACCGTGTTCTCCAACGGCGCCTACCGCCTCGCCAAGCAGAATGGGGACTTGCTTATGTTGCCCGTCAACGGCAAGTTTCTGAAGAAATACTATGTTTAGACAACATTCTCCAAATTATCGAGTCATGTACCCTCTTAGTACCCCTGAACTCGCACCCACCATTTTCCAAATTATCGAGTCATGTATCCATTGATACCACTGAACCCACATCCACAACATTTCAGATTACCGAGCCATGCACCCGCTGGTGCCACTGAACTCTCATTTCCTCAATATTCTAGAAAATCCAAATTATGTACTTACATTCCGGTCACTCTCTCAGATAGTAAGTCACGTATAATCATACCTCTGAACTTTCTTTCTGAAAGAGATCCTCCTTCATGATCCACTACCCGTGCTCCTAGTGCACAAAAAGGGTAATCGATCCACTAATCTCCGAAACGACCATGTCCTCATTACCTCTGAGTCGTTTTCACTTCCACCAAAAATAAACCGCCCCCTCGCATAGAACTTCCATGTCCTCCTACCTCTGAGTAATTCTATGCACCCCTTCTTCATTGGGCCCACTCCTGCCATGTCCTCATTACCTCTGAGTGGGAAGGCTCCGTCGAAGAAATCACCATATTTGCCATGTCCACATTACCTCTGAACAAGTATGTTGGTTCCCTTTCAACCTATTGTCTGTACCCACAACCGGGGTACGACAAGGATAATAGGTCCACAAATGTCCTCTGTTGACCACAAACGTCCTCTGTTGACCACAAATGTCCTCTGTTGACCACAAATGTCCTCTGTTGACCACAAATGTCCTCTGTTGACCACTATTGATTATAGAAAAGTCTTCTGTGAAGTCTCCCCCTACCATGTTCTCATTACCTCTGAGTAGGAAGATTCTACGGTAAAACCCTCATGTTTTCTACGCCCTCGTAACCTCGGAGCAAATATGACTGGCTTCCTTCCAACTTGTTATCCGTACCTAAAACCAAGGTACGCCTAGGGTAACAGGTCCACAAATATCCCTTGCTAAGCTTCTTGGCATAAATCCACCATCTTACCATGCCCCGGGAGCCCGGCTGCTCTACGGTATTCCTTTCCCCAGTACCGAGAACATCCATGACCATTTTGTCATGGCTGTCCCGGACATCCTGATCAAACTTGTTATCCGTACCTAAAACCAAGGTACGCCTAGGGTAACAGGTCCACAAATAATCCCCCAGCAAGTCCGATTCCATGAACGCCGATACAAGAAAGAAAAGATGAGTTGAAATATGCTCATTTATCCAAAAATCAAAGGGCTACATCATTGGGGATCACATCCCTTGCAAATAAAAATATACACATATGAAAAAAAAAAAAAAAGCAGAAGAAGACAGAGGGTGGATCACTGTTCCGGGGCACATAACACCGTGAGGCGGTCCTTTATCAAGGCGACCGACCGCTCAAACCTCTGTTTGGCTCGACGCTCAGCTTCCTGGTTCAACACCGCCGGGTCCTCCAGATGAACGTGGGCCTGCCAGTTGTCCTCAAACTTCTTAAAAGATCGCTCCAGGTTGGCAGAAGTTCGAGAAATCCGCTCGGCCTCCCGAGCAATCGACTCCTGTTCTGCATGAGCAGCCTCCCGCTCTGACTCTAAGAAGGCTAACTCCTCCTGGAGCGCGAGAATCCGCTCCTTCGTGTCAGCTATTCCACGAGAGGCAAACTCTTCCCGGGTCCTACAAGCCTGACTCTGACGACCCAGCCGGTCATAGGAGGCGGAAAACTTGTCAAGATCCCCCTGCACAGCCGGCCCGGCAGTTTCTCGAGCGAGCTTGATCCTGTCCCGAGCCGCAACCAGGAAGCCCCGCTCTCGTTCGATCGCGACAGGCAAACCAGCCTGCCGTACTGTCAACAGTTGGGTCACAAGCTGGTCAGCCTCTGTCAGCTTAGGCTCCAGGAACGCTGCTAACCCCAGCCCGCCAGGAAGGCCCTTCAGAGTGTCAATTTGACCCCGAGCTCCCCGTAGAGACAGAGAAAAAGGGACCCCCCGGTCCACGGCAGCATTTATACCCCTCCCTAAGTGGCGATAAAAGCTGTCAACCACATCCTGCGTCACCTCGTCCAGAGCCTCCGAGGAAACCGGTGTCAGCGGGAGTGTGGCTGGTAGCACGGAAGAAGACGCGATGGAGTCTGCCGCTCCTGCCACCAGAGAAACCAACTCTGCACGGAAAGACGCTTGAACAGCGGCCAACTTCTCTTCAGCAGCCCGCTGGATTTGGATGCTCGACAAGGTCGAAAAGTCGACTTCCGGAGCCGTGTCAACAGCGGAAGACGAGGCAGAAACCATTGCCAACTCCCTCCCCGTCTGCCCGAAGACGGCAGGAGGCTCTTCAATATGAGAGAGAGGAGAAGAAACATTCCTTTCGTCCGGATAATGGCCAACCGAACTCTCCCTGAGAACATCCGCGGCGGGAGGTAAAAGGTCAGGACCTGCAGGGCCAAGGCAACCATGAATCGACTTGACCCGAAGGATATGTTGATAGAGCGAATAAGCCCCTTCGGTAGTCAATATATGGCCTATCTTACCAATGGAGGAGTACGGAGGCTGAGGTTCATTTACAGCCACCATAGTCTCCTCACCAATAAACTCCGAATCAGGAATCAGAGAGTCGTCCCCGGGAGAAGAGGTACTGAGAACGGTGTCGTCTCGCCGAAGCTCAACGACCGCAGGGCGGGCCCAGAGGAACCTTTGTTCCCCCGAGCTGATGCTTCAGCAACCCGGGAACTTCCAGCCGCCTCCGGAAGAGCCCCAGCAGAAAGGACCGCGGCGCACATATCGTTGATTAAGACAGCGAGGGCGGGATCAACCTCGGAGGCAGTAGATGGTTCAGAAGACCCCGGTCCGTCGGACGCCTACAAAGAAAAGTGATTAAATCATATCTGCGAGAGGAAAGGGAACTACAACAAAGAAACAAATCCAATTTAGCCTTACCTCCGGAGTAGCATCGGTACCGTCATCCCTTTCGGTAATAAGCAATCCACGAGATTTAACGGCAGCTCTCTTCACGGAAAAGGTCGCACCACTGCCAGAAGATTCGTGCCTGACTCGCTTACGTGAGGAACTAGACACAGCCGGAAGCTGTTCTTCCCTCACTCTTCCACCTTCTGTAGAAAGTAATGGGCCCTCCGCCAGTTCATCAGGGATGGGAAGCAGTTGATCTGCTACTTCTTCGCCTCCATCAAAAAGAGAATCTTCGCTGTCATCTTCCTCCCCAGCCGATTCGGAAGGTTCTGATTCAGGGAGAGGAGTCTGAAGCGCTAGTTGCTTTCTAGCCTTAGCCCCCTTTGGCTTCTCCTCTAAGCCTGTACCCACGATAAAACTGGTACTCGGATCGAAATTGATAGGAGGCTTGTTCGCCATGACATGATACAAAGCAGCCACGTATAAAATTTCCCTTGGCGCCTGAGCATCAGGGACCGAGAAGCTGGCTCGAGTATGATAAGCATCATAATAATTCCACGCCCTGACGCCATTAAGAACGCTACCTTCGAAGCCCAAACCAGGATTGGGATGATCAAGGAATAACTGGCTATAACCGAACTGCCGAGAAAACCTACTAGGTAGGTAAGGCTCCAGGTACACCCTATTACGGTTGCGATAAACCAAATGAGCAGGACGGATGTTACGCAACCAGGTGAGCATATCCGGAGATAGAAAGTGAGGAGGTCCAGTACCATCAAGGTGTACCTTACTCACATCTTCATCAGAAAAAGGAGGAACGGACACAAAAAGATGACACCCATCTACCCTCGCCAGCGCCCTCCGACAAGCCGGCATAGTATTGTATTCCCAAGACTGGCGATGGCATTTGAAGAGGAAAGCATCTTCATCCGTAGCATCTTCTGCTATCCCGGGTCCCAGCAAAGACTTGTAGTGCATCGCCAACCACCCCATCAAGTAATGGAAAGGCAATTCTACGCGCTCAAAATCCAAGGTTTTCTTACGAGCAACAACTTTGGATGAGAAGGTTCGAAGACCGTGGTGGATGCTGCACACCATGGCGGGAAGAAGGGCCAGCCTAACTCCGAACACCAGTTTAACGGCAGAAAGAATAAAATGGCGACCGATCCTCTCGATAGAACCTGCTACTCCCGAGACGATGCAATTCCGTAGCCATATCATTAAAAAGCCAGCCAGAAGCGCCTTCTCTGACATCTGCGTGGTCCCATAGTAAAAGTAGCTGAGAGAGTCAGATTGACTCCCAAATATGTCGCTCCTGGACCGCGACTTCTTGATGCCTGACATCAAATCCTTCACCTCCTCGTGCGTTCTAGGGGTTCGAGGAGTAACTTCGCCAGAAGGACCAACTTTGAAAAGGTAATTAATCCATAATGTGGTGTGGGGAGCAGTCCCTTCGGAGCTATCCGCTGTCTTTATAGCCATCTGATGACAAGCACTATGGTGGCACAGCAACTCCCGGTATACTGCAACAAAACCTGGGAATCGTCGGTTCAAGTCCTCAAACTCATCATTCGAAGGGGTGTACACCTCGAAAGGCTCATTTCCCCAGGGGAGTTTAGAGACAGTATACATCTCGTGAAGAGCAAGCCCCAGCTCTTCTACTGGTGAGAAGAATGCCCCCGTTCGCTGGCTATACATCTCCAAGAGCGCCATGAACAGCGGCTTGTTAATAGGGAGCCCGTGACAAGTCCCTCGAACAGCATGATAAAGTCCCACCTCCCGCAAGAGTGTTCCGTAGGTCTGCAGGACCCAGGTGGTCAACTGGACCCACGCAGAAGTAGGGTTTATCCAGTTCGGCAACGCTATCCTACCAACAGGATAGGACTTCTTACGGACAAGCCGATTCAAGAAGGTGTCAGCCTGAGCAAATGAGAAGTTGGGACCGTATGCATTCATGAAGGAGCCCGGGGCCAGACCCATCATATACCGAGGGACGGGATCCTTACCTGGGTATGCTGACCGCATATTCGGATTGTAATGGATGTCGCCCATCAACATCCCCGATTGAGTAGGGGTTAAGTTGCACACCATCTTCCTGTTCAACAGCACCATGTTGAACCACGATAAGGGATAATGGTGTTCCATAAAAGGAATATGGATTGACTCCCCGTCCAAAGAGAAATCCCAGTTCTCGGAAATCTCTAACACTCGAGAGTTCCCTATGATTAGAGCATCTCCAAAGAGGAATAGAGGCTTCAGGAATTTCCCATCCAGCTTCCCAGTGTTCATCATGGAACGAAGGTAATGAAGGGTCTGATTCTCGATGGCGTTCAACCTCTCCAAAGGCTCATCAGCAGGGAACTGATTCAATACATGCTTAATTAGGTCGTCAAGACGCACAGCCAAAGCGAATTGATTTGAACCAACCAAAAGTTCCCCCGCAGGATTTACGGGCAGATTCACTAGAAAAAGATAAAAGAAACAAGGTCAGAAGACAACAAAGAAGACAGAAATATTGGAAAAGATTACTGAAGTCTAGGCGGCTAAGGTTGCCACGGCCTCATGCGATCATCAGCAGATAGGTCCATGCGGCTCTGCGCGTCATAGCCCCATGCGGCTCTGAATTAACCAAATCCGTACAACTCAGATTCAGAAGGGTTTATAAATTCATGCGGCTAAGCCCGACTCATATAAACCACTGCGGCTATAAACCATCAAGTTCATGCGGTTCAAAAGTGAGCAACCCTTATGCGGCCCAAGTCGAAAACACACATGCGGCACTGATCGAATATGACAAACTCATGCGGCCATAATGGGCGAAGTGCCTATGCGGCCACATCGATACATCTCGTATATGTGGCTTGTGCATAAAGTATGCAACAGAGCCATGGCAGCAGTTAGGGTTTTTCGGAGTGACCCCCTTACCAGCGATGGGCGGGTGAACATCAGGATGGACAACGCCTACAGCAGCCGACGGAGGAGCGACCACATTCGTCGCTGCAGTCGCCGCCGCAGCAACTGCCTTGCCCTTCGCGGCCTTCGATGCAGCAGATCTCTTAGGAGCCATGGTCGATAGATGAAGAAGGACGACGAAGAGCAAAACTGACAACAGGGAATTCAAGCAAAGAAAGGAGATAAAGAAATCCCCAAGAGCTGAAAGACTCCTATTTATAGGCGATCCATAAAGTAGAAAGACGCCTCGGATTACGCGCCGCCTCCAAAAATAAAGGCGAGAACGCTTCGGTCAAAGCAAAAACCGACCCTTGGGATCCTCCCCCAAAAGACGGCGTTCAATCAAATCGAAGGCAATTAATGAAGATTTGCTCACGAGGTCAGGACGCATGGCAAAGAGCCTATGCGGCCAGAAGGATCTATGCGGCCGAGATGCTAATGCGGCCAGGAAGCTCAGGTAAACAGAACATCCTATGCGGCATGAACGGGGCCATGCTTCTTATTCAAAGTGTTTCAATTTTACAAATTGAAAACTTTGAAGGGGGTCCTGTAGAAGCATGGAAAATATTAGAATAAAAGCATAGATAGCCCATGCGGCTTTGGGTAGCAAACCTATGTGGCTCATACTGGAGTTGCCCCATGCGGCCCGAAAGAAGACCCTCAGACTCATGCGGTTCGGGGATATATACGGTTCAGCAGGAACATGCGGCTCAATTGACGCCACGTGTGATCCCCCCACAGCTGGCTACGGGAGTAATGGCCTCATTTAATGCTCTGACACGACTCGACGGCTGCGATATCTCTGACATAAAGCGTCATAATGGCTCTGCCATAATGGCAGACTCCTCGGGAAAAGAAGACAATCTCTGACCCGATCTGTCAGAAATCCTAGATTGCCACGTGGCAAAAGTCTCATACGGCTCGGGTAGAGAACAGCTTCATGCGGCTCATTGAGGAATCACTCTAATATGATTAACAGGAATCCGCCATATGCGGTCCACCCATAGCCCGGTCTATGCGGCTCAATACCATGTTAACTCAGGCGGCCCACAGAAACTATGCATATGCGGCTCATGGAGAGATCGTCCCCTGCAGCTCACAAAGACTACGAATATGTGGCTTACGGAAAGCTCGTCCCTGCGGCTCGATAAGGCATTGACTCCTGCGGTTCACGAAAAGTATCTTCCTGCGGTTCAAGTGTTGGTCACCCTATGCGGCCCTGGCAGGACCTTCAATTAAAACACGTGGCACTGAAGATTCAACAGAATCCCAACGAGAATATTTGACATCAGTATCATAATTGCCGAGATCAGGTCATATCATTTATCATCAAGCCAATAGGACACGTGGCGAGCAATCAAATATTGGCATAATCAATCACGAGGATTTAAAGCAGTCAGCATTAACTGCTCATGAGATTTGGTACTATCCGCATTAGTGGCCGAGATTCATTATGATCAGGATCAAGGGCTCAGATAGAATGAAGGAAGCGTCGACATTCCAAACAGATAATCATCAGCAAACCCTAATGATCACACCCCACTCCTATAAATAGCCAGCATCCTCTCCATACAAAAAAAAGGGAGGAGAAAAGAAAAAAAAAAGGAGAGAGAGAGAGGTCGGCAACAAAAGAATAAAAAATAAGAAGAGAGAGATCTACACAGAGAGAGCTCCCCCCTTTCTTCTTGATACTCACAAAGAGAGAGAAGCCAGGAGAGCCACCCGAGGAGAGTAAGAAGAGCCTTTCTTCGTCAACGCCAAGCAGATCTTCCCCGAGCCAAGGCTGCATACTGATCGTCCAAGGAGTAAGGCAGAGCGGCCGTCGCTTTCTCGAGCCTCTATCGTCACCCCCCAGAATCAAAAATAAATAATCGTACTTAGTCTGCTGTACCTAGGTTTTCGTCCCTAGGCTTTCTTTGTACGAGCGAGTTTGTATTGTGAGTCTAAGTTCAGTCCTCCGATAATTGTTCTGTTCTTTTACAATCAATGGCAAACAGACACGTGTCATTAATTTGCTTGATTATAAATGATCTGATTTGATCCCAATATTTTATTAGGATTTGTTGAGGGATTTCGATTAATTTGATGCCACGTGCCCCGCTATCATGCCATGTGTCTTAACCACGAGCCATTACAGAAATCTGAGCCACAGGAAGATTGCTCCTCATTGAGCCGCATAAGGCTGGCCAAGTATCAAGGCTGCTTGAGAGTGGCCCCTGAACATTTGAAACGCATGGTGATGATCTGAACCGTATGTGGATAGTCTTCGTGAGTCGCATGGTGATAGTCTTCATGAGCCGCATGGGGCTAGTCTTCGTGAGCCGCATGGGGCTGCTTCGGCCTGAGCCACATGGGGTGGTCTCTACTTGAGCCGCATGCGACTGTCCACGTGTCAAGGTCGCATGTCAGTTTTTGGATCTCGTGGAATCGTGTCAGAGATTTCCTTCCTTTCCCTAGGGGCTTCCATTATGAGGGAGTCATAATTATATTTTTGTGTCAGGGCTGTCATGTGTCAGAGCTGTCAGTCGTCAAGGCATTTAATGCCGTAAGGGACAAACGGAAGAGCTATTTGCAGGCCACGTGGCTCCCCTCTGAGCCGTATAGAACTTGTTTGAGCCGCATAGTCGCTCGAGCCGCATGGATACTTTGAGCCGCATGAACTCTCTGAGCCATATAGGGTTCTCTGGCCGCATGGATCCTTCTTTATTCTTTTCCATGCTTCTACAAGACCCCCTTCAAAGTTTTTAATTTGTAAAATTGAAATACTTTGAATAAGAAGCATGGCCATGTATAAATTCTTCGGGCCGCATATAATATCCTGGCCGCATAGATGTCTCGACCGTATGGATGTCTCGACCGCATAGATGTCTCGGCCGCATGGATGTCTCAGCCGCATGGACTTCCAGGCCGCATAGCTCCTTGTCGCGTGTGCGTGCCATTAATTGCCTCAAATTCGTTTTAGTGCCGCCTTTAGGAGAAATCCCAAGGGTCGCTCATTAAATCTTTGGATTTTATGCCCTGGGTGAATCTCCTTTTTGAGAGAGAGGACGAAATCCAAGGAGTCGATTTCGTCTTTTCCGAGGCGGTTATCAATCTACGTGTTCCCCCCTCTCTTGTCCTCCGATAAATAAGAGGAGTTTGAGAGAGAAAACTTCTTTACTTTCTTCTTTACTTCAAACTTTCCCTACCCTATTGTCATCTTCTTCTTTAATCACCAATGGCTCCCAAGAAACCCGTTGTGGCGAAGGGCAAGAAGGCGGTGTCTTCGTCGTCTGTGACGGCGAAGGTTAAGACGACTGCCTCTACTTCGACCACAACCGCTCCTCCGTCGGCCGTCGTGCCCGCAGCTCACCCTGACATTCATCCTCCTATTGCTGGTAAGGACTTTATGTGGGTTTAAAGAACCCTAACTGTTATGGCTACGTCGTATGCTTTATGCACGGGCCTTTACTTTCATGTGAGCCGCATGTTCGTCCTATGGCCGAGCCACGAGCCACATAAGAATAGCCACTGTGGCCGCATACGTGTTTCGCCAACAAAGCCGCATAAGCTACACTGAGCCGCATAGATTCGCACATGTTTGTATGTCACGTGGTCCGCATGAATTTATTCGATCCCTGTGGGCCCTATGAAAGCACCGCCGCATGACCCTTCACTAAATGGAGCTGTCATGAATGTTCTTCTGAACTTGAGCTGCATGAGGCTTCAGTAAGTTAGGGCCACATAAGTGTTCTCCTGAGCCGCATGAGGCTTTGTTAAAGTTGGAGCCGTATAAGCTCGAAAGCACCCATTAGTTCCTTTTTGTCCCTCTTTTTAACTTATCTTTTTTTGTCTTTTTCTTAGTAAATTTGTCGGTTAATGTTGCTGGAGAGCTCCTGGTAGGCAGTGTCCAAGCTGCTTTGGGCTATAGGTACGACCATATAGTTCAGCATATGGCGGACCAGTTTCCGAGTGACGAGCCTCCGGTGAGATTGAATGCCATTAAGAACCCGCCTTTCTATTTTCTTAACGCTATGATGAACTCGGGGAAATTATAAGGGGAATACTTGAAGCCCGCATTCTTCTTTGGAGATGCCTTGACTGTGAAGAACAGTCATATTCTGGAGGTGTCAGAGAACTGGAGTTTCGTTTCTAACGGAATGGCGATCCGTATCCCCGAGATGGAGCGTCACTTCCCTTTATCTTGGTTCAATATGCTCCCACTAGATCGAAAGATGGAAGATTCTTTAACTCCTACCCGAAGTGGGATATTTGTGGGAGACATCCATTATAACAATAGCCTGAAGTCAGTGTACGCGGGCAAGGTTCACACCATCCGTTCTGTAATGGGATTGGCCCCGGGTACTTTCTTGAATGTGTAGGGTCCCAATTTCATGTTTTCTACAGTCGACACTTTTATGAACCAACTTGCTCGGAAGGGCTCCTATTCTATTGGTTGGTTGATGCTTCCTAGTTGGATACATCTCATTCCCTCGTGGACCAATCTGTCTATGTAGGTTTTGTGAAAGTATGAGGCCTTTCTGTGTGAGATTGGTCTTTACTATGCTATTCGGAGCACCAGCCATGGCTTGCCTATAAACAAGAGATTATTTATATCCCTGCTGGAGATGTATAACCGCCGTATGAGAATCTTCTATACGCCCGTAGGGGAAATGGGGCTTGCGCTCCACAAAATGCATGCGATCTCCAAGCTTCCTTGGAGGAACGAAGCTTTTGAGGCTTATACTCCCACGAATGAGGAGTTCGAAGAGTTGGAAAGACGGTATCCAGGCTTCGTGGCTCTTTATCAAGAGATATTATGCCATTATAGCACATGTCATCAGATAGCCAAAAAAGAGAGCAGTTCGGAAGGGAATGCCCCTCATACCAAGGACTGGGTGTGCTATCTCTTCACGTCGGATGCCTAAGGGCAAGTTACTCCCCGACGTCCTCAATACCGGGAGGCGGTTAAAGCCTTAGTGTCGTCAGCTAAGAGGGTGGCCACCACCAGCGACAGATTTAGGAGTCAGACCGACTCTTTCGGTTATTTCTATCAGAACACCTAAGAGTTGTCAGAGAAGGCGCTCCTGGCGGGATTCTTGATGATATGGCTGCGAAATTGTGTAGTCTCGGAAGGAGCAGGTTCTATTGAGAGGATCAGTCGCAATTTCATTATTCTGGCTATGAAGTTAGTTTTACGAGTCCGGCTAGCTCTCCTCCCGGCTATGGTGTGCAATATACACCGTGGCCTTCGTACTTTCACATCCAAGGTCATTGCCCGCGATGTGACAAAAGATTTTGAACGGACCGAGCTGCCTTATCATTATTTGATGGGGTGGCTGTTGATGCATTATCCGTCTTTGATGAGACTGGGCTCTGAAGTCGGCGTAACTGATGACGATGCTTTTATCTTTCGCTATCGTAATGAGTCTTAGGAATTGGAGACCATGCGTGCTTGTCGGATGGTACTGGCGAGGGCAGACATGTACAATATTTTCGTATCTGTCCCTCATTTTACTGATGAGAAGATAGCAGCTGTCCATCTTGACGGTATTGGGCCCCCTCAACTTCTGGACGGCCAGATGCTTTTGTGGCTGCGTAACATCCGCCCCTCTCATCTGGTGTATCGTAACCGTAACACTGTCTTTCTGGAGCCTTATCTGCCTAGCAGGTTCGCCCTGCAATTTGGATATAGTCAGCTTTTTCTAGACAGCCCCAGCTCTTGTCTGGGCTTTGAAGGTAGCCTTCTCGACGGCATCCGGGCCTAACATTACTATGACACATTTCATACCCGTACCGTTTTCTTAGTTCCCTCTATCAAGGCGTCAGTAGAGATCTTGTATATAGCGGCTCTGTTCCACGTCATGGCGAACAAGTCCCTGTCAGTTTTAACCCGGGTACCAGTTTCTTCGTTGGTACCGGCCTAGATGAGGATTCCCAGGTGGCCAAGACAAGGAAGAAGAATAATAGAGTCGATGTGCCGGACTCGGACTCCGCTGCTGCAGATGACGAAGGCGACGAGCCTGATGGAGATGACTCTTCCTTTCCGGTGGCAGATGTAGGGGCTGATCAGCCGCCTGTCTTGCCAGATGAGATGGTGGTAGATCAGCCATCCGTTGTACCCGGCCCTGCACGAAAGCTTAGCAGGCAACTTTTTCCTGTTGGTGGAATCCCTCGCTCTCGGAAACTAGCTGCGACCAGACACCGCGGGCTAACTATAAATGAAAGAGGCGAAGAAGTTGACCCCGCATCAGAGGTAAATAAGTTATTACCGATCCTTCCTTTCTTCTAGCTTTGATTTTAATCATCTTTCTTCCCTTTTGTAGGCGTCAGAAGAAGAGGACTCTCGAGCTGTCGAGGTCGTGACTCGGGATGATGGGGGCTCCGGTGAGCCTGCCCCTAAAATTGCTGAATTCCGTCAAGATGATGCTGATCGAGTTGCCCTTCCCTCTGAGGTGGCTGGGTCAGAGGAGCTGGCCATATTTAATTTAGAGATTGCGGGTGAGGAGACCCTGCCAGCTGCGAATGAGCTACAGCCTCCATACTCCTCTCATGGTAAGATAAGCCGAATCTTAACTTGCGAGGAGGCCTATCTGCTCTATGATCACATCCTTCGGGTCACGTCGATTGATCATTGTCATGGACATGCAGGTCCTGCCTCTCCAGTGCCGAGGATGGATATTGTTGAGACAGACTCTGCTGAAGGGGCACTGGCGGAGAGGGGCGTACCTCCTCCCCTTCCGACTTGTCTTGATGGGCCTCCTGCGGGCTCGAGTTCGGCAAGTCCGGTGACAGGGCAACCGGGGCAGGGGATGATGGTCCTTGTGTCTTCCTCTCCTCGGGCGGCCCCGAGAGTCGACCTCTCCGCCCTGCCAAGTGTCCAGGCTCTTCGGGTGGCAGAGTGCCACGACCCGCACCCTAGAGTAAGGGCACGAAACGTGGGTACGTCCAGCCTACGCCGCAGTGTCGGCAGTAGAACGCTGTCCTAGGTCAACATACATCTAACAATATATCTTTAAACAGTATATACTCCCCGAATGGGGGTGACATAGCAATAAATAAACTCAATCACAACTAAGGAAGAAGAAAGTACGATATGATACGGTACTCAAGGAAAACAGATGATAAAGTAGTCTAAGATAACATCCCAGCAATATCCAGAGTACAAACTCCACTAAGTATGAAAGAATATATACAACTCAGAAATCTCTGAACAGAAGTAAAAGTCTAGCTAAACAGTCTCATGACAACATGAAATAAGATAAGCTTAACTAAACTAGTCTAGGCAATGGGGGTGATGTCCTTACCTAGAGTTGGGTCCTCCTGAGGGTCCAGCTCGCAAGTGTCGTCTAGGGATGCCCCGTAGAAGGTGTCCACACATGCCTCCTCCTCGTCCTCTATAATATTTTCAACAGATCCAGTCAGGACAGGAGCGAGCACAATACATCTCAACAGATCATAGCAGGTTAGAAAATATAAACATGCAGTAGAGTAAGATACAGGTACTGAAGAATACAGTATGTAAATAGAGAGAGAGAATTGTAATAGAAATATCTACTATAAGTAAAGAACTAACAGTGACTAGTGAGTCAGAGTATAGGATAGCACATGTGAACAGAATAGATTTGTACATGATCTACACTAAAGAGTTTCACATGATCTACACTACTAAGGAATTGTTCACATGACTACTAGCACTCCCTCGTTTCTCCAATCAATACGCAAGGATCTAAGTAGGTTATGTTATTATACATGATATTACATAGGGGCCCATGAAAGGGTGCACATGATATTATACATGAGGGCTCCGTGAACATGAGAGTACATGATTCACAGGAGTATACATGTATGGTGAAAGCACAGGAGTGCATGATGAAAGTGAAACGCATATGACACAATGTACCCGATGCTCCCGAGGGGGATAACATCGCATGAAGAGATCCATATAGTACCAATCCGTGATAATGTCGTGACAGCATCAAGTAAAGTAATCTAAAGCAGGAAAATAATTCTAGGCAGGATATGAAATGATTAGAGAATGTACTCGCCTGGTATCTGAGTGTCCAATATGAAAGTACTGTCCGAGGAGTTGTGTCTGGCTCCTAATCAGAACAGCACAAGTCACAACAAGTCTAAAATGGTAAAATAAAGTTCTACTATGCACTCTACATGAGTCTAGGTCAGTCTAGGCCAAAGTCAACCATTGGTCAACTCTGGTTAACCCTAGAAGTCAAACTTGGTCAACTATGGTCAAACTAGGTCTAACAAGTCTAAACTAGGTCAAACTTGTCTATACTAGTGTACATTAGACTATACTAGGTCACTCAACCTACACTAGCTAGTACACAACACTACTAGGCTATCTAGACCAACTACACATGTCAGTTGGCATTCACACATACCCTCAGACAATGAGCCATAGCTATAGGCTATAGGCTACCCAATCATGCATCACATGGTTATATATATATATACACATTTATATTGCATTCCAACATATTACCTATATATATACATTACATAGGTTATAGTGCAATTAATAGGAAACATCACACATATATATAAATATATATATATATATATATAATTTTTTTTAAATATATATATATATATGTATATATATGTAGGCTCAACATATATACATATAGGTATACATTACATATGTTATATATGTATACATACTATACATAAACCTACATTTAAGAAGACTAGGAAATATAGAGAGAGTGCAAGAGTGTGTGAATGTGAGAGAAATGTGAAGAATGTGTGTGTGTGACTGTGAGTGATGAGTGAGATAAGTCTACTGGACTGAACAGGAATAGGGAGAGGGGCAAATCAGTTTATAGTTCAGTTAGGACAGTCCCTATTTCCAGTTTTAGTCCACCCCTTTCAATCTCAGTTTTATGAGTCAAATCACACCCAAACAACCCCAAATCTCAACCACAGTTAACTCAAGTATAGGAGAATACATTTAGGGACTCAAAACCAAAATTTAGCAGTATTAATCAGGTCAAAACAAGTGTCCAAATTCGATTTCAAAACTGGAATTTTTAGGCAAAACACATGTGTCAGTAAATTGGGTAAATTGATAAACAACTATTGAAAACACAATAAAATGAAATTTAAAAGGTTGGTATTCAAAATATACATTACATATGTGTCATACAAGGTGTTTGTGTCCACCAAAGTGGACACAAATGTGTCCATGTTATTCAATACTCGAAACAGTGCACACAAGCACTGTTTCAGTGCCCTGCATCGTGCACGTGTGCACGCGTGTCGTGCACACGACACAACATAAACTAGGACACGTGCTCGTACACACATGTACGCCTACACATGCACACTGTGCTCATGCACTGTGTCCTCGACGTGTCTGTGAGTGATACGAAAGCCGTATCAGTGTCAAAAAAATCCGACTGGAACTGACAGCCCCAACCAGTGCAACGTGGATAACTCCCTCGACACACCACGTGGGCCCCTAAAATTTGACACATGGCGTGTCAATGAGTGCCCCAAGGGCTGTGTCAAATCTCGTGTCAAGTGATCGAATATTGTGTCATGTGGATCCCCCGCACAGCAGGACACGCGCACAGCCCCGCGCGCGCACGCGCACCCGCGTGTGCACGTGTCGAATCCGACACGATGTGACACAGGGACACCCTCAGTCGTGAAGAATCGTGTAAGCAACAACAAAAACTAATTTCCTATTCAAAAAGATTTTGAAAATAACACAAAAACTTTCTTTGTGGTAATTTCACAAACACTTGCATAGGGACACTTATACGTGTCCAAATAGGACACGAAATGGACCCAAATTCTAGGGTTTCCTATTCCTATGTTTAGGTTAGGCCTAGGGCTTCCTAGATATATAATAAAACCAGAATTTTACGGTGAAAATAGGAAGTTACCTCTATGTACCAAAATCCCCAAAAAGCTCTAAAGAGAGATGTTCCTTTTGATGGTGAAACTCCTCCAAAGTGATTTGAATCTGATAATAAAATGTAACAACAACAAGAATACTAAAATTAAAACCTATTGTAATTTTTTTGGGGGAAAAAGGAGCTAAAATGGATTTTCTAGGGATTTTTGAAGTTGGGACATTACCTCTTTCTAAAGCTTGTTCTTCCTTAGTGGCTAGCCCTAATTTCTAAGAGATTATTTATCAGGGGGGATCCCTAAGAGGGGTTATGTGGCTGGACAATAATGTTAGGGTTAGGGTTGGGCACTTGGCTAATGGGCTTTGGGCTTAGTCATAAATCAATGACTTAAAAAATCACAAGTCATGACTTGTGGTCAAAAATTCTTTCTATTCAAATCTCAATATTCCTAATTGTTTTCACTAACTAGAGTATGGTTAACTTAACTTAACCTAGGGTCTCATATCTAGCAAAGTCCAACTCAACTAGGGTTAGGTCACAAAGTCAAAGCTAGTCAAAGTCAACCTAGTCAACCCTCATTCAAACAATTCCAAAATAATTTCTAAAAATTCCCATAAATTCAAATAAATTCTAATAAATTTAAATTACCCAACAAATGTCAAAAATACTCTCAAACTAGAAATATGGTAGTGACAAATCTACCCTCCTTAAAAGAATTTTATCCTCGAAATTGAAAGGCGAAATGCAACTGATGAGAAGGATAGAAAGTATACCTCACGGTCCAAAAAGATAAGGGTATCGCTCGCGCATCTCATCCTCCTACTCCCAGGTAGACTCTCTTAGCGAATGATGCCTCCATGCGACGCATACCAAGGGTATCACCTGGTTCCTTAGAACCTTCTCCCGTCGATCCAGTATCTCTACTGGCTGCTCTGGATAGCTGAGAGAAGGTCCAACCTCAATCTCTGAATGATCGAGCACGTGGCTAAGGTCTCAATTAATTATAATAAACAAACATGATCAAAAAATCACAAACAACAAACCTAAATCTAATCCTACTCTAATCTGTACCTCATACTCCAACGGCCTCCGGTGGCTATCGGCCCAGTGTCGATGTCTGTCCCTGATGAGCTTCACCTTCTCGGCTGCATCAACAACCATCTCTGGCCCCAATAAAGCTCGCTCACCAACATCATCCCAAGATAAGGGTGTACGACACCTACGCCCGTACAGAGCCTCGAAAGGTGACATCTCAATGATGGCCTGGAAACTATTGTTGTAAGCAAACTCCACCAAATAAAGATGATCCTCCCAGGAACCTCCAAAGTCCAAGACGTACGTCCGCAACATATCCTCAAGTGTCTGAATAGTTCGCTCCGACTGTCCGTTCGTCTGGTGGTGGTATGCAGTACTAAACTTGAGCTGAGTGTCCAAGCTGGTCTACAGACTCCTCCAGAAATGGGAAGTAAAGCGACTATCCCGATCTAAGATGATGCTGACCGGAACCCCATGAATCTTGACTATCTGCCGCATATACATCTCCGCCAGCCTCTCTGTAGACGTACCCATCTTGAATGGCAAGAAGTGGGCCGATTTGGTCAACCTGTCAACGATGACCCAAATTATGGCTTTTCTACATGGTGTACGCGACAATCCTGATACAAATTCCATAGTAATATGCTCCCATTTCCATTCGAGAATGGGCAGCGGCTGCGACAATCCACCAGGCCTCTACCTCTCTGCCTTGACCTGCTGACAGACCAAGCACCTAGCCACGAAGCGAGCCACCTCCCGCTTTATCCCTGACCACCAAACATGCTTCCTCAGATCTCGGTACATCTTGTTGGCATCCGGGTGTATAGAGTACTGAGATCTGTGGGCCTTCTGCATAATCTGCTCCCTGAGATCTTCGCTGGGCACACATAATCTGGAACCATGCCTCCAGGCACCATCCTCTGCAAGAGAAAACTCGCCCTCCAGCAATCCTGCTCGAACCTGCTCTCAGAGACACCGCAGAGCAACGTCCTCAAACTGTGCCGACTTGATCCTCTCCACCAAGTCTGACTAAATCTGCATGCCCCACATCTGCATCTGCACTCCGGGCACGATCACCTCAATCCCAAGGCTCTTCAAGTTTGCAAGCAAATGTCTGTCCATGGTCAAATACATGGCTGTCGGATACCTACTCAAGGCATCGGTAACCACGTTGGCCTTTTCTGGGTGATACTGAAGTAGGATGTCAAAATCCTTTATCAACTCTAGCCACATGCGCTGTCTTATGTTCAACTCCTTCTGAGTGAACACATACTTTAAGCTTTTGTGATCTGTGAAGGTCTCCACCCTCACACCATACAGATAATGCTTCCACAACTTCAGAGCAAATATCACTGCTGCCAACTCCAGGTCGTGGGTAGGGTAGTTCTTCTCATGGGGACGTATCTTCCTGGAAGCATAGGCAATCACCTTTCCATGCTGCTGCAAGACGCAACCCAGCCCCTTCCCTGAAGCATCACCATAAATAGTGAAACCACCTGATCCTGAAGGCAATATCAGAATCGGAGCTGTCGTAAGTCGCTTCTTCAACTCATCAAAAGCTGCCTGATACTCCTCTGACCAAACATACTCAGCATCCTTCCGGGTCAACCGAGTCAACGGCTCTGCAACTCGAGAGAAATCCTGCACAAATCTCCAATAATATCCTGTCGGCCCCAGGAACCTCCTGATCTCTGCAACTGAAGTCGGCGCTGCCCATGCCTAAACTGCTACAATCTTCTTGGGGTCGACTGAGATACCATCTCCAGTCACCACATGTCCCAAGAAGTCCACCCGGTCCAAGAAGAACTCACACTTGGAGAGCTTCCCGTAAAGCTGCTCCTTCTTGAGAATCTCCAGCACTATCCTCAAATGCTCCTCGTGCTCCTCCTCAGTCTTGGAATATATTAAGATGTCGTCAATGAACACCACCATAAACTGATCCAGATACTAGTGGAACACCTTGTTCATAAGGTTCATAAACACTGCTGGTGCATTGGTTAGCCCAAACGGTATAACCAAAAACTCAAACTGCCCGTACCGCGTCCTGAAAGCGGTCTTAGGAATATCCTCCCCTTTCACCTTCACCTGGTGATATCCCGACCTCAGATCAATCTTAGAAAATACCCGAGCTCCGCTCAACTGGTCAAAAAGATCGTCGATCCGCGGCAGTGGGTATTTGTTCTTGATCGTGAGGTTGTTGAGTGCCCTATAGTCAATACACATCCGTACTGACCGATCCTTCTTCGGTACAATTAACACTGGTGCACTCTATGGTGACGAACTCGAGCGGATGAAGCCCTTGTCCTGTAGTTCATCCATCTGCTTCTTCAGCTCCACCAGCTCGCTGTTGTTCACCCGATAGACATGCTGAAAGATGGGCTCCGCTCCTGGAACCAAGTCTATCGAGAACTCTATGTCTCTGTCTGGTGGCAATCCCGATAACTCCTCTGGGAAAACATCCATATACTCTGCTATCAAGGGGTGTAGAATCGCCTGCTCCTCGACCGAGACTCTACAGAAGACTCCGCTGCTCTGCTCTGCCTGACGTCTGGAGTACTCGAACTCTGGCTCCCCTGGCACTCTGAAGAGAACTCTACCCCCTCTACAATCAATGCTGACATGGTGTCTGCTCAACCAATCTATGCCTAGTACTATATCATAGATTGGCAATGGCATTACGAGCAGGCTCACCTCCAACTCACGGCCTCCCAAAACTACTTTTCGACCCTTATAAACATCACTCACCAGGATAATGCCACCCCCGGTCGTGATCTTGTAAGTCCTAGGCAATGATTCAGCTATGATACTGTGTCTAATCGCAAAAGATACTGATATGAAGCTATGCGAAGCACCGGAATCGAATAATACAAAAGCTGGACTGGAGTCGATAAGAATCGAACCTGCAATCAGCTCTCCGGTGGCCTCCGTATCCTCTGCTGCAATGGCGAATCCTCGTCCCTGCTGGCCTCCCCTGGCCTACTGCTGGTGCTGGACGAACCTTTGCTGCTGTGTTGGCAGGGCTGGTCTCCTCTGCTGGACTGCTGCTGTCCTGGCTCCTCCTTTCTGGGCTGCTCGTCCCCAAGACCTAGCACAATCCCTCAGCTGGTGATCTGTCGCTCCGCAAAAAAGGCACTTCCCGAGCCTCTTTCTGTACTCGTTCCATCGATGCCTGGCTTCTTGCAGCAGGTGCAACTGACTGTCTGCTGCATGGGTGCCTAATGCTGAAACTGTTGCTGGTGAACTGGCCTCTGTTAGATCGGCTGCGGCTGGAACTGCCTCAGCTGCTGGGGCTGAAAGTAGGGCCTCTTGGCCTGGCCTCCGCTGCTACTGCCCCCAACTGGGTCTCGCCTCCTCTTGAGCCTAAGCTCAAGATCATCCTATGTCAACAAGGCTCCCGTCAAGATCTCCTCGAATGTGGCATCCCTGTTGCCCTTGGTCAAGGACTTGACCTCTTTGACTAGACCCTTCCGGAACCTCTGGGCCTTTGCCGTCTCGCTCAAGCCCTCTACGAACCTACCGAGGCAGCCAAAATCCCCTGCGTACTCCTCCACTGAAAGCCTTCCCTGGACTAGGCTCTTGAACTACGACTCCAAGGCTCTGAGTGCTGAATCTGGGAAGAACCTTTTCTTGAAGAAGCCCTTGAACTCCTCCCAAGTCTGCCGAGCTACCCCCATCCTAGGGTCTGACTGATACCAGGTGCGAGCAAGATCTCGCATCCGGCTAGCTGCGGCCTCAATCTGGAGATCTGCTGGTATCCGGGCCAAGCGGAAGATCCCCTCTATATAGTATCCCCTCTGTCCCCAGAAAGTCTCTGGGGCTCATCTTCTGGAACTGCTCTATCCCCGGTGTCCTCGAATTATGGACCACTGGTCGAGCTGCAACCGTCGTAAGGGCCAACTCTATGCCCATGTCCTGTCGAGCCTGCTGTCGGTCCATGAACTGTTGGAAGTATGCGAACATCTGCGCCGCATCCACGTATCCTGGAGGCGGCGGCTGCTGGAAGGGATCCTCTGCGATGACTGGGTCCTACCTCCGAGCCGGTGGAAGCATACCCCCTGCTGCTGCTGCCGAGGTCTCAATACGAGCAGAGGTGGCAGGAGCCGCAGTCCCCTGGCCCTGCTGTACTGGCTGAGATGTAGCATTCCCCCTATAACATCCTCATGAATGGTACGCTGCGATCGAGTCTCTACCATCCTGAAGATAGACAAACAAGAGTATTAATTTCTGAGAAAGAAGCGATATAACAAAGACAGACAATTATAATTCAAAGGATCAGCTGACAATACGGATTTAGATGGCAATAAAAGAATTTTTCCTAAAGTGATTGAGTACCTTAAAATTAATATCCTATATCCTACTACAAGCTGTAGTGATACTCTCGTTCGAATACCACTACACTTCTAGTCTGGACCTGCATGGGCTACCACTAAAAATGTATCATAACCTGCACCCTAGAGTAAGGGCACGAGACGTGGGTACGTCTAGACTATGCCGTAGTGTCGGCGGTAGAACGCTGTCCTAGGTCAACATACATCTAACAATATATCTCTAAACAGTTTATACTCCCCGAATGGGGGTGACATAGCAGTAAATAAACTCAATCACAACTAAGGAAGAAGAAAGCACGATATGATATGGTACTCAAGGGAAATAGATGATAAAGTAGTCTAAGATAACATCCCAGCAACATCCAGAGTACAAACTTAAATACAGTATGAAAGAATATATACAACTCAGAAATCTCTGAACAGAAGTAAAAGTCTAGCTAAACAGTCTCATGACAACATGAAATAAGATAAGCCTAACTAAACTAGTCTAGGCAATGGGGGTGATGTCCTCAGCTAGAGCTGGGTCCTCCTGAGGGTCCAGCTCACAAGTGTCGTCTAGGGCTGCCCCGTAGAAGGTATCCACACAGGCCTCCTCCTCGTCCTCTGTAATATTTTCAACAGGTCCAGTCAGGACAGGAGCGAGCACAATACATCTCAACAGATCATAGCAGGTTAGAAAATATAAACATGCAGTAGAGTAAGATACAGGTACTGAAGAATACAGTATGTAAACAGAGAGAGAGAACTGTAATAGAAATATCTACTATAAGTAAAGAACTAACAGTGGCTAGTGAGTCAGAGTACAGGATAGCACATGTGAACAGAACAGATTTGTACATGATCTACACTAAATAGTTTCACATGATCTACACTACTATGGAATTGTTCACATGACTACTAGCACTCCCCCGTTTTCCCAATCAATACACAAGGATCTAAGCAGGTTATGTTATTATACATGATATCACATGGGGACCCATGAAAGGGTGCACATGATATTATACATGAGGGCTCCGTGAACATGAGAGTACATGATTCACAGGAGTATACATGTATGGTGAAAGCACAAGAGTACATATTGAAAGTGAAACACACATGACACAATGTACCCGATACTCCCGAGGGGGATAACATTGCATGAAGAGATCAATATAGTACCAATCTGTGATAATGTCGTGACAGCATCAAGTAAAGTAATCTAAAGCAGAAAAATAATTCTAAGCAGGATATGAAATGATCAGAGAATGTACTCGCCTGTTATCTGAGTGTCCAATATGAAAGTACTGTCCGAGGAGTGGTGTCTGGCTCCTAATCAGAACAACACAAGTCACAACAAGTCTAAAATGGTAAAATGAAGTTCTAATATGCACTCTACATGAGTCTAGGTCAATCTAGGTCAAAGTCAACCATTGGTCAACTCTGGTCAACCCTAGAAGTCAAACTTGGTCAACTATGGTCAAACTAGGTCTAACAAGTCTAAAGTAGGTCAAACTAGTCTATACTAGTCTATATTAGCCTATACTAGGTCACTCAACCTACACTAGCTAGTACACAACACTACTAGGCTATCTATACCAACTACACATGTCAGTTGGCATTTACACATTCCCTTAGACAATGAGCCATAGCTATAGGCTATAGGCTACCCAATCATGCATCACAAGGTTATATATATAGATACACATTTATATTGCATTCCTACATATTACCTATATATATACATTACATAGGTTATAGTGCAATTAATAGGAAACATCATATTACCTATATATATATATATATATATATATATATATATATATATATATATATATATATATATATATATATATATATATATATATATATATATATATATATATATATATATATATTTATATATATATATATATATATATATATATATATATATATATATATATATATATATATATATATATATATATATATATATATATAAAATATATATATATATATATATATATATATATAAACAAAATATATATATATATATATATATATATATATATATATATATATATAGGCTCAAAAAAAAAATATATATATAGGCTCAACATATATACATATAGGTATACATTACATATGTTATATATGTATACATACTATACATAAACCTACATTTAAGAAGACTAGGAAATATAGAGAGTGCAAGAGTGTGTGAAAGTGAGAGAAATGTGAGGAATATGTGTGTGCGTGACTGTGAGTGATGAGTGAGATAAGTCTACTGGACTGAATAGGAATAGGGAGAGGGGCCAATCAGTTTATAGTTCAGTTAGGAAAGTCCCAATTTCCAGTTTTAGTCCACCCCTTTCAATCTCAGTTTTATGAGTCAAATCACACCCAAACAACCCCAAATCTCAACCACAGTTAGTTCAAGTATAGGAGAATACATTTAGGGGCTCAAAACCAAAATTTAGCAGTATTAATCAGGTCAAAACAACTGTCCAAATTCGATTTCAAAAACTAGAATTTTTAGGACAAATACATGTGTCAGTAAATTGGGTAAGTTGATAAACAACTATTGAAAACACAATAAAATGAAATTTAAAAGGTTGGTAATCAAAATATACATTAAATATGTGTCATACAAGGTGTTTGTGTCCACCAAAGTGGGCACAAACGTGTCCAAGTGATTCAATACTCAAAACAGTGCACGCAGGCACTGTTTCAGTGCGTTGTATCATGCACGTGTCGTGCACACGACATAGTACGAACTAGGCCACGTGCTCGTGCACACGTGTACGCCTACACTTGGGCTAGGACTAGGTCGACCTGCCCTGTGTCCTCGACGTGTCTGTGAGTGATACGAAAGCCGTATCAGTGTCAAGAAAATCCGACTGGAACTGACAGCCCCGACCAGTGTAACATGGACAACTCCCTCGACACGCCACGTGGGCCCCTAAAATTTGACATGTGGCATGTCAGTGATTGTCCCAAGGGCTGTGTCAAATATCGTGTCAAGTGATCGAGTATTGTGTCCTGTGGAGCCCTCGCACAGCAGGACACGCGCACAGCCCCGCGCGCGCGCACCCTCGTGTGCACATGTCAAATCCGACATAATGTGACACAGGGACACCCTCAGTCATGAAGAATCGTGTAAGCGACAACAAAAACTAATTTTCTATTCAAAAAGATTTTGAAAATAACACCAAAACTTTCTTTGTGGCATTTTCACAAACACTTGCATAGAGACACTGATACGTGTCCAAATAGGACACGAAATAGACCCAAATTCTAGGGTTTCCTATTCCTACAGTTAGGTTAGGCCTAGGGCTCCCTAGATATGCAATAAAACCAGAATTTCATGGGGAAAATAGGAAGTTACCTCTATGTACCAAAATCCCTAAAAAGCTCTAAAGAGAGATGTTCCTCTTGATGGTGAAACTCCTCCAAAGTGATTTGAATCTGAGAATAAAATGTAACAACAGCAATAATACCAAAGTTAAAACCTATTGCAATTTGTTTGGGGGGAAAAGGAGCTAAAATGGATTTTCTAGGGATTTTTGAAGTTGGGACATTACCTCTTTCTAAAGCTTGTTCTTCCTTAGAGGCTAGCGCTAATTTCTAAGAGATTATTTATAAGGGGAGGATCCCTAGGAGGGGTTAAGTGGCTGGACAATAATGTTAGGGTCAGGGTTTGGGACCTTGGCTAATGGGCTTTGGGCTTAGTCACAAATCAATGACTTAAAAAAATCACAAGTCATGACTTGTGGTCAAAAAATCTTTCTATTCAAATCTCAATATTCCTAATTGTTTTCACTAACTAGAGTATGGTTAACTTAACTTAACCTAGGGTCTCATATCTAGCCAAGTCCAACTCAACTAGGGTTAGGTCACAAAGTCAAAGCTAGTCAAAGTCAACCTAGTCAACCCTCATTCAAACAATTCTAAAATAATTTCTAAACATTCCCATAAATTCAAATAAATTCTAATAAATTTAAATTACCCCAAAAATGTCAAAAATACTCTCAAACTAGAAATGTGGTAGTGACACAGAGGAAGAGTTAGCCGACATTCGTGTATCGTTCTGCTCGAAAGTTGTCCCCTGGTGGCAAGTTCTAGTACCACTCTTTCGATGCTGCCGGACACGCTTCCTCTGATGCCGTCCTCTACAGAGGTACTGGACGAAGCATTACAGGATGTGGTCGATAGCTTTTATCGTCACTTAAAAAGGGGATAAAAGCTGCTGTGGAGAGAGGGACCTCTTTCGTCTTGGCCCGGCAATGCGCCCAGGGTCAAATTGATATCCTTAAGTCCCTTCCTGGTGGAGCGGGGGTGGCTACACTTCTGGAGGCGAAGTTGTTGGAGACCGATCAGCTGGTGGCCCATCTTCAGGTACTGCGGCGGCTTGATCTATCTTTCGCTATAGATCAGGAGCGTGGCTCCTTCACAACTGCTATAGAGAAGGCAAGGGCTGCTCAGGATAAAACCAGGCCGATCATACTGGAGGATCTCCGCACTCTGTCTGATCGATATGATCAATTGAGCCATGAGAGTGAAGATGTTACAGCTCTGGAAGCGATTGCCTCCCGCAGGATTACTGACACACGGGAGCAGATCCTTGAGCTCCAAAGGAAGTTAACTTTCTTTGAGTCTGAGCTTGAGGCTGCCCGGATCGACAGAGGGCTGATTATCCAGGAGGCTGGTAAAGTCAATAAAGCTTCGGCTGACTTGGAAGTGGCTCTGAAGAGGTTGGACGACGACTGGCGGACACTCATGGACCTGGATAATGGTGAGCGGTTGTCCCAGGAGGCTGAGCGCAGGGCTAGACAGAGGCTTGAGCGAGGTACTGCCTTGGTGAGAAACCGCCTCTTGGAATTGTGTAATGCCGAACTATAGTCGGCCTTTTCTTCTTTCGTTTCTGTTTTCTTTTTCTTTTCTCTTTGAGAGGGACGTGGTCCCAAAATATGTAATGCTTTTTCGTCTTTCAAATAAAGAGTACTTTCCATTCTATCCTTCATTTGTATTGCTTGATGTGTCTGTGGTATTGTGGTGATGTATGCCCCTCATGGGGGATTTGTTTGTGGACCTGTTACCCCTGGCATAGCTGGATTTTAGGTACGGATAACAAGTTTGATTGGGGATACCTAGAACAGTTCCACGGCCATGTTGTTATGGACGTTCCAAGTATCGGGAGATAGAATGCCATGGAGCAGTTGGGCTCCCGGGACATGATGAGGAATGGTGGGCCTGTACTAAGAGACTTAGTAAATGACATTTGTGGGCCTATTATCCTTGGCGTACCCTGACTTAGGATACGGATAATAGGATGAAGGGGAACCAACACACTTACTCAGAGGTAATGAGGACATGGCAAGTATGAGGGTTTTACAGTAGAATCTTCCTACTCAGAGGTAATAAGGACATGGCAGGAGTGGACTCAACGGAGGATATTTGTGGTCAACAGAGGACATTTGTGGGCCTATTACCCTTGGCATACCCTGGTTCAGGGTACGGATAATAAGACGAGAGAGGACCAACATACTTACTCAGAGGTAATGAGGACATGGTAAGTACGGAGGTTTTACCGTAGAGTCTTCCTGCTCAGAGGTAATGAGGACATGGCAGGAGCGGACTCGACGGAGAATATTTATGGACCTATTATCCTTGGCGTACTCCAGTAGTGGGTACGGATAATAAGTCGAAAGGGAATTATCATACTTACTCAGAGGTAATGAGGACATGGCAAGCATGAAGGTTTCTTCGACGGAGCCTTCCCATTCAGAGGTAATGAGGACATGGCAGGAGTGGGCTCAATGAAGGGGGGTACATAGAATGACTCAGAGGTAATGAGGACATGGAAGTTCTATGTAAAGGGGTAATTTGTTTTTGGCGGAAGTGAAACGACTCAGAGGTAATGAGGACATGGCCGTTTTGGAAATTTGTGGATCGGTTACCCTTTTTATGCATTGGGAGTGTGGGTAGTGGATCATTAGGGAGGATATCTTCCAGGAAGAATATTCAGAGGTATAGTCATATATGACTTACTATCTGAAAGAGTGACCGGAATGTGAGTTCAAAGGCACCTGCGGCTACATGACTCGATAATCTAGAATTTGGAAATATGAGTTCAGCGGCACCAGCGGGTACAAGACTCGATAATCTGGAATGTTGTGGATGTGAGTTCAGCGGCACCAGCGGGTACATGACTCGATAATTTGGAATATTATGGATGTGAGTTCAGCGGTACCAGCGGGTACATGACTCGATAATCTGGAATATTGTGAAAGTGAGTTCAGCGGCACCAGCGGGTACATGACTAAATAATCTAGAATATTATAAAAGTGAGTTCAGCGGCACCAGCGGGTACATGACTTGATAATCTAGAATGTTACGGATGTGAGTTCAGCGGCACCAGCGGGTACATGACTCAGTAATCTATAATATTATTGTGGATTGTGAGTTCAGCGACACCAGCGGGTACATAACTCAATGATATAAAAAATGTTGTGGATTGTGAGTTCAGCGGCCCCAGCGGGTACATGTCTCAATGATCTGGAAAATTGTGGGTGTGAGTTCAGTGGCACCAACGGGTACATGACTCAATGATCTGGAAAATATTATAGATTGTGAGTTCCGCGGCGCCAATGGGTACATAACTCATTAATCTGGAATATCGTTCAGACATAATATTTCTTCAGGAACTTGACGTTGACGGGCAACATGAGCAAGTCTCTATTTTGTTTTGCGAGACGGTAAGCACCGTTGGAGAATACAGCCTCGATGATAAATGGACCTTCCCATTTTGGCTGGAACTTGCCGGCGGTCTTGTGAGTCATGACCATCGACCTCCGGACTGCCAGAACGAGATCGCCCACTTGGAATGTTCTGATTTTAAACTTCTTGTTAAAGGCTCCAGAGATGCGTGCTTGGTATAGCTCGATCTTTTGCTGAGCCAGGAGGCACTTTTCATCTAAGGCCTCTAACTCTTATAGTCGGCGACGGTAGTTATCATCCGTCGTTAATTGATAAGTGATCGCGACATGGAGCGAGGGTATTTGAGCCTCCAATGGAAGAACTGTCTCACTCCCGTACACCAGAGAGAATGGTGTGTTCCCTGTGGCTGTTCGGACTGTGGTACGGTACGCCCATAGGCATTCACCAAGCTTCTCGTTCCAGTCACGTTTGTTGGACGACACGAACTTCTTGGGTAACATGATGATGGTTTTGTTGAATGCTTCTGCCAACCCATTCGCTGCTGGATTATATGGCGTCGAAGCAATATTCTGGATGCGGTGCTTGTCGCAGAACCGATAGAAGGCGTGGATTGGAAACTGCGGACCATTATCGTGGATGATCCTTCGGGGCAATCCAAAGCGATAGATGACGTGATGCATAAGGAAGCTGATCACGTTTGAAGTCTTTACTTCTGCAAATGGGACAGCTTTCTCCCATTTGGAAAAGTAATCTGTGATTGCGAGTGTGAAGCGATGTCCTCGGGAGGAAGGTGGAGTGAATGGACCAATGATATCCATCCCCCATGCTTCGAATGGCCAAAACGCCACTGTCGGATGTAGAAATTCGGATGGCTGGTGAATGAAGTTCGCGTGGACTTGGCAGGCTTTGTACTTTCTCGTATAGTCTATCACATCTGCTACCATCATGGGCCAGTAGTAGCCCATTCGGCGAAGATGGTCTTATAATTTAGGGCCAGGCTGATGGGCCCCGCAGACACCGTTATGAGCTTCTCGTACGGCTTCTTTGGCTTCTGCGTTTGACAGACACCGAAGCAATAATCCACCATAGGATCGGCGATACAGCATTTTTGTCTCTGTATCGTAGAAGAATCTGAGAGAACGCCGTCTGATAGAGGTGGCTTCCTTTGGGTTCTCGGGCAGGATATCGTAGACGACGAAGTCAATAAATGGTTGTCTCCAATCTGGGACATCGTCGATCGTCTGGGCGGAGTAACTTGCCACGAATTGAACGTTGTTCTTGGGGCAGACCAGTTCGTAGCCTATCACATCTACCGATTGATAAGTATGATTTGGCACTGCTAGGGAAGCGGCCAGGCCTGCTAAGGCATCGGCTTCGATATTTCAGAGTCTGGGAACATGCTCGATGAAGAACCCCTCGAACGACGAGATGATGTCGATTGCTATTTGGTGATAGGGGATCATGTCTTCGTGGCAGACTTCGTATGAGCCCCGAATCTGATTGACGACTAACTGAGAATTATCGTATGCTTCAAGATATTCTACCCCCAGCTCTCTTACAAGTTGGAGGCCAATGACCAGAGCGTTGTACTCGGCCACATTGTTAGAGCAGGGTTCTGTGAGAGAGTAAGCGCGATTGATCACCAATCCAGAAGGAGAAACCAGCACCACTCCGACTCCGACGACGATGTTGCCCTTAGGTCCGGTCCTTGAGGCGCCGTCGAAGAACATTCGCCATATATCATCTTGAGAGGTTGCATGCGAGTCGGCGACCTCATCTGGGATTTCTTCATATATTCTAGACGACTCCGAGCCCGGGTGGGCTGCCAAAAAGTCTGCCAGGGCTTGACCTTTGACAGCCTTTTGTGGGACGAAGATCTTATGATAGGGGGATAGCAATATTGCCCATGTAGCGAGGTGACAACTGAGTGTCCCTGGTTTAGTCATGAGGACCCTGAGAGGGTTGACTCGTGAGATCACATGTATGGTTTGTCCCGTGACATAGTGCCGCATCTTCTGAATGGCGAACACCAGGACAAGGCATTCCTTTTCTATGATGGTGTATCGGTGTTCTGGGCCAATCATCATTCGACTGAGGTAATATATGGCTTGTTCATGGCCTGCGTCGTTGTTTTATGCTAGCAGGGAGCCAAGGAAATGCTCTATTGCGCGTATTGTCACGACCCGCACCCTAGAATTAGGGCACGAGAACGTAGCAACGCCCAGCCTACGCCACAGTGTCGGCGGTAGAACGCTGTCCTAGGTCTCAATGCATCTAATAGTATAAGACTAACAGTTTATACTCCCCGAATAGGGGTGACATGGCAGAATGTAAACTCAATCACATCTAAGGTAGAGCATAAAGGAGGATAGATAAAACATAAAATCCAAAAGAGGTACAACAGAGAGAAATCTAAGTGTCTAAGATACAAACTCAGAATACATCTCAAAACTCAAATACAGTAATCCATAAAATAATACATCTCCAGACAACTAAGAATAGCTAACTAAACAACCTCTAATGGTCTCCTCTAGGCTAGCAGGCAATCCCGAGCTATCTGTAAAATTTGTCAACGTATCCTGTCAGGAAAATGAGCAAGTACAAAATACCAACAGCAGTTCCATGTGAATTGAGAAATACTATAAGAGACAGTAATAATGAAATACAAGACAAAGAGTAAAGGCGACTTGGGAATCCATTCGAAAGCCGAGTTACAACCCTTAAACCAAACAAGGACCGAGGTTGTAACCCTTCTTCCTAACAGAACCTAGTCCCATAACCAAGGTACAGTATAAGAGACAGATGGAGCATATGAGAATGAATCGTAGCATGGTGAAAGTACAGTAAGTAAAGCTGAAACAGGAATGTAAGACATGACAACAATAAATAAAAAGTGATTTGAATTATTAGAGCGATATGTGATCGGCTAAAGGGAGAGCATGGCCAAGTTATCCACTTGGCACGGCAATCCGCGGTGAACTCAACGGAGAATCATGCCGTCCAACCTGGATAACCGGGAGTGAGGTATCTGCGACACCCTACGTGGGGTGAGGGTGACGCTAGCAATGTATAGTTACAATAAGGCTTGATAACATAACCCCTAATAATTCCCCCAATATATCCCCCGAATAGTATCACGGATCTGGACATGGCATGTCATGACACGGGGTTCGAGAGCAGGTGATCAGCCTACTCCCAATATGTGTCTATATAAGTACAGGAACACGGAAATATCTCATACCCATATACCAAGAAAGTTCAGGAATAACATCTCATGCCAGGATCCGACGTATACTAGTCCGTGAACTGTCGTGTCAGGAATCAAGTATAACACTACGACTGAATCGGATATAGTAGATATCAAGACAATGAAAACTATCAGTGAATGTACTCGCCTGTGGTCCTGAGCTGATAAGTATAGAGGGTCCAACTGAAGCCACAGAGTCCTATTTAAAGCAACACAGGTTACAAGGTGTTCAAGTTGAAATAAATAAAACTATACTAGCATCTATATTATTCTAGGTTCTTCTAAGTCAAAACATCTCTAGGTCGACTCCGGTCAACAATCTAGTCAAACTAGGTCAAGTGTTGACTTACAGTTGACTTTGGCTCAACTGGTCAACTCTGGTCAAACAGGATCAATTCTAGTCTAATATAAAATGTACTTCGTTATTTGTTCGTCGAAACTTACGACACGTAAATCGAGATAAGAATATCAATGGTAAGGTTGATAATCTTATTATAGTGATCCACGTGCCCATCTTGTCAATTTCAGCGATGTGAGATCACTGGAATTGACTGAGCTCAGTTTCGTTGTACTAATCCCGAAATACGAACATTATGAATTAATTATTAATTAATTATTACAAGGCTAAACTCAGAGAAACTATCAACAAACATTGTCGGACGATGAAATAAACATCGCCAACGTGTCCAGAATGGTCAAATTAGCTAGGATAGCCTACCCAACGGTCCAATTTGGACACAAGGGTAAAAAGGTAATTTCGGGTCAAAACGGTGTCCATGTTGGATCCGTTTTGCACCGAAAAATGTGCAAGAAAACAAGTCTATAAAATATAACAAATTATATGTCCACGAAACCATAATGTCGATACGAACCCAACGGTATCTCCAGAATTGGATTCCGTTGACCCGATCTCCATTTGGCCCGTTGACCAGAACTTGGGATTCCGGTTTGCACGGAAATGCGTGCCGGAGCCAAAGTTCTCAAAACTCAGCAAACTACATGTCAACGAGTCCGGAATGACGATACGAACTCAACGGTATATCCGGAATTGGATTCCGATGAGCCGATCTCAAAATGACCCGTTGGCCCGAACATTGGTGTCTGACTTGCACCGAAATGCGTGCCCGATCCAATGTCCACCAAAACCTAGCAAATTATATGTCAACGAGTCCAGAATGACGATACGAACTCATCGGTATATCCGGAATTGGATTTCGATGAGCCCGCGTTAAAAAGTCCCGTTGACCCAGAAAGTGGGATCCGCTTTGCACCGAAAAACGTGCCCGGGCCCACGTTCTCCAAATCTAACAAATTTTATATGAAAACATGCCAGAACGACGCCACAAGTCTAATGGTGGTGTCAGAAATGAAATCTGGAGTCCCGTGTTCAAAAATGGAATTTTACAAGTTGGAAATTACGAATTCGGACGGCCAACTTTGGCGTCGAATTCAACCAATCAAACAAGCTCAAACTGAAATGAAATCTAAAGGGGACAGGAAGAAGGTTATACCAGCTTCGCACCAGAACTGGTAGCACGCCAAACGGAACTGCGTTGGAGGAGATACAAGCTGACGAAGTTGGCCCCGCGAAACTGTCCAAATTTAATACAATTTAAACGGTCAACTTGGTGGCCGGTTTTGATGTATCAAACGATAAAATTAACGGACGAAAATTGACAGGGATGAAGGTGGATATACCGAGATTGCGACGGAGCGAAGAAATTACCGATCCAACGGTCGAATCTCTGGGAAAACGCGTGCGAAGTTGCTGCGACGGGACGCCAAAATGAATCTCATTTCACGCGCGTCACGACGGGGCGTCGTGTAAAACGCACGAATCGCCTATACGTCGCGCTGGAGGAGGAGAGGGCAGACCCAGGGGGTCGCCGGAGGGGCGCCCAGCCTAGGGGGAGGCTACGGCCACGTCGGGCGTGGCCGACAACGGCGCGTACGCCCTCGCTCGCACGCGCGAAAGGGGCGCCCATGCGCTGCCAGCTTGCACACGCGCTGTACTGTTGGCTAGTGCTGCTGCGTGCGGCCGGCCTGGCCGGGCACTGCGAGGCCGCTGTGGTGGCGCGCGGCCCTGGTGGCGGGGCACGGCGATGGGGGGGGCTGTGCCGACCATGGGAGAAGGAAGGTCGGGTTTTATGGCTGGTGGTCGGGTGGTTGGTGTAGGATGTTGGAGGTGGTGGCTGCTCTTGAAGGAGGAGGAGGAGAGAAGGAGAGGAGAAGGCTGGGATGGGGGTGGCCAGTTGTGGAGGCCGGCCAGGTGGTCGGAGCTCTGGCCATGGTGGAGGAGAAGGAGTCGGGTTACAAGGAGAAGAAGGTGGCTGTGGATGAGTGTTGTAGTAAAAGTAGGAAGGAAGAGAGAGAAATAATAGGATAAGTATTAATTGAAAAGGGAGAGAGAGAGAGAGATATGATGGAGAGAGAAAAAGTAACTTTTCCAAATATTTAGGGCCGGCCACATGCATGGGAGTTAGCTGCTAGGGGAAATCAAGGGTTGGGATTAATTGTGAGGGGATCAAAGGCTAGGAATTAAATTAGATAAGATGGGTTATTCCAATAGGTTAAAATCAATAGAAATTTCCCATTAAATAATAAAAATAGGTGAAATGAGAAATTGATATTTTTGGACAATAAATATGAGGATATCATGATGGAGGGTAGCACGAAGCTGGGCTGGGCTCGGTGGAGCCAGATTGGACGAAAACCGGACATTGAGCAAAAAATTGAATTTAAAATAGGCGTTGATGATCATGGGCAAATAAGTAGCACATGGGGATTCCAAATAATGGGACACAAGTGGCGGACGGATAGTAGGCTCAAAGTGGGCCATGTCCATAGTTGGGGCGGACAGGTTTTGGTCGACAGGGGACCCACAAATTAAGTTGGAAAATGAATGTGACGCCGTGGCCTGAAATAAAATCGGGTCACGTGTCGGAAAAGTTGTGCGAATCAAATGGAGCCCAAGACGACGTGTCTGAGTGGGACACAAAGGTCATGGGTGACGAGGGTCTCGAGTAGATCATCAATGAGGAGTTGGTTTCAAGAAACTGACTGGTCTGGCGCTCCCAATTTAAATGTCCTGGTAAGGCGCTGAAAAATGATCAAGGAAAATAGTGGGAAAAATAAATATCAATAAAATGGTCTAAACCGACCGAAGTTCAGCGAAGCAGAAAGAGCACAAGAGAACAAGTTTGGATGGGACACTATATACCGTCATGAAGGTAATCGTGTCCACTCCAAAACTCGTGAAGAGGATTTACAGAATTGAACATCCCTGATACTCCAAATATCAATGGCACGGAAAAGTACACTTAAGGAAAAATAATTCAATAAATTATTTAATGAAACCAATAAATCAGAAAATAAAATAAAATGAAAAAAAATCAACCCAAAATTCAGGGTGCTCACATCCTACCCACCTTATAAAAATTTCGTCCTCGAAATTAAAACGTCCATACTCCCTCTAGGTCAAACCCCCAAAATCAAAGTCCCAGCTTAAAATAAATCATGTGATCAAAAGGACGACATACAGGGTCATGGCATACGGTGGTAGTAAGTCTCATCTAGGTATACTAGTCATGCTAACCAAAACGGTTATAGGATATCAAACACACAAGCAATCCAGGGTGCTAAACTAAAAGTTACAGAGACAACAAACCATCAAAACTGTAAGGTAGTCTACCATTTTATATGAAAACTGGTACTTATCAAAATAAAGAAAGGTATCTACCAATCATCCGAAAAAGAAGCACTATTCCAAGAAAATCAAAATCACAAGTTAAAGAATCGAAAGTCACTCGCATTGAAATCCAATCACAATATATATATAAAGAGAACGTTAGAGAGGAAAAACTAGCATCATGTGTATGGGGACATGTCCGTATGGTTGTTAGTAGGCGTGTGTGTACGTGAATACATATGAAATTTGTATATGAGAAATTGGGTTCCAAAACAACAGCTATCAAGTTACACTAATCATGGCATTTTTTTTTTGTAAGAATAATAGCAAGAAAGAAATAACGATAAAAATCTGTTTTGCTTATCTATTTAAAAAGAACCATTTTTTTTTTGAAATCCAGAGCTAAATTTTCAAATCCAAGATAAAGTCTAGCAAAATCATCGATTCATTGTATTAAGAAGAAACTCATAGCAAGAAGTTACACAAAGGTTTATAAAAATAGGCAAACCTACTCTTAAGTTAAATAATGAGAAGCAAACAACAAAATAATTAATAATTAAAAATAATTTTTTTTTGAAGGACAGAAACAAAAGTAGAGAAACGCGTTCGAAATCATTTAAAGTAAAATCTGATAATCATATGCGTCAGGTCAAAATCATGGTACCCTAATCCTCGTCATACTAGTAAGCAAGGCTACGATAATCACAGAGTCCTCGACTTTGGCACATACCTCTAGGATCATGGTATTTAACATTTTCGCGATGCCGTGCGCTTGGCTGCGAAAATCTTAAATTCCCACACCCGAGAAATAGATCCAAGTCAGACTATATGTCCTCACCATGCTAGCTAATATGACTGTAGAAGACTAGACTCCACAACATAGATGACCTAGCCCATATAATTTCATCTTGCCAAAAGTTAATTTAAATCAACAATGAATACTCAAAAATCAATTCAATTTATCAACGAACATCAAAATCCAAAATATACAAAAATCCACGAAAATACAAACTCGGATGCAACAGCTATCATCAAAATTCAAAATTCGACAGTCTTCCATCAAAATTAATAAATACAAACTCAAATTCAACAATAATCCATTAAAATCAAATTCAACAACAGAAAATAAAGATAAAACAAATTATGGAAAAGAGTTTTCAAATCGAAGTTAAATAAGATTCTCCAGGGTCGTCCCAGGAATCTCTCAAGGGTTCCTATCTGTGATTGAGTACCTTCAAAATATATCCTAATCCTACTGCAGGCTGTAGTGGTACTCTAGTTCGAATACCACTACATTTTAGTCTCGACCTGCATGGGCCACCATTAAAACGTGTCACGACCCGCACCCTAGAATTAGGGCACGAGAACGTAGCAACGCCCAGCCTACGCCACAGTGTCGGCAGTAGAACGCTATCCTAGGTCTCAATGCATCTAATAGTATAAGACTAACAGTTTATACTCCCCGAATGGGGGTGACATGGCAGAATGTAAACTCAATTACATCTAAGGTAGAGCATAAAGGAGGATAGATAAAACATAAAATCCAAAAGAGGTACAACAGAGAGAAATCTAAGTGTCTAAGATACAAACTCAGAATACATCTCAAAACTCAAATACAGTAATCCATAAAATAATACATCTTCAGACAACTAAGAATAGCTAACTAAACAACCTCTAATGGTCTCCTCTAGGCTAGCAGGCAATCCCGAGCTATCTGTAAAATTTGTCAACGTATCCTGTCAGGAAAATGAGCAAGTACAAAACACCAACATCAGTTCCATATGAATTAAGAAATACTATAAGAGACAGTAATAATGAAATACAAGACAAAGAGTAAAGGCGACTTGGGAATCCATTCGAAAGCCGAGTTACAACCCTTAAACCAAACAAGGACCGGGGTTGTAACCCTTCTTCCGAACAGAACCTAGTCCCATAACCAAGGTACAGTATAAGAGACAGATGGAGCATATGAGAATGAATCGTAGCATGGTGAAAGTACAGTTAGTAAAGCTGAAACAGGAATGTAAGACATGACAACAATAAATAAAAAGTGATTTGAATTATTAGAGCGATATGTGATCGGCTAAAGGGAGAGCATGGCCAAGTTATCCACTTGGCACGGCAATCCGCGGTGAACTCAACGGAGAATCATGCCGTCCAACCTGGATAACCGGGAGTAAGGTATCTGCGACACCCTACGTGGGGTGAGGGTGACGCTAGCAATGTATAGTTACAATAAGGCTTGATCACATAACACCTAATAATTCCCCCAATATATCCCCCGAATAGTATCACGGATCCGAACATGGCATGTCATGACACGGGGTTCGAGAGCAGGTGATCAGCCTACTCCCAATATGTGTCTATATAAGTACAGGAACACGAAAATATCTCATACCCATATACCAAGAAAGTCCAGGAATAACATCTCATGCCAGGATCCGACGTATACTAGTCCGTGAACTGTCGTGTCAAGAATCAAGTATAACACTACGACTGAATCGGATATAGTAGATATCAAGACAATGAAAACTATCAGTGAATGTACTCGCCTGTGGTCCTGAGCTGATAAGTATAGAGGGTCCAACTGAAGCCACAGAGTCCTATTTAAAGCAACACAGGTTACAAGGTGTTCAAGTTGAAATAAATAAAACTATACTAGCCATCTATATTATTCTAGGTTCTTCTAAGTCAAAACATCTCTAGGTCGACTCCGGTCAACAATCTAGTCAAACTAGGTCAAGTGTTGACTTACAGTTGACTTTGGGTCAACTGGTCAACTCTGGTCAAACAGGATCAATTCTAGTCTAATATAAAATATACTTCGTTATTTGTACGTCGAAACTTACGACACGTAAATCGAGATAAGAATATCAATGGTAAGGTTGATAATCTTATTATAGTGATCCACGTGCCCATCTTGTCAATTTCAGCGATGTGAGATCACTGGAATTGACTGAGCTCAGTTTCGTTGTACTAATCCCGAAATACGAACATTATGAATTAATCATTAATTAATTATTACAAGGCTAAACTCAGAGAAACTATCAATAAACATTGTCGGATGATGAAATAAACATCGCCAACGTGTCCAGAATGGTTAAATTAGCTAGGATAGCCTACCCAACGGTCCAAATTGGACACAAGGGCAAAAAGGTAATTTTGGGTCAAAACGGTGTCCGTGTCGGAGCCGTTTTGCACCGAAAAACGTGCAAGAAAACAAGTCTATAAAATATAACAAATTATATGTCCATGAAACCAGAATGTCGATACGAACCCAACGGTATCTCCAGAATTGGATTCCGTTGACCCGATCTCCATTTGGCCCGTTGACCAGAACTTGGGATTCCGGTTTGTACGGAAATGCGTGCCGGAGCCAAAGTTCTCAAAACTCAGCAAACTATATGTCAACGAGTCCAGAATGACGATACGAACTCAACGGTATATCCAGAATTGGATTCCGATGAGCCGATCTCAAAATGACCCGTTGGCCCGAACATTGGTGTCTGACTTGCACCGAAATGCGTGCCCGATCCAATGTCTACCAAAACCTAGCAAATTATATGTCAACGAGTCCAGAATGACGATACGAACTCATCGGTATATCCGGAATTGGATTCCGATGAGCCGGCGTCAAAAAGTCCCGTTGACCCAGAAAGTGGGACCCACTTTGCACCGAAAAACGTGCCCGGGCCCACGTTCTCCAAATCTAACAAATTTTATATGAAAACATGCCAGAACGACGCCACAAGTCTAATGGTGGTTTCAGAAATGAAATCTGGAGTCCCGTGTTCAAAAATGGAATTTTACAAGTTGGAAATTACGAATTCGGACGGCCAACTTTGGCGTCGAATTCAACCAATCAAACAAGCTCAAACTGAAATGAAATCTAAAGGGGGCAGGAAGAGGGTTATACCAGCTTCGCACCAGAACTGGTAGCACGCCAAACGGAGCTGCGATGGAGGAGATACAAGCTGACGAAGTTGGCCCCGCGAAACTGTCCAAATTTAATACAATTTAAACGGTCAACTTGGTGGCCGGTTTTGATGTATCAAACGATAAAATTAACGGACGAAAATTGACAGAGATGAAGGTGGATATACCGAGATTGCGACGGAGTGAAGAAATCGCCGATCCAACGGTCGGATCTCTGGAAAAATGCACACGAAGTTGCTACGACGGGACGCCAAAACGAATCTCATTTCGCGTGCGTCACGACGGGACGTCGTGCAAAACGCACGAATCGCCTATACGTCGCACTGGAGGAGGAGAGGGCAGACCCAGGGGGTCGCCGGAGGGGCACCCAGCCTAGGGGGAGGCTACGGCCACGTCGGGCGTGGCCGACAATGGCGCGTACGCCCTCGCTCGCACGCGCACAAGGGGCGCCCATGCGCTGCCGGCTTGCACACGCACTGCACTGTTGGCTAGTGCTGCTGCGCGCGGCCGGCCTGGCCGGGCACTGTGAGGCTGCTGCGGTGGCGTGCGGCCCTGGTGGCGGGGCACGGCGATGAGGGGGGCTGTGCCGACCATGGGAGGAGGAAGGTCGGGTTTTATGGCTGGTGGTCGGGTGGTTGGTGTAGGTTGTTGGAGGTGGTGGCTGCTCTTGAAGGAGGAGGAGGAGGAGGATGAGAGAAGGAGAGAAGAAGGCTAGGATGGGGGTGGCCAGTGGTGGAGGCCGGCCAGGTGGTCGGAGCTCTGGCCATGGTGGAGGAGAAGGAGTCGGGTTACATGGAGAAGAAGGTGGCTGTGGATGAGTGTTGTAGTAAAAGTAGGAAGGAAGAGAGAGAAATAATAGGATAAGTATTAATTGAAAAGGGAGAGAGAGAGATATGATGGAGAGAGAAAAAGTAACTTTTCCAAACATTTAGGGCCGGCCACATGCATGGGAGTTAGCTGCTAGGGGAAATCAAGGGTTGGGATTAATTGTGAGGGGATCAAAGGCTAGGAATTAAATTAGATAAGATGGGTTATTCCAATAGGTTAAAATCAATGGAAATTTCCCATTAAATAATAAAAATAGGTAAAATGAGAAATTGATATTTTTGGACAATAAATATGAGGATGTCATGAAGGAGGGTAGCAAGAAGCTAGGCTGGGCTTGGTGGAGCCAGATTGGACGAAAACCGGACATTGAGCAAAAAATTGAATTTAAAATAGGCGTTGATGATCATGGGCAAATAAGTAGCACATGGGGATTCCAAATAATGGGACACAAGTGGCGGACGGATAGTAGGCTCAAAGTGGACCATGTCCATAGTTGGGGCGGACAGGTTTTGGTCGACAGGGGACCCACAAATTAAGTTGGAAAATGAATGTGACGTCGTGGCCTGAAATAAAATCGGATCACGTGTCGGAAAAGTTGTGCAAATCAAATGGAGCCCAAGACGACGTATCTGAGTGGGACACAAAGGTCATGGGTGACGAGGGTCTCGAGTAGATCATCAATGAGGAGTTGGTTTCAAGAAACTGACTGGTCTGGCGCTCCCAATTTAAATGTCATGGTAACGCGCTGAAAAATGATCAAGGAAAATAGTGGGAAAAATAAATATCAATAAAATGGTCTAAACCGACCAAAGTTCAGCGAAGCAGAAAGAGCACAAGAGAACAAGTTTGGATGAGACACTATATACCGGCATGAAGGTAATCGTGTCCACTCCAAAACTCGTGAAGAGGATTTCCAGAATTGAACATCCCTGATACTCCAAATATCAATAGCACGAAAAAGTACACTTAAGGAAAAATAATTCAATAAATTATTTAATGAAACCAATAAATCAGAAAATAAAATAAAATGAAAAAAAAAATCAACCCGAAATTCTCGGTGCTCACACGTACGTAGAGCAGGAATGGTTTTCCAGCAACCGGGGCCACCAAGACTGGAGGGTTCGACAAATATTCTTTGATGTTGTCGAAGGCCCGCTGACATTCTTCGTCCCATACGAATGAGACGCCTTTCTTCATAAGATGGGTGAATCGTCGACATCGCCCGGAGAGGTTAGAAATGAACCTTCTGATGTAAGCTAGCCTCCCTTGAAGGCCTCTGAGTTCGCAGAGATTTCTCGGGGGACCCATCTCCATAATTGCCTTTGTCTTCTCAGGGTCTACATGGATACCCTGGGCGGTGATGATGAAACCCAAGAACTTCCCGCTGGATACGCCCAGGAAGGACTTCGTAGGGTTCATTTTTAGATTGTGTGCTCGTATCAGGTCGAATACCATCCTCAGATCCTGCAGATGGTCTCCCTTACAGTGACTCTTGACGGCAATATCATCAACATAGCACTCTACCATCTTGCGTAAGTGGTCTCTGAAGATGATACTCATGGCTCTTTGATATGTGGTGCCAGCATTCTTCAAACCGAAAGGCATGACTGTGTAGCAGTATGTGCCAATCGGTGTTCGGAATGATGTATGATTTTCGTCGTCAGGAGATATCTTAATTTGGTTGTACCCCGAGAAGCCATCCATGAATGACATACGTTCGAAGTCGTAGGTGTTGTCAATCATGATGTCTGTGATAGGTAGAAGGAATTCATCTTTGGGGCATGCCTCATTTAGATTGCGTAAGTCGATGCAAATTCGAATCTTTTCATTCTTTTTGAGGACGGGTACTATGTTGGCAAACCAGTCAGGATGTTGTTTCTCATGAATGAAGCCGCTGGCTATCAATTTGTTGACTTTGGCTTCGATCGCGTCCATGATGCCCGGACGGAAGCGTCGCTGTTGTTGTTTGACCGGCTTTGCATCTGGCCGAATGTTGAGCTTGTGAAGGGCAACCTCGGGGTTTAGTTCTGGCATGTCTTCATAGCTCCAGGTGAACATATCGATATATTCTTTGACAAGTTTCAGTAGCGATTCTCGCTCTTCGCCTGTTAGGCTTTTACTGACGAAGATTGGTTTTGGGGAAGATTCGCTATCGAGATCCACTTGTATAACTTCATCTTCAGTAGGGGGTTCTCTCTGTTAGAACCACTTTTCCTATTGTGTATCCAACTGTAGGCCCACGGCTCTAGCTCGAGGATTTTAGGAATGTCTTCTTCTTCTTCATAAGCGTCGGCGAATGCCATGTTGATTGACAGGACTTGTCTGAATACATCTCCGATGCTGGTATCCGAGTCAGAAGTTGGTGACCCATTGAATGTGAATGCCAGTCACATTCTTCATCTGAACTCTCAGGGGTCGTCGTGGGTGTTACATACCATAATCTACATCGAATTTTGCTATAGTAGTCCCATAGTCTTCCAGCCGGGACCGGTGGCTTCAAAGGTAATCGTCGTCCGGTGGCGTAGTTCAAGCCTGGCGTTGTCTCCAGATCATACACCTATTTTTGCATGAGATATTTGGATTGGAGGCTATAAAGATACAGAGGCAGTCTTCCGTCATCGGATTCAAGGTCGACTTCTTCCATGGTGAAGGGTTGCGGATCGTCCTTCCGGCCGAAGATGATTGGATGGTCCCCTCCCTCGATTATGCGGTAAGTGCCTTCCACTGGAGTAAGTTGGTTCGCGGTGTACACATTTGTCACCTGTGTGTGTAGGAGAGTGCCTATACCGTGTTCCATAGCATAGATTGTACAAAGCTTATTAAGCTCGAGGTAATTCAAAGATAGCCCTTTATTGATGAAGTAAGGTATCTTTTTTAGCAGGATTACATCATCTGCAGAGGGAACATCATTGTGGGAAGCCACATACTTGGCTAGCTCCGGTTCCTCTTCGGCTACCCCCTGTATAAACGAAGACTGAGAGGACGACCTGGGCAGCTTGATCGTCAGAGGTTCAGCTGGTGGATCAGAGCGTGGAGTTGTTGGCAGACTAGCGACCCCTAGTCTGGTGCTTGATGCTGGGCGGGGAGTGGCTGGTTCGCTAGAAGTTCCAGGTCTTGCATCGGGGTGACGACCCTTTTTGGGAAGGCGTATCGTCATTGGCTTGTCGGAGGGATTGAGCTTCTTCGTTTGCGGCTGGCCGACTCTCGGCAGCCTGATTGTCAGAGGCTCCGTTGTGGGTCTTGGCACTTGGCCAGACGCAGCCAGATTATCATCTGTTCTTCTTGTGCCGAGAGGATGATTGCGTCCTTATGCAGAGTGGCGGTAAGGGGTGCGGACTTGCCAGGTTTGCGAGCTTGGAGGTGGATCGTTGGTTCTTCTGATCCTATGGCCATCTCGGTACGGGCTTGCCCGTCTCCTTCACCAAGGTGCCTCTTCAACTTTTTGTACAGGCAGGAGTCTGAGTAGTAGGATTCGACCCCTTTGAAGGGATCGATATTGGCAAATTCTGTCCTCACGAAGCCGTGTTTGTCGACATACTTGAAGAATTGGTGCAGTGTGGAATGCACGATCATATAATCGTGTATCCAAGGGCGTCCCAGGAGGATGTTGTAAGAAGTTTCTGCATCTATGACATAATAAGTGACTTCCTACTGGAGATCGCCAATTTGACACTTCAGACGAATCTTCCCAATTGGGTAGCTCCTGTCCGAATTAAAATCGTTGATGGCGGTGCTTGTTGGCGTCAGGCGATACATAGGGATACGGAGATGATGTAACAGACCCTTCGGGATAATGCTTATGGAAGAGCCCGGATCAATATGCATCTGATCCACTTTTACATCGCCGATGTATCCAGTGTAGTATAACAGGCGATCATGCAGGTTGGTTTTGATGAGCATATCCTGCGGAGTAAAGGCAATGTTGGGCATCGCTCCCGTGTAATCGCTGTCTTGGAGATCTGCAGGCGGGCTCTCTCCCGTAAGGTTGACCTGAGCCAGGTATGCGTTGGCATTTTGGAGTGCATCGCTCAAAGCTGCGCGAACGTCCTTTGAGAGTCTCAGAAGCTCTTATAATGACAACTTGGCCGGTGTGTTGGCCAGTTGTGCCAAGATGTCGAAGTTGTAGGGCTTCTCCATCCCCTGCGATGCCTCTTTTCGGAGGGATTTGTCAAAGCGAGTCTCCTTTGGCCTAGGCTTGTCAGTCGTCGGAGGCTGAGAAGGTCCCGGAGCGTTAGTTGTAGCGGGCTGATGATCTTCAGCTGAGTTATCGGCCACGGGATGGGATTGTGCCCCAGACCGCGTGACGACGGCTGTAGCTTCTTCGATATCTGCCGAGATGGTACGGCAGGATCTGACTTTTCCATTCTTCTTCTTGCGAATGGAAGATGGCGTGGACTGAGTCACTTCTGATACCAAGTCTGGATGGACCCACATGACCTCCCCTCATGATGTGGTGAGGGGCACTGGACCAGCAGCCTGATCTCGGGGAGGTAGAAGATTAGCAATCTCTATTGTCGCCAGAGGGATGGGGACCACACCGTCTTGAGTCTCTGTGGGAGGAAAGTTGCCAAATTGTACTGACACCATATTAGCTGCCATAGTTACCTTTTCTAAATTGATGGCCAGAGCGTTCGAATCGATAAGATTTTGGATGTATCATTTTAGATGGTAGCAGTCGTGTGTAGCATGGTGGACATAGCGGTGGTAATGGCAGTACTTTGGGTTCTCCATTTCTGCCAGCTGCGGTTCCCATCTTGGTGGAGAAAGCTGAATTCTGTCTCCTTGTATGAGCATGTCCAAGATGGGCTTGACGTGGCCGTCTTCGAAGGAGTAGGTCATTTGTGGCCATTGTTTGTCTGCCGGTTTTGGCTCAGGTTTCTGTGTTGTGTCGGCCACCATAGCCTGCTTGCCCTTGTTGTCCCGATTGTTGGTGGAGCTACCCCCATTGTTGGTGTTGGCGTTGGAACGCCTGCCCTTGTCCTCTTCCTCTGATATGTGCAATCCCAGTTGGCGAGCCTTCTTCAATCATTCTTCGGCACTTGTGGCACTGATGATAAACGTCTTCCAGTCCATGAATTGACTTTCGCCCATCCAGAGACTGATTGTTGGGAGCAATCTCTTTTGGTAAATTTCAATCAAGGAAGAATCCGGATTTCTAGACGGCAACTTCATTACGGTTTGGCGGAACCGCTCGATATAGTTCCTTGTCAGCTCTTTCTCCCCTTGGACGACGTCCATGAGGGTGGACATTGTGACGTCCTGTCCTACTTCGTAGAATCTCTCCAAGAACATGCGATTGAAGCTGGCGAAGGAGTGGATGCAGTTGTCTGGCAGGTTGCGATACCAGTCGAAGACGACTCCTTCCAATGCCCCAATGAATAATCGTGTGAGGATGGCATCGTCATGAAGGAGATGGTCGGTGGTGACCTCGAAGTAAGTGATGTATCGACTTGCGGAGGTCTTGCCATCATATGGGTTGATGTTGAACGGCTTATATCTTGGCGGGAAGGGGACATCCCTCCATGCAGCAGAGTACTGTTGTCGTATTCTGAAGTCTTGAGAGTTTTCTCGAGCGTGAAACATGGCTCGGAGCTCCTGGACCTCTCTTCTCGCTTCTCGGGCCTCATCCACTGCGGTGGGGGCCGTTACTTCAGGAGGATTGTTGCCCGGGTTCGGTGCCGCTGAATTCGAGTCCGTATTGATTACGGGACCCGCACTTGTTTGGCCAGGCGTCCCTCCTTACGGAGTTGGAAGGGCCGCTTTGATCTCGTCCACAGACTTGACCAAGGCATACAGTATGGCTTCGAGAGTGTCGATGCGTTGGCGATCACTGGAGCCACCTTGGCTGCTGTCCGTCATGAACACCGTCTTTACATGAGGAGAGATGGACGGAACGGTGGAGGAAGCGCTCTCTGAATCGTACCCCTGTAGTGAGAAGTCATCGAGATATATGGGAATGTCTTCCTCTAGCTCGGACTCAGAAGGAACAGTACCCCCAGTTTCTGAGTTCGCCTCGTCTTGGGAGTTGTGGACGTCCTCGGGGCCATCGGGGTTTGCTGCATCTGATAGGAGAGTTGTATCCCCCGGCTCGTCTTCTTGAAACAACGGATTTTTCTAGAGGTTCGGAGGAGTGCTACCCCCAATCCCAGTAACCCCCAGTGGTGTGGACGACGAATCTTCCTCTGTAGCAGATTTCGTCTTAGAACGGGTACCTTAGGAAACTCCGGTGGTGGGCACCCGCTTAGACGATAGTCTCTTAGTCATAGTGGTTGAAATCTTCGGGCTGGGAATGTTCGTCTTCTTCCCTCTCCCATCGGTGGGGAATTCTGAGGAGAGTTGCAGGAGACGACGGAAAGTGCCTCGTCTTCTGAAGACGGTTGTTGCAGTCTTTGAAAGACGGATTGCAGGTCTTTTCGCATCATCGTGTTATTGCAGCAGCAGTTAACGATGACTTAGGTGCAGTGGCGTCCGTGGGAGGACTCCTGACACCCTGATGTACCTTCTCTTTCCTTGTATTTGTGGAGGATGGCCTCACGCAAGTAAGATGGGTCTGGATCGACCATGTTTGCTCTCTGGATTTTGGGAGACTTTTAGGAACCTCTTTGTCCGTTTACCGCTGGGGGCTGGACTCGAGTGGTTCTGTACAGCTTTTCATCTGAGGCCCGCATAACAGTATGTGGGACGCTCAGATGGTCAGAGGTCGGATCAGCGGATCGAGCTTGCCAAGCTCGCGCTGCCCGAGACTTCTTCACTCTAGTGCGTAAGGGCACATAGTAGGAAGAGTCTAAGTGGTGCTGGAGAGAGTCAGACATATCTTCTTAGGAGCATAAGAGATCAGGATCATAGGAGAGGCGGTCGAAGACAGAGCCACGTGAAATAGGCATCATGCGACTGGAATCAATCATCTTCATGCGGCTGGCAGTTGTGGCCGCATAGGCTTTCTTCATGCGGCTGGGAGTCTCGACCGCATAAGTTTTCTTCATGCGGCTGGATGATCTGGCCGCATAGACCTCCTTTATGCGGCTGGCAGATTCATCCGCATGAGCATCCTGCATGTGGTTGGCAGATTTGGCCACATGAGTGTTCGGCTTCTTCTTGGGGCGCATAGAATCGCTCTTTGTCCATGCAAGTCCAGCATCCTAGTGCTTTCCTCTGCCGGACTTGGGGACAACAAAGTCCTCTACGGCTCGAAGTGGAGCCGTATGAGAGTCGCCTTCGCCATCTTGGGTAACAGAGAGTACTCCGTCCAGAGTTTGGGGAGACGCAAATAATTTTGGCCTCCACTCGTAGCGAGCTTTCTTTGTGCGGGTTCGCTTCTGGACCGGGCCAGCGCTTCCCTCAAAGAGCATTTCTTTAAATGCTTGTTGGTCGAAGCGGATGACCATCTTCTGTTGCGTGGAGCCAAGTTTGGCTGCATCCGATTGCGTCACCAACTTCTCAGACGTGGAGAAGTTTATCCCCAACAGAGTCGCCATCGTGTTTGCCATTGATTTGTAAAAGAACAGAACAATTATCGGTGGACTAGACTTAGACTCACAATACAAACTCGCTTGTACAAAGAAAGCCTGGGGACGAAAACCTAGGTACAGTAATCTAAGTACAATTATTTATTTTAGATTCTGGGGGTGACGGTAGAGGCTCGGAAAAGCGACGGCGGCTCTGCCTTACTCCTTGGACGATCGGGTGCAGCCTTGGCTCTGTAGAAGATCTGCTTGGCGTTGGTGAAGAAATGCTCTCTTTTCAGGCTCTCTCTCTGATTTTCTGGCTCCCTATGCCTCTCTCTGTATATGTCTTCTCCATATCTCTCTGTATGTATGTCTCTGTATGTCTGTATTCGCAAGGGAATGGCACCCTGCTATTTATAAGAGTGGGGGGCCTCATTAGGGCTTGCAATGATTGCCCATTCTTAAAAGTCGGCGGCTAAGGATCACTGGATCTGGGCCGTTCATCTTGAATATGCGAGATTTGAGCAATAAATGTGATTGCATCAAATCCTTTATGGGTGATTAATGATGAATGACATAAATCCTTCTGATTTGTCATACCAACCTCAGATTTCTCGACACGTGTCATTAATTTGCTTGATTACAAATGATCTGATTTGATCCCAATACTTTATTGGGATTTGTTGAGGGATTTCGATCAATCTGATGCCATGTGCCCCGCTATCATGCCACGTATCTTAACCGCGAGCCATTGCAGAAATCTGAGCCGCAGGAAGATTGCTGCTCATTGAGCCGCATAAGGCTGGCCACGTGTCAAGGCTGCTTGAGAGTAGCCCCCTGAACATTTGAACCGCATGGTGATGATCTGAACCGCATGTGGATAGTCTTCGTGAGCCGCATGGGGATAGTCTTCATGAGCCGCATGGGGCTAGTCTTCGTGAGCCGCATGGGGTGGTCTCTAATTGAGCCGCATACGACTGTCCACGTGTCAAGGCCGCATGTCAGTTTTTGGATCTCGGAGAATCGTGTCAGAGATTTCCTTCGTTTCCCTAGGGGCCTGCCTTTATGAGGGAGTCATAATTGTATTTTTGTGTCAGGACTGCCATGTGTCAGAGCTGTCAGCCATCAAGGAATTTAATACAGTTAGGGACAAACGGAAGAGCTGTTTGCAGGCCACGTGGCTCCCCTCTGAGCCGCATAGAACTTGTTTGAGCCGCATAGACGCTCGAGCCACATGGATACTTTGAGCTGCATGAACTCTCTGAGTCGTATGGGGTTCTCTGGCCGCATGGATCCTTCTTTATTATTTTCCATTCTTCTACATAGACGTGATCCTTGTCGGTCTGGCCCAGCGTTAGACTTCACCCACGTGAAACATCTACCAGTAAACCTAGTCTCTGTGAGGCTTGTCGCCATTTAGAAGTTCAGAAATTCCCTCATGGAGCCCTCATTGGGGGAGGCCCCCGAACTTTTCGTCCGATCTGGCCACTGTGTTGAAATCCCATCCACCATCCAAGATAAGGGAAAGAGGGACTTCATGTAAAGGAGGTGATCACGTAGCTCCCTCCTTCATTCCTTCGTATTACTGCCATGGATAATGAAAATGATGGACACGGATGAAAGCATAGGGTAGACGAACTATACAGTGAGGGCCTACTCGTGAGGATAAATCAACGAAATGATACACTTTTTATTACCTAGGACCCATATATTCTCCTTGGAGTTAGCAAAGGCCAATTGGAACCCTAGCTTAATCTTGTACAAAGGTAATTGATCAACATCCACCTTAGGTTTGATGATGGCAAGAAAATGAACCTTGTGCGTACGGCATAGCGACTTGATCCTCTTAAGAGTCATGTGGTTAGCTACTCCTCTAATATTCTATATAAGGGCATTATATATTAGAGGGTTGGCGGAGGAAGCTAGAGTGGACTTAGCTGCTGCTCGAGTGACAATTCTAAGAGGAGGGACTGTCGTCTGCTTCTTGGACCAGAGGCTACCTTGCTTAGAAGGCGGGGGCTCTGACGGACGGTCAGTGGTGTCTATTTGTTGGGCCCAGGAGGCGTCATCAGCCGCAAGCTCACCTTCTTCCATGGCATCATCTCCACCCGTGTTTACCACTGCCTCTCCCAGAGCTGACTCATCCAGACTTGGAGATATTCTAGGGGTGTTTGAGGGAGAGCTTTGATGCAGTGTAGGGTTTTCGCCGTCATTTGTTGATAGAATAATGGGCTGGGATGGTCGATTATTGGTCGGGGAGCTTTGTATTTGGTTGTGAGCGCCTGTATCTATACGAGAGTTAGAGTAGGGGCTCTTACTGGCGAGATTGGTAGGATGCATGGAGTTGTTCTTAGGGATCAACGGGAATTAATTGGTACGTCGGTATCATACGTCAGGATGTTTAATTCTGGGGTTTTGTCACCATTAGTGACACTAGAATTGCTGGCAGGTAGGTCATTAAGTTGGGGGTTGGGGGTGGTTAATTCTTTGTTTAAAGCAAGCAAAGAGCTTTCCCCAAGCACGTCCAATCTAACAGGGATGGTCGTGACAGCCCCATCAACCTGTGCGATCTTCTTGGACAGAGCCAATAAGTTGACCTCCTATGACTTCCCCTTATTAGTTGCCATCGTCTCCTCCATCGGAGACTTTTCTTTGCGCAGGACTTTACACGAGGCTCTGACATGTCCCTAGTGCTTACATTAGGTGCAAAATAGCGGGAAGGATTAGTATTCGACTTTTTGTACAATGCTCCTGCCGCCTGGAAGATTGATGCATATGGTAGTCGGTAGAGATTTGCTTGCGTCGACTTCAACAAAGATACATGCTACACTGGGACGAGAAAGTTCTTCTGTAGCCTTGTTGATCCAAAGAGCGTTGCCAATGCCCAAAGCTATTGAGAACAATACATTCTTATTGAAAAATTGGTGAGGAAGACCAAGGAGAGAGATCCAAACAGGAGCCACCGGGGATTCTTCCGAAGGAGTGAAATCTTCGTGCCATCTAAAAAAACGCATTGGGCACGAGATAAGTACCAAAGATCTTCGAAGCATAGCCGCAGAAAATCAACCTCCAGTTTAGGTCTAATGAGGATGTGTTTGTTGTCAATCAAGCCGATTTGTACTATCCTACCAAACTTAAAGTTGAGGAAGGCCTTCCAAATCATGTCTATGGAAGGACTAGAGTGGGAGACCTTCCTAATAAGGGCAAGATGGAAAGGATCAGTGAGGATCATTTCGTCTTCCTCCGAGAAGGAAATAATAGGGATCCCTCCAGAGAAAGAGGGAGATCGAACAGCGATAGACAGAGCGGATGGCGATGAAGCCGAAACCACTCATGTCACCGCCTCAGCAAAGGACTTGGTCATGGGAAGAAATGATGGCATGGGGGTGCCGTTGGAGCGAGCATCTCCATTAGCAAGGACACCGGCCCGGCTTAAGGCCAAGCTGGAGTCGGGGTGGGAGAAGAGAGCAGCTAGGGTTTCAAAGCTAAGAATGAGAGCTTTGGTGATATATATATATATACATATATATATTCTTCATATATATATATATATATATATATATATATATATATATATATATACATATACATATGTGTGTGTGTGTGTGTGTGTGTGTATGTGTGTGTGCATTAATCAGATTTTAGTAACTATTTGCAATATATACATTGCCTAAACATCCTAGCAATACTAAACATGAACTGGTAGGCCCTCAAGTGCCACCACACCAGTACACTCTATACTCATGATACATGCCCATTTCCTGACTTCTAAACCTCCTTTTACCTCTCTAATCTACCACACTAGCTGACACATTCAAACTCACTATGCACACTAGCCACTGGCCTTTGGCCAAGTCCAACTTGCCTAGCAGTGCGCACTTGGCACTGCCTACTCCAAACCCAGGTCCAAGCAGGACCTTCATGCCTGCAGTGGCCTTTACAAGCTCCTACATACATTGCCTACTCCTATCCCCTACATACAATGCTGCATATCTTCCTTCCCAACACACAACCACCTATCTACCTATAGGATACACATATATCTATAGCTCTATATACCTCCTCTCTGTACCTACTACTTATACATGACACACACACTTATCTCTATCACCACTTTAAATACACAAGAGTGACCATATCCACACGTATATCCATCACAGGTGTATGTATAAATACACTCCTCTATTACTCACTAATAGACTTCCTTGAGAAAGACACTTAACTACCCTCTATTCCCAAATTCAAGTGACTCACACAACTTATAAGAGTACACTCAAATATACACCATACTGATCATTGAACCCCCCTACCTGTCCTACGCAAGTAAACAAGATTTTCTTTAACTCCTTGCCTACATATTGGGAGTGAAACTCCCTAATGCTGTTTGCTAACAGCTAAGTTGCTGCTTGCTGCTACACTACTATGGCTCATATTTCCTCTCTTATACTGAAACACACACAGGTGAAAAGTATGGACTGAAATAACTAAATGGAAATAACTGATACCCAAATAACCAGGGTTGAACAAAAAGGTAAAGCCCTTCACTCCCATTTCTCTTTGTCTGATACAAAGGGAGGTAAGGAAATGAAATAAATAAAAGATATAATTTACATTAAGAGACTGATTCAATTTCAATTAGACTGGCCAAATATCTGTTTGTAATGACTAATACATAGGATAATATGGATTGAACCAAGTATGAAAAATAGGGGACTGAATGTATATAAATGATATGAAGAGTGAACACTACCATGTAAATTGATACAAAGGAGTCAAACTGGAAAAAGGAATTAAAGACTGAATATGAATGGACTGAAACATCAAATAGGTTGTTAACACAAGTAAATGATAAATGTTTCCAGCAAATATGGAATGAGACTGGACTTATTCAAGGACTGAACTCAAGTGTTGCAGGGAACTGAACATGGTATCCCCTCCCAACCTGAGTTCAAAATCATGTACTCCCTTAACTAATACTAGGAAGGGACATTAGGATACAAGACTGCCCAATTAAAGTAAATGGGAACTGGTACCTACAACAAATGACTGATTTATTAGATACAAGGGTCTGGATTTAGGATATGGACTGATACTGAGCATGTAAGGAACTGATCTACCATACTCTATAGTTGTTACCAAGATAGGGAGGGACTGAACTTGAGCAACTGACCATTAAAGGATATGGATTAATACTCAAAGAGTAACAATCGAAGGGTACACCATGTAATATCTGATACCAATATCTGAACCTACATATGGAACTAGTAAAATAGGGATGAAAGGATGGGACTGAGACATTATGGATGGAATATGGACTGATTAGTAAGGTTTAATGAAGGACTGGAATATGAATGAAGCTAACAAGTAAAATTGGGGGACTGAATAGTGAAGACATACAGTGACTGATCATGAATAAGTTAGGCAATCAATGGAGCCTGAACAATGGGTGGGACTTAAATGCAACATGGACAAAAATAAAAGATATGGACTGTTCAGTCTTGAACATGGGACTGAAACTTAGAGATGTAAATATAGACTGGACCCAAGGTTAAGTGGTAACTAAATAAATTTGATCTTATGCAAGAGACTGTTGTATGAGTTAAATCTCAACCATCATTTCCTACCTATCCAAATACATTAACTGATACTGTTAATTTGAACAAAAGTATCTGATACAATAGTGAAGACTCAACTGATTATGATGTGTGGAACTAAGCATAGAGGACTGATGCATGCTAGGTGGCTGATATGACATATATACAAATAAATAGGGCCTGTACAGTGTACATTAGGACTAAACAATCATGATGACATGGACTGAACATAAGTTCAAGAAGACTGAACTAATGCTTAATCCCAGGGTCTGCATGCAGGGTTTGATATTAAGTCTATAGCAGGATTGAAACATTAAACATGGATTGGACAGTAGCAATGCAGGGCTTCTGCTATAACCATAGTGCTAACAGTCCACATGTGGACTAAAATAGGGTTATATATGTATCCCAAACTCTCATTTAACATCCAACACTTTTAAAACCATTCCAAATCACTAGATAAACATACAAATGATAATCCCATAGCAAGGCACGCCCAATACAAGGATCAAAACTGAATTTAGAGCACTTGGTGCTCTTTGGGTCATTTTGTCAAATATTTGGTGTGTGTATCGAGACACGTTGTGACACGTGCATGATACGCACTCCAATTGAATCCAAACTTGAACCAAGGCTCACCTACATGTTTAAAACTACAATTAGAGCCAAACAACCCTATTCATAAACCCTAGAAATCTCATTCTCGAATTTTCCCCAAAATGTAAAATATAAAGAGGAAAGTCTCTAAAAGGGGGAAGGAAGAGTCAAAATCCTCTCCATGGAAACCTAATACATGGGGGTCTCTAATTGATGTATCTACACTAATATGATAGAAATTGATGGATTAGAAATCCCATACCAATTGGGAGATGAATTCCCAATAAAAATGGATCCATGATTCAAAAGTCCTTCAAGCTCCAAGTGCTCCAATCCTCCAAGCTTGCCAATAGAGCCTTCTCCTCTCCAAGAGGAAGAGAATAAGACCAATTTGAGGGAATTTAAAGGAAATTTGGTGGTAGGAGCAATTAGGGAAGAAGCTTCTAATTAGGGTTAAGGTTTGGAGTGAAATGAGGAGCAAGAAGTTGAAGTGGGGCTTAAATAGAGGAATGTCCACTAAGCCCCTCTCTTTAGTCATGGTAAGTTAGGGATCAAACATTTTCTCCTAATTAGGTGTTTGGTCAAACATTCTAAATAATTCTTCTAATCTAGCTTGAGACTAACTAAATTTCATTTAGGCTAGTCCTAATCATCTAGTTGGGTGGTCTTGTCAAGTTGGTGTAAGTCCTCTAGGATCACTAACCACTATTCTAGCTAAGCTAATAATTATCCATACTCAAGAATATAACACGTGCACTATATTAATTATTTAGATAATTAACCAAAATATAAAGTTTAGCTTTGAAAAGTAATTTACCACTCAAGATATAATAGAAAATCACAATAATAACAACAATTAGAAAAAAGTCAAAAATACCCATGTTGCAGGTAAGTGGTGGTTACGTGCACGTTCTACAAATTTTTCCCCTAGCCGAAACAGTTCTGGTGGCCCCAAAAATCGTTCGAAGAAATATATAACCATGTGCACAAGTTGTCCATGACCATACTGTAGAGCCTAAAAATCAAGTTGTGCCCTTAACATACTAAGCAGTGATCAAGTTGCGCCCCAAAGATCAAGTTGCTCCACAGATATGAATCTCAGAGAACAAGCTGCGCCACTGATCAGGTTGCGCCTGATATCAGACTGCTCCCAGTCTTATTGTGCCAAAATCTACGTGCTGTCTGACACTTAATGGCCATCATTATCTGATAACACTGACGACTGACACCATAGTGAACGAGAAAAATCTCTTCGAATCCCGTGAATTGTGCCGCTCAAGGGGAGTTGGTAGACAGCTGTCCTGTATACTTCGTAAGTTGTGCCTAGGTGCAATCCAGACAAAATCTTTAGTTGCGCCTAGGCGCAATCTGAATGACTTCTGCTTAAAAGCTGCCACGTGTCTAGGCGCAGCTCAATCAGGCACAATTGACCGAAGCTCGCGCAACCTGATGAAGTTGAGACAACTTACATTCTAAAGAAGGATGGCGTGGCGCATATGCCACTAATCTCTTAAGACGTGTCTACTATCTTGTACATGACCACGCGCATCTCAATCATATGATGCCACACATCTAAATACAGTTAGTACACGACTTAACAACTGAATGAAAGTTGACACAACAAGAGTTTGGCGCAACCCAACTTGGTGCAATCCAGCCTCGCGCACGTCAGAATAACTGCTAAAACAGTTATTTCTTGAACTCTATAAATAGAGTTTCCAATCATCAGATACATACGCACGGAGAGCAAGAACTCTTACAAAATTACTATTGTATTCTCCAGAGGTTACAGTCTTCAAGTTCACATAGTCCAAGGGATAAAGTGATCGTCTTCTGATCAGATTTCTACAGTTGTACTTCCCCAAAATTCATTGTACTTTGTACTATTTTTTTAAGTTTGGAATAAACTTTTTATTTTTTTAAACAAAATGGCGACTCTGCTGGGGATGACTTTCTCCTCTGACGAGAAGGTGAAAACTCAATGTGACACTACGTCGATCGATAAGACGCATAAGACTCTGGTTGTTCAGGTCAACCAGATAGCCTATGAGGATATGATTAGCACCAAGAGCAACAAATGTACAGTGGCTATCGCCAAGAACAGGACTGTGTGGGCTCCTAAATCTCTCATGGTCACTGTTGTCCAGGCGCAACTTGAGTGTTCAGTGGCCAAGACACAGTCTGTCTCGGTGGCTCAGTCACAGCTTGCTTCTGTTGCCCGTGCGCAACCTATTCATCCTGCTGCCCACATGCAGTCTACTACTCTCTTTGCTGCCAATGCACAGCCTGTTCAAGCTATTATTGAGGTGCAGTCTACCCATGTTGCTATCAAGGCACCATCAGTAACCCGTAGGACTATAGCGCAACCCAAGCAATCAGCACTTCAGGTGCAGTCTGCTACTCTGGCGCAACTGAAGGGAACTACTCTTTTGGATATTCCCTCTTCTAATTCCCAAGTTCAGAACTTGGAGAATCAATGTTCTAATGCTAACACTAGATAGAAAAAAAGGGAAGAGTCCTTTGATACTTCCTCAATTGGCGCAATCTGTGCCTAAAATGATCTCGCGACAGAACAAAGGGAATGGCTTCTTAGCTGACCCTTCACAAAATAAAGGAAAGCACCCTTGGTCTTTTCTCAAACTTTTCTAGTCTATGACTCAGAGGAAGATATATCAGATTCTATTCCTTTAAACAGAGGTCTTTGGATCTCTGATATTGGAAAGAATACTGACCAAAGAGGTATCTTACCTACCCCAATGGGGTTTGGTCAAGACCTTCCTACCTTGCAAATTTCAAGATCCAAGCAAGGAAAATTGAGGGTATCACGAACAGAGACACCTGGAGCAAAATTTTCAAATTTATGCACTTATCTCAATAGGTGTCAACCAGTCTCAACTTTGGCGAAACGTAAGAATCCTATGCCAAAGGCCAATCTGTACCAAAAGCCAAAGTTTGAAAAGAAAGACCAACCACCTATGCTAATGAGTTGAGTACATCTTCGTGCACTCAGGGAACTAAACATTTGAAATTCTTACGTTTTACCAAAGTTGAGATATAAATAATCTCTTGTTTATAGACAAGCCATGGCTGGTGCCCCGAATAGCATGGTAAAGACCAATCTCACACAGAAAGGACTCATACTTTCGCAAAATCCACATAGACAGATTGGTCCTCATGCTTCTTATACAAAGTATTTCAATTTTGCAAATTGAAAACTTTGAAGGGGGTCTTGTAGAAGCATGGAAAAGAATAAAGAAAGATCCATGTGGCCAGGGAGCCCCATGTGGCTCAGAGAGTTCAGGCGGCTCAAGGATCCATGCGGCTCGAGCGTCTATGCGGCTCAAACAAGTTCTATGCGGCTCAGAGAGGAGCCACGTGGCCTTCAAACAACTCTTCCGTTTGTCCTTTACTACATTAAATGCTTTGACGGCTGACAGCTCTGACACATGATAGCCCTGACACAAAAATACAATTATGGCTCCGTCATAATGGCAGACTCCTAAGAAAATGAAGAAAATCTCTGACACAATCTCCCGAAATCCAGAAACCTTCATAAAGATTTGACACGTGGACAGTCGCATGCGGCTCACGAAGACTATCCCCATGCAGCTCAAGCAAAGGCTGCCCTATGCGGCTCACGAAGACTATCTCTATACGACTCAAGCGAAGGCTGCCCCATGCGGCTCACGAAGACTATCTCCATGCGGCTCACGAAGACTATCTTCATACGGTTCACGAAGAAGGCACCAATCATGCGGTCATCTATACTCATACGGCTCAGATCAGTACCATGCGGTCCAAATGTTCACGGGGCCACTCTCAAGTAGCCTTGACACGTGGCCAGCCTTACGCGGCTCAACGAGGAGCAACCTTCCTGCGGTTCAGATTTCTGCATTAGCTCGCGGTTAAGACACGTGGCATGACAGCGGGACACGTGGCAACAAATTGATCGAAATCCCTCAACAAATCCTAATAAAATATTGGGATCAAATCAGATCATTTGCAATCAAGCAAATTAATGACATGTGTCAAGAAATCTGAGGTTGGCATGACAAATTAGGAGAATTTATGTCAATCATCATTAATTATCCACAAAAGATTTGATGCAATCACATTTATTGCTCAAATCTCGTATATTCAAGATGAACGGCCCAGATCCAGTGATCCTTAGCCGCCGACTTTTAAGAATGGACAATCATTGCAAACCCTAATGATACCCCCCACTCTTATAAATAGCAGGGTGCCATTCCCTTGCGAGGACACAGAGATAGAGACATACAGAGAGAGGAGACTCTCGGATAAAAAAAAGATAGAGACATAGAGAGCCAGAGAGCCAGAGAGAGAATATACAGAGCCTGAAAGGAGAGCATTTCTTCAACAACACCAAACAGTTCTTCTACAGTGCCAAGGCTGCACCCGATCGTCCAAGGAGTAAGGCAGAGCTGTCGTCGCTTTCCCGAGCCTCTACCGTCATCCCCCAGAATCTAAAATAAACAATTGTACTTAGATTGCTGTACCTAGGTTTTTGTCCCTAGGCTTTCTTTGTACAAGCGAGTTTGTATCGTGAAGTAAAAGTCCAGTCCTCTGATAATTGTTCTGCTCTTTTATATTTCATGGCAAACACGATGGCGGCTCTGCTGGGGACAATCTTCTCCACGGCTGAGGAGTTGGTGATTCAATCAGATGCAGCCAAACTTGGCTCCACGTAATAGAAGATGGTCGTTCGCTTCGACCAACAGACGTTCGAAGAAATGCTCTCTGAGGGAAGCGCTGGCCCAGTCTAGAAGCGAACCCGCACAAAGAAAGCTCGCAGCGAGTGGAGGCCAAAATCATTTGCTCTTTCCCAAGCTTTGGACGGAGTACTCTCTGCTACCCGAGACGGCGAAGGCGACTCTCATACGGCTCCACTTCAAGCCATAGAGGAATCTGCTGTCCCCAAGTCCGGCAGAGGAAAGCAGTACGATGCTGGACTTGCAGGGACAAAGAGCGACTCTATGCGCCCCAAGAAGAAGCCGAACACTCATGTGGCCAAATCGGCCAGCCGTATGAAGGAGGTCTATGCGGCCAGATCATCCAGCCGTATAAAGAAAACTCATGCGGCCGAGACTCCCAGCCGCATGAAGAAAGCCTATGCGGCTATGTCTGCCAGCCGCATGAAGATTATTGATGCCAGCCGCATGGCGCCTACTCCACGTGGCTCTGTCTTCGACCGCCTCTCCTATGGTCCTGATCTCTTGTGCTCCCAAGAAGATATGTCTGACTCTCTCCAGCACCACTTAGACTCTTCCTACTATGTGCCCTCACGCACTAGAGTGAAGAAGTCTAAGGCAGAATGAGCTTAGCAAGTTCCGTCCGCTGATTCGACCTCTGACCATCCGAGCATCCCGTATACTGTTATACGGGCCTCATATGGGACGTTGTACGGAACCACTCAAGTCCAGCCCCCGGCGGTAAGCGGACAGAGAGGTTCGTAAAAGTCTTCCAAAATCTAGCGAACGAATATGGTCGATCTAGACCCATCTGACTTGTATAAGGCCATCCTCCATAAACGCAAGGAAAGAGAAGGAACATCGGGATACAAAGAGTCCTCCTATGGGCATCACTGCACCCAAGTCATCGTCAATTGCTGTTGTAATAATGCGACAAAACGAAAAGACCGGCAGTCCGTCTTCCAAAGACTACAACAACCATGTTCAGAGGATGAGGCACTTTCCGTCGTCTCATGCAACTCTGCTCAGAAAATCCCTGCCGATGGGAGAGGGAAGAAGACAAATGTTCTCAGCCCAAAGATTTCAACCACTATGACTAAGAGACTGTCGTCTAAGCGGGTGCCCACCACCGGAGTTTTCCAAGGTACCCGTTCTGAGACAAAATCTGCTACAGTGGAAGATTCGTCGTACACAACAAAGGGGGTTGCTAAGACTGGGGGTAGCATTCCTCTGAACCTCCATGACAATTCGATGTTCCAAGAAGACGAGCCGAGGGAAACAACTCTCCCATCAGATTCAGCAAATCCCGACATCCCCGAGGACGTCGATAACTCCCGAGACGAGGCGAACTCGGAAACTGGGGGTACTGTTCCTTCTGAGTCCGAACCAGAGGAAGACATTCCCACATATCCCGATGACTTCTCACTACAGGGGTATGATTCGGAGGGCGCTTCCTCTACCGTTCCGTCCATCTCTCCTCATGTAAAGACGGTGTTCATGACGGACAGCAGCCAAGGTAGTTCCAGTGATCGCCAACGCATCGACTCTTTGGAGGCCATACTTCATGCCTTGGTCAAGTCTGTGGACGAGATCAAAGTGGCCCTTCCAACTCTGTGTAAAACCCCTAAATTTTCTACTATTTTATATATATTAAATTTGATACCGATTTAAAAATTTTGTACTGTATGTCACGTAGTCGTATTGTACGTCGTATGCGAAATTTTCGTTTGCTCGACGAGTACGAATATGTGCGAGCGTACATATTTTAGAAAAATAATTATTTTTTTTATTTATTTTCTTACACTTTTAAAATATTATTATTCTTGCCATAAAAAGTCTATTGTTTTTAGCAGTTATTAATAATAAAATTCTTCGTGCAAAAATATTTATTTCATAAATATTTATTTATTTTAAATAATAATGTATTTTCGAAATTATTTAATATTAATATTTTATTACTCAAAAAGATTCATTATTCAAAAAGATTTATTATTTTCGAAATTAATTATTATAGTATTTTGGAAAACGTATTTTTGAAATATTTGTGAAGATTTAAATTTTGATTTGATCCCATGGATACATTTAAATAGTAAACTATCTATATTTTAAATTGATTAGACTTTAAACTAAAAGTATTTAAATTTAATTTGAATTGGATTTGGTTTAAATTTAGATTTGATTCATTGATTTAAATTTAGTAATTGAATTATCTAAATTGGGTTTTAAATTCTCCTAATCCTATCCAAAGTGGAAATTCCCACATCCTAAAAATATAGGCAGGTACTCCTCCACATTATTCATCTACAAATTCCTCCACAAAATAATTCTCCATGGTGCGTGCCCGTGTCCGTGTTCCATCGTCCAGTTCTTATTCCAATTTTTTTTACAAAATACATTTATCTCTTTCGTGTCGACAAACCCGACACAATACAAATCCCAAATCCTAAGACCTACTACCCCCTCTCGACCACGACTACCATCATCCTCGCCCCGACCACCACCAGACCTGGCAGCACCAACCCCAAGCCTCCCGACACCACAGACCAACACTCGTCTCCGTCACACTTCCGTCGCGGCCACCATCACCTCTGTCATCACCACTCGCCACCTCCGGCCACGACACCCAGCCGACAACCACCACCATCATCTTCCTCTGCCACCAACTAAGAACACCACCACCTCCTGTCCACATACTGCCGTCACCGTCGTCGCGGACTTCCCCGTCGCCGGCCAAACCAACACCACAACCCCCTCTACCAATTTCGACCACCGTCGCCATAACCAAAAAAAAAAGTAATCACCAAGAAAAATCCCAAAATCAAGGACAACCCAGACCAGACTCACCTGCCGACACCGCCCATAGCCGTCCGCCCCTCTCCGCCACCGTAAGCCGCCTCCACGGCGTTGGCCCTCCGATCCGTACAGCCGAAACCCCCTCATCGAAACCCTCACCCATCCCGAACTTTTCGACCGCCTTCCCTCAACTTCCCTCACTGATCCGACCGCCGTCTCTACCTAAGCCCTCCGTGCTGGCCTCGACCACCGCCCAGCGTCGCGGTCGTGTCGAGCCACCGTGCGGAACCGTCAGAAACCCACCGTCCGCCGAACGCCGTCACCGCCTCCCCTCGGCTCCTCGATCTCCCCGCTCTTTCCGCTCTCCCTCCACCTCAGTTTCTCTCCGCTCCGCCCTCGCCGCGCCGTCCGCTCTTCCTTCGCAGCTCCGCCCTCTTCCCATCATCCTCTCTCTCTATTCGACTCTCACTCTCTGTCGAGAGAGGAGCCTCTCTCTCTCTGTTCGAGAGAGGAGCAGTCTCTCAGTCAGTCTCTCTCTGTCTCTCTTGAACCTCTCTCTTTTCGAGAACCTCTCTTTTTTCGAGAGAGCACCAATCAATACTCATGCTTCTTTATTTTGGTTTAGATTTTTTGTTAGGTTCTGTTTTATTTTTTCTTTGGTTTAGACTTTGTTATTAGTTGTTAGGTTCTGTTTCATTTTTACTTTGGTTTAGACTTTGTTATTAGTTGTTAGGTTCTGTTTTATTATTATCATCAGTATTATTAATATCCTCATAATTATTATTATCATTTTCATTATTGGTATTATTATTATGTTATTATTATTATTATTATTGTTATTATTATTATTTTATATTTTTTTTATAAGTACAAATTCTATTGTATGAATATAATTGCTATATTACTATCATTATTAATATTATTTTGATATTAGTTAAGAATATTTGTTAGCTTACTTAATTTAGTTTTGTTAATTATTATTAATATACAGCGAGATATTTTGAACTATATTAGCATATTAGTTTTGGTGATTCAAATATTTCCTACCCAGTTGAATTATAGCTTTAATATAGGAAAAGAGTTTTATGACTTTAGTTATTTATTTAGAATATTTGGAATAAAAGAAAAACATAGAATTTTTGTCTAAATTGTTATTTCCAAATTTTTGTGTGTTTATCAAATATTAATTTTACTAATAAAAATATAGCTCCTATCTAATATCTAATTTTTGACGAACTTAGTATTTTTATCCAAAAAAATGATTTTTCTTGACTGTGAGTGTTTTTCTTATACTTATTTTGATTTATGAAAACTAGTTTTAGGAATTATAAATATTTTCTAAAAACCCGTATATATATAAATATTTACTTATCCATTATTTCTTTAATTTCTCTCATGTCCGAATCCAAGCCCTATTGTTCCATTCCTTCGTCTGTCCGTGACTATCCCATATCGACCCTAACTAATTTGACTCTTCTGGACCCAATGGAACTGTCCGTACCATCACCCGAGGTCACCATGTACAGTTGTTACACCGAAGTTGCAGTTCGTGCCACCATGATTATCGCAGCACACCAGGCGCCCTACCAGGCAAGACACCTTGCCATTGGCTGTTTAATTATTTTTAGCTCATATTTCATGCATGTCTATTATTTTCTTTATAAACTGTGATACATGGCATAACTGATCTTTTATATTTCCTGCTGTATATTATTTTTCTTACAAATTAAACCTAGATTTAAGGGACCACCTTGTGTGTCGTATTCATTGGCCTTGATACGTTGTAAACACGAAGTTGTGTGTCGCATGTAGAACACGGAAGTGCGTGATTGGCTGGCCACCAGTACGTACAAGCCGTGCGATAGGAATAACCGCTAATAGAGGTTGCATGCTAGTTTGACTTAGCGGTTATAGTGGTTTGTGTTGTGGATACAACACAGTAGGCATTGGGCGGGAAGGACAATTCCTTAGCGTATGGGCTTCGATGCACTTCTCTTGTGACCCGGACTCTCCGCTGGAGATACGGGGTTGATGAACCAAGATTACTGACGGCCACTGACGATTCTGCAGAACATCATGCTCTTCCTGCTGGGGCCTCTGGTGCCCAAGGGGGACTACGCCGATCCTATTTAGCCAGGGCCCATGCGTAGGAAGGATTGTTCTTAACAACATTCCACTTAGAATGGTAGGCTACCCTATCCGTTAGGTACGAGTACTTTTGGTTTGGGTACTTGTATCTGACCGTGGCTTGGAACAATAACTTGTCGCGGATTAGTTCGTCACATCTTGTCCTTGTTTGGTTGTAGGTGTGACTTACTACTTCGATGAGAAGGTATTGAACCTTGTTGGGGTCCGTATACCATATCGAATTCTTAGCATGAAAAGATACGTCGCCGTGAATTAGTTTACCATCTCCTGTCCTTGTTTGGTTGGGGAGATGGTACGCTCGTTTAGTAGGTGCGTATTGGAACATGTTATAATTCGATTTACTTATTTATTGAGCAATATTTATTCAGTTTATATGGCATGCTATGATGTGTCTTGTTACGTCCCTCTGAGGACCTGGTTGTCTTGCCAGGTGTGTGCTATTGTCTTTCGCAGGTGCTTTCGCTCTAGCCGTGTTCATTGCTATTTCTCGAGGATGATTGCATTTGGATCGTCTTCGCTTCGCTCGCCACTCATTTCATTTTCTATGTACTTTTCTTTATTTTGTTGGTAGTGGATTTGTCTCCGCCCAACATATTGTATCAAGACAAATTTATTCTCATTATATGATCTTTTATTCATTTTTTTTCTGTGTGGATGAGATTAGTTATGGTTTTACTGCATTTTACAGCTTATGTATTTATGCTAGGCTTCCATATATTGGAGTATACTTCGTATGAATACAGCTGGCATGGATACGTACCTAGTCTTACGTATTTTGGGACTGGGGCGTTACATGTTTTTGTGGTGGTCCATGCAGGTCGACATAAATTGTTTGGTTACTTTACCGTACCAAGCAAGCCTGCGGATAGGATTAGAAGTCTAGGATCTCATCCACATACTTGACCACTTTCTTCGATCTACCGTTTGACTCATCGACTGCATCTTGCTTGTTTCCTTTCATCCCTATTCTTATCTTCCCTTCGTGCTTGCTAGAGATTGACCCTACTAGTTAGATGTCCCAAACGCCCTTAGCTTAATTCTTTAAGTTGGGTAGAAAACCATCCACACACCCTTGACCATTAGGGAATACAAATAGTATTACCTAGACCATAAAGACTAGAAGAAGTTAACCCATTTGGTCAACCAAGCCTTGGTCACTAAAACCGTAGAATAATGGTATAGGAGTACCAAGACTTAGACCCTTATGACTCTTAGACTATTCATATTTGTTTTATTCACCTACCATCGTGCCTATATTTTTACCGTCTAAACAAATGATGCTAATATAGCCTAGTTTTTGCAAGCTAAATTCTTTTTATCAAGCTTGTTTATGACATATGTTATTGGATGCATCCACTAACGTACTGTCTACTCAGAACCGGTGCATGATGGTCTGATCAACCAAGTGCACTTTGGTTCACTTTTGTCTATTACTCTACGTGGATGGGGACATAATTAAACTTGGCCCTTACAATCCCATCCACGACTGCCTTAACAATTCTTTTGAAATTTTTTCGATCGTCTTTGAATCACGTATTCGTATTCGATAACGCCTCCTTCGAACTCTATATTGCTTCGCCTTCATCTATTTTAGAAGGACGAAGGCATTGTACTAGAACTTCCTCTAACTGTCCTATCGCCATGACCATTCCCACTCAATATTGCTATATCTTCGTCATAAAACTACTTGACCATTCCCTCGACCCTAATTCTTCCATTTTGACTTTCTAATCACTTTAATTTAAGAGTGATTACAATCCTATCAATCGTATCCTCAATCTAGACTACGACCATATAAACTTCGAACCCTTCTATCTACCGTTGTGCCCTCTCACCCCCTACTAATTCTTAATTTCGAGGACAAAATTCTTTTAAGTTGGGTAGGTTGTAAAACCCCTAAATTTTTTACTATTTTATATATATTAAATTTGATACCGATTTAAAAATTTTGTACTGTATGTCACGTAGTCGTATTGTACGTCGTATGCGAAATTTTCGTTTGCTCGACGAGTACGAATATGTGCGAGCGTACATATTTTAGAAAAATAATTATTTTTTTTATTTATTTTCTTACACTTTCAAAATATTATTATTCTTGCCATAAAAAGTCTATTGTTTTTAGCAGTTATTAATAATAAAATTCTTCGTGCAAAAATATTTATTTCATAAATATTTATTTATTTTAAATAATAATGTATTTTTGAAATTATTTAATATTAATATTTTATTACTAAAAAAGATTCATTATTCAAAAAGATTTATTATTTTCGAAATTAATTATTATAGTATTTTGGAAAACGTATTTTTGAAATATTTGTGAAGATTTAAATTTTGATTTGATCCCATGGATACATTTAAATAGTAAACTATCTATATTTTAAATTGATTTGACTTTAAACTAAAAGTATTTAAATTTAATTTGAATTGGATTTGGTTTAAATTTAGATTTGATTCATTAATTTAAATTTAGTAATTGAATTATCTAAATTGGGTTTTAAATTCTCCTAATCCTATCCAAAGTGGGAATTCCCACATCCTATAAATATAGGCAGGTACTCCTCCACATTATTCATCTACAAATTTCTCCACAAAATAATTCTCCATTGTGCGTGCCCGTGTCCGTGTTCCATCGTCCAGTTCTTATTCCAATTTTTTTTACAAAATACATTTTATCTCTTTCGTGTCGACAAACCCGACACAATACAAATCCCAAATCCTAAGACCTACTAACCCCTCTCGACCACGACTACCATCATCCTCGCCCCGACCACCACCAGACCTGGCAGCACCAACCCCAAGCCTCCCGACACCACAGACCAATACTCGTCTCCGTCGCACTTCCGTCGCGGCCACCACCACCTCTGTCATCACCACTCGCCACCCCCGGCCACGACACCCAGCCGACAACCACCACCATCATCTTCCTTCACCACCAACTAAGAACACCACCACCTCCTGTCCACATACTGCCGTCACCGTCGCCGCGGACTTCCCCGCCGCCGGCCAAACCAACACCACAACCCCCTCCACCAATTCCGACCACCATCGCCATAACCAAAAAAAAAAGTAATCACCAAGAAAAATCCCAAAATCAAGGACAACCCAGACCAGACTCACCTGCCGACGCCGCCCATAGCCGTCAGCCCCTCTCCGCCACCGTAAGCCGCCTCCACGGCGTTGGCCCTCCGATCCGCACAGCCGAAACCCCCTCATCGAAACCCTCACCCATCCCGAGCTTTCCGACCGCCTTCCCTCAACTTCCCCCACTGATCCGACCGCCGTCTCCACCTAAGCCCTCCGCGCTGGCCTCGACCACCGCCCACCGCCGCGGTCGTGTCGAGCCACCGCACGGAACCGTCAGAAACCTACCGTCCACCTCTCTCCGCCGAACGCCGTCACCTCCTCCCCTCGGCTCCTCGATCTCCCCGCTCTTTTCGCTCTCCCTCCACCTCAGTTTCTCTCCGCTCCGCCCTCGCTGCGCCGCCCGCTCTTCCTCCGCAGCTCCGCCCTCTTCCCATCATCCTCTCTCTCTATTCGACTCTCACTCTCTGTCGAGAGAGGAGCCTCTCTCTCTCTGTTCGAGAGAGCAGCAGTCTCTCAGTCAGTCTCTCTCTGTCTCTCTTGAACCTCTCTCTTTTCGAGAACCTCTCTTTTTTTCGAGAGAGCACCAATCAGTACTCATGCTTCTTTATTTTGGTTTAGATTTTTTGTTAGGTTCTGTTTTATTTACTTTGGTTTAGACTTTGTTATTAGTTGTTAGGTTCTGTTTTATTATTATCATCAGTATTATTAATATCCTCATAATTATTATTATCATTTTCATTATTGGTATTATTATTATTTTATTATTATTATTATTATTATTGTTATTATTATTATTTTACATTTTTCTATAAGTACAAATTCTATTGTATGAATATAATTGCTATATTACTATCATTATTAATATTATATTGATATTAGTTAAGAATATTTGTTAGCTTACTTAATTTAGTTTTGTTAATTATTATTAATATACAGCGAGATATTTTGAACTATATTAGCATATTAGTTTTGGTGATTCAAATATTTCCTACCCAGTTGAATTATAGCTTTAATATAGGAAAAGAGTTTTATGACTTTAGTTATTTATTTAGAATATTTGGAATAAAAGAAAAACATAGAATTTTTGTCTAAATCGTTATTTCCAAATTTTTGTGTGTTTATCAAATATTAATTTTACTAATAAAAATATAGCTCCTATCTAATATCTAATTTTTGACGAACTTAGTATTTTTATCCAAAAAAAATGATTTTTCTTGACTGTGAGTGTTTTTCTTATACTTATTTTGATTTATGAAAACTAGTTTTAGGAATTATAAATATTTTCTAAAAACCCGTATATATATAAATATTTACTTATCCATTATTTCTTTAATTTCTCTCATGTCCGAATCCAAGCCCTATTGTTCCATTCCTTCGTCTGTCCGTGACTACCCCATATCGACCCTAACTAATTTAACTTTTCTGGACCCAATGGAACTGTCCGTACCATCACCCGAGGTCACCATGTATAGTTGTTATACCGAAGTTGCAGTTCGTGCCACCATGATTATCGTAGCACACCAGGCGCCCTACCAGGCAAGACACCTTTCCATTGGCTGTTTAATTATTTTTAGCTCATATTTCATGCATGTCTATTATTTTCTTTATAAACTGTGATACATGGCATAACTGTTCTTTTATATTTCCTGCTGTGTATTATTTTTCTTACAAATTAAACCTAGATTTAAGGGACCACCTTGTGTGTCGCATTCATTGGCCTTGACACGTTGTAAACATGAAGTTGTGTGTCGCATGTAGAACACGGAAGTGCGTGATTGGCTGGCCACCAGTACGTACAAGCCGTGCGATAGGAATAACCGCTAATAGAGGTTGCATGCTAGTTTGACTTAGTGGTTATAGTGGTTTGTATTGTGGATACAACACAGTAGGCATTGGGCGGGGAGGACAATTCCTTAGCGTATGGGCTTCGATGCACTTCCCTTGTGACCCGGACTCTCCGCTGGAGATACGGGGTTGATGAACCAAGATTACTGACGGCCACTGACGATTCTGCGGAACGTCATGCTCTTCCTGCTGGGGCCTCTGGTGCCCAAGGGTGACTACGCCGATCCTATTTAGCCAGGGCCCATGCGTAGGAAGGATTGTTCTTAACAACATTTCACTTAGAATGGTAGGCTACCCTATCCGTTAGGTACGAGTACTTTTGGTTTGGGTACTTGTATCTGACCGTGACTTGGAACAATAACTTATCGCGGATTAGTTCGTCACATCTTGTCCTTGTTTGGTTGTAGGTGTGACTTACTACTTCGATGAGAAGGTATTGAACCTTGTTGGGGTCCGGATACCATATCGGATTCTTAGCATGGAAAGATACGTCGCCGTGAATTAGTTTACCATCTTCTGTGCTTGTTTGGTTGGGGGGATGGTACGCTCGTTCAGTAGGTGCGTATTGGAACATGTTATAATTCGATTTACTTATTTATTGAGCAATATTTATTCAGTTTATATGGCATGCTATGATGTGTCTTGTTACGTCCCTCTGAGGACCTGGTTGTCTTGCCAGGTGTGTGCTATTGTCTTTCGCAGGTGCTTTTGCTCTAGCCGTGTTCATTGCTATTTCTCGAGGATGATTGCATTTGGATCGTCTTCGCTTCGCTCGCCACTCATTTCCTTTTCTATGTACTTTTCTTTATTTTGTTGGTAGTGGATTTGTCTCCGCCCAACATATTGTATCAAGACAAATTTATTCTCATTATATGATCTTTTATTCATTTTTTTCTGTGTGGATGAGATTAGTTATGGTTTTACTGCATTTTACAGCTTATGTATTAATGCGAGGCTTCCATATATTGGAGTATACTTCGTATGAATACAGCTGGCATGGATACGTACCTAGTCCTACGTATTTTGGGACTGGGGTGTTACACTCTGCAAGGAGGGACGCCTGGCCAAATAAGCGTGGGTCCTGCGGTCAATACGGACTCGAATTCAGTGGCACCGAATCTGGGCAACAATCCTTCTGAAGTAACGGCCCCCACCACTGTGGATGAGGCTCGAGAAGCGAGAAAAGAGGTCCAGGAGCTCCGAGCCATGTCTCACGCTCGAGAAAATTCTCAAGACCTCAGAATACGACAACCGTACCCTGCTGCATGGAGGGATGCCCCCTTCCCGCCAAGATATAAGCCGTTCAACATCAACCCGTATGATGGCAAGACCTCCATAAGTTGGTACATCACTTACTTCGAGGTCACCACCGACCATCTGCCCCATGACGATGCCATCCTTACACGATTATTCATCGGGGCATTGGAAGAAGTCGCCTTCGACTGGTTTCACAACCTGCCAGACAACTGCATCCACTCCTTCTCCAGCTTCAAGTGCATATTCATGGAGAGATTCTACGAAGTAGGACAAGACGTCACAATGTCCACCCTCATGGACGCCGTTCAAGGGAAAAAAGAGCTGACAAGGAACTATATCGAGCGGTTTTGCCAAACCGTAATGAAGTTGCCGTCTAGAAATCCAAATTCATCCTTGATTGAAATTTGCCAAAAGAGATTGCTCCCAACAATCAGTCTCTGGATGGGCGAAAGTCAATTCAAGGACTGGAAGACGTTTATCATCAGTGCCACAAGCGCCGAAGAACGATTGAAGATGGCTCGCCAATTAGGATTGCACATCTTAGAGGAAGAGGATAAGGGCAGGCATCCCAACGCCAACACCAACAATGGGGGTAGCTCCACCAACAATCTGGACAACAAGGACAAGCAGGCTATGGTGGCCGACACAGCACAGAAACCTGAGCCAAAATCGGCAAACAAGCAATGGCCACAAATGACCTACTGCTTCGAAGACGACCACGTCAAGCCCATCTTGGACATGCCCATACAAGGAGACAGAATTCAGCTTCCTCCACCATGACGGGAACCTCGGCCGACAAAAATAGAGAACCCAAAGTACTGTCATTACCACCGCTACGTCCACCATGCTACACACGACTGCTACCAACTAAAATGGTACATCTAAAATCTCATCGATTCGAACGCTCTGGCCATCGATTTCGAAGAGGTAACTGTGGCAGCCAATATGGTGTCAGTACAATTTGGCAGCTTCTCTCCGACGAAAACTCAAAACGGTGTGGTCTCCATCCCTCTGGCGACAATGGAGATTGCTAATCTTCCACCTCCCCGAGATCAGGCTGCTGGTCTAGTGCCCCTCACCACATCACGAGGGGAGGTCATGTGGGTCCATCCAGACTTGGTATCTGAAGTAACTCAGTCCACACCATCTTCCATTTGCAAGAAGAAGAGTGGAAAAGTCAGGACCTGCCGCACAATCTCGACAGATATCGAAGAAGCTACAGCCGTTGTCACTCGGTCTGGGACACAATCCTAACCCGTGGCTGATAACTCAGCTGAAGATCATCAGCCCGCTACAACTGACGCTCCGGGACCTGCTCAGCCTCCGACGACCCACAAGCCTAAGCCGCAGGAGACTCGCTTTGACAAATTCCTCCGAAAAGAGGCACCGCAGGGGCTGGAGAAGCCCTACAACTTCGACATCTTAGTGCAATTGGCCAACACACCGGCCAAATTGTCATTATACGAGCTTCTGAGACTCTCAAAGGATGTTTGTGCGGCTTTGAGCGATGCACTCCAAAATGCCGACGCGTACCTGGCTCAGGTCAACCTCACGGGAGAGAAGCCGCCTGCAGATCTCCAAGACAGCGCTTGTACGGCAGCGATGCCCAACATTGTCTTCACTCCATAGGATATGCTCATCAAAACCAACCTGCACGATCGCCCGTTATACTACACTGGATACATCGGCGACATAAAGGTGGATCGGATGCACATTGATCTTGGCTCTTCCATAAGCATTATCCCGAAGGGTCTGTTACATCATCTCTGCATCCCTATGCATCGCCTGACGCCTACAAGCACCACCATCAGCGGTTTCAATTCGGGCCGGAGCTACCCCATTGGAAAGATTCGTCTGAAGTGTCAAATTGGCGATCTCCAGTCGGAAGTCACCTGTTACGTCATAGATGCAGTCACTTCTTACAAAATCCTCTTGGGGCACCCTTGGATACACGATTATATGATCGTGCCTTCCACACTGCACCAATGCTTCAAGTATGTCGACAAACACGGCTTCGTGAGGACAGAATTTGTCGACATCGATCCCTTCAAAGGGGTCGAATTGTACTACTTAGACTCTTGCCTGTATGAAAAGTCGAAGAGGCACCTTGGTGAAGGAGATATGCAAGCTCGTACCGAGACAACCACAGGATCAGAAGAACCTCTGACGATCTACCTCCAAGCTCGCAAACCTGGTAAGTCCGTACCCCTTACAGCCACTCTGCGTAAGGACGCAATCAGCCTCTCGGCACAAGAAGAGCAAATGATAATCCGGCTGCCAAGGTCTGGCCAAATGCCATACCCACAACAGAGCCACTGACAATCAGACTGCCAAGAGTCGGCCAGCCACAAACGGAGAAGCTCAATCCCTCCGACAAGCCAATGACGATACGCCTTTCCAAGAAGAGTCGTCACCCCGATGCAAGGTCTGGGACTTCTAGCGAACCAACACTAGCCCTTCCTATCACAAACATCTTGATTGACAACACCTGCGGCTTGGAACGTATGTCATTCATGGATGGCTTCTCGGGGTACAACCAAATCAAGATGTCTCCTGACGACGAAAAGCATACATCATTCTGAATACTGATTGGCACATATTGCTACACAGTCATGCCTTTCGGTTTAAAAGATGCCGGTACCACATATCAAAGAGCCATGAGTATCATCTTCAGAGACCACTTACGCCAGACGGTGGAGTGCTATGTTGATGACATCGCCGTCAAGAGTCGCTGTTAGGAAAACCATCTGCAGGATCTGAGGATGGTATTCGACCTGATGTGAGCGCACAATTTAAAAATGAACCCTAAGAAGTCCTTCATGGGCGTATCTAGCGGGAAGTTCTTGGGTTTCATCATCACCGCCCAGTGTATCCATGTAGACCCTGAGAAGACAAAGACAATTATGGAGATGGGTCCCCCGAGAAATCTCTACGAACTCAGAGGCCTTCAAGGGAGGCTAGCTTACATCAGGAGGTTCATTTCTAACCTCTCCGGGCGATGTCGACCATTCACCCATCTCATGAAGAAAGGCATCTCATTCGTATGGGACGAAGAATGTCAGTGGGCCTTCAACAGCATCAAAGAATATTTGTCGAACCCTCCAGTCCTCGTGGCCCCGGTTGCTAGAAAACTATTCCTGCTCTATGTACGCGCAATATAGCATTCCTTTGGTACCCTGCTAGCATAAAACAACGATACAGGCCATTAACAAGCCATATATTACCTCAATCGAATGATGATTGGGCCAGAACATCGATACACCACCGTAGAAAAGGAATGCCTCGCCCTAGTGTTCGCCATTCAGAAGACGCGGCACTATATCATGCGACAAACCATACATGTGATCTCACGAGTCAACCCTCTCAGGTTCCTCATGACTAAACCAGGGGCACTCAGCTCTCGCCTCGCTACATGGGCAATATTGCTGTCCCCTTATCATATGATCTTCGTCCCACAAAAGGCTGTTAAAGGTCAAGCCCTGGCAGACTTTTTGGCAGCCCACCCAGGCTCGGAGTCATCCAGAATATATGAAGAAATTCTAGATGAGGTCGCCGACTCGCATGCAACCTTCCACGATGGTTATGGCGAATGTTCTTCGACGGCTTCGAGAACTGGACCCAACGGCAACATCGTCGTCGGAGTCGGGTGGTACTGGTTTCTCCTTCCAGATTGGTGATAAATCGTGCTTACTCTCTTACAAAACCCTGCTCCAATAATGTGGCTGAGTACAATGCTTTGGTCATTGGCCTCCAACTTGCAAGAGAGCTGGAGGTAGAATATCTTGAAGCATACGGCAATTCTCAGTTAATCGTCAATCAGATCCGGGGCTCATACGAAGTCTGCCACGAAGACATGGTCCCCTATTACCAAATAGCGATCGATATCATCTCGTCATTCGAGGGGTTCTTCATCCAACATGTTCCCAGACTCCGAAATATCAAAGCCAGTGCCTTAGCAGGTCTGGCCGCTTCCCTAGCAGTGCCAAATCATACTCATCAATCGGTAGATGTGATAGGCCATGAACTGGTCTGCCCCAAGAACAACGTTCAATGGGTGGCGAGTTATTCCGCTCAGATGATCGACGAAGTCCTAGATTGAAGACAACCATTCATTGACTTCGTAGTCTACGACATCCTGCCCGAGAACCCAAAGGAAGCCACCTCTATCAGAAGGCGTTCTCTCAGATTCTTCTACGATACAGAGACGAAAATGCTGTATCGCCGATCCTACGATTGATTATTGCTTCGATGTCTATCAAACGTAGAAGCCAAAGAAGCCGTGCGCGAAGCTCATGACGGTGTCTATGGGGCCCATCAGTCTGGCCCAAAATTACAAGACCGTCTTCACCGAATGGGCTACTATTGGCCTACGATGGTAGCAGATGCAATAGACTATGCAAGAAAGTGTAAAGCCTGCCAAGTCCATGCGCACTTCATCCACCAACCATCCGAATTTCTATATCTGACAGTGACGTCCTGGCCGTTCGAAGCATGGGGAATGGATATCATCGGTCTGATTACTCTACCTTCCTTCCGAGGATATCGCTTCATACTCGCAATCACAGATTACTTCTCCAAATGGACGGAAGTTATCCCGCTTGCAGAAGTAAAGACTTCCAACGTGATCAGCTTCCTTAAGCATCACGTCATCTATCACTTTGAACTGCCCCGAAGGATCATCCACGATAATGGTCCGCAGTTTGTAAGCCATGCCTTCTATCGGTTCTGCGACAAGCACCGCATCCAGAATATTGCTTCAATGCCATACAATCCAACAGCGAATGGGTTAGCAGAAGCATTCAACAAAACAATCATCAAACTTCTCAAAAAGTTTGTGTCGTCCAATAAATGCGACTGGAACGAGAAGCTTGGTGAATGCTTATGGGCGTACCGTACCACAGTCTGAACAGCCACAGGGAACACACTATTCTCCATGGTGTACGAGAGTGAGGCAGTTCTCCTATTGGAGACTCAAGTACCCTCACTCCGCGTCACCCTCACTTACCAATTGACGACGGACGATAACTACCGTCGTCGGCTACAAGAGTTGGAGGCCTTAGATGAAAAGTGCCTCTTGGCTCAGCAACGAATCGAGCTATACCAAGCACGCATCTCCGGAGCCTTCAACAAGAAGGTTAAAATCAGAACATTCCAAGTGGGTGATCTCGTTCTAGCAGTCCGGAGGCCGATGGTCATGACTCACAAGACCGCCGGCAAGTTCCAGCTAAAATGGGAAGGTCCATTTATCATCGAGGCTGTATTCTCCAACGGTTCTTACCGCCTCGCAAAATAAAATAGAGGCTTGCTCATGTTGTCCGTCAACGGCAAGTTCCTGAAGAAATATTATGTCTAAATGACACATTCCAGATCATTGAGTTATGTACCCGCTGGTGCCGCTGAACTCACATCCACAACACTCCAGATCATTGAGTCATGTACCCACTGGTGCCGCAGAACTCATATCCACAATACTCCAGATCATTGAGTTATGTACCCGCTGGTGCCGCTGAACTCACATCCACCACATTCTATATTATTAATTCATGTACCCTTCCGTACCGCTGAACTCACAATCTCCCAGATTATCGAGTTATGTACCCGCATGTACCTCTGAACTCACATTTCGGTCACTCTTTCAGATAGTAAGTCATGTATGACCATACCTTTGAACTTTCTTCCTGGAAGAGATCCTCCCTCATGATCCACTACCCGTACTCCCAGTGCACAAAAAGGGTAACAGGTCCACAAATTTCCAAAACGGCCATGTCCTCATTACCTCTGAGCCGTTTCACTTCCGCCAAAAATAAATCACCCCTTTACATAGAACATCCATGTCCTCATTACCTCTGAGTCGTTCTATGTACCCTCCTTCATTGAGCCTACTCCGGCCATATCCTCATTACCTCTGAGTGTGAAGGCTCCGTCGAAGAAACCTTCATGCTTGCTATGTCCTCATTACCTCTGAGTAAGTATGATGATTCCCTTTCGACTTATTATCCGTTCCCACAACCGGAGTACGCCAAGGATAATAGGTCCACACATATTCTCCGCTGAGTCCACTACTGCCATGTCCTCATTACCTCTGAGTAGGAAGACTCCACGATAAAACCTTTATACTTGCCATGTCCTCATTACCTCTGAGTAAGTATGTTGGTTCCTTTCATCTTATTATCCGTAATATAAACCAGGGTACGCCGAGGGTAATAGGCCCACAAATATCCTCTGTTGACCACAAATATCCTCCGTTGAGTCCACTCCTGTCATGTCCTCATTACCTCTGAGTATGAAGACTCCACGGTAAAACCCTCATACTTGTCATGTCCTCGTTACCTTTGAGTAAGTATGTTGGTTCTCCTTCATCCTATTATCCGTATCCTAAGTCAGGGTACGCCAAGGATAATAGGCCCACAAATGTCCTTTGCTAAGTCTCTTAGTACAGACCTATCATTCCTCATCATGCCCCGGGAGCACAGCTGCTCCATGGCATTCTATCTCCCGATACCCCGAACACCCAAACCACCTTACTGTGGAACTGTTCTAGGTATCCCCAATCAAACTTGTTATCCGTACCTAAAAACCAAGGTATGCCAGGGGTAACAGGTCCACAAACAAGGCCCTCATGCGGGGCAAACTCTTCCATAATACCACAGGCACAAACAAGCAATACAAATGAAGGGTAGAACGGAATGTACTCTTTATTTGAAAGACGAAAAAGCATTACAAATGGTGGGGACCATGTCCCACTCAAAAAGAAAAGAAAAAGAAAACAGAAACAAAAGAAGGAAAGGCCGACTATAGTTCGATATTACACAACTCCAAGAGGCGGTCTCTCACCATGGCAGTACCCCGCTCAAGCCTCTGTCTAGCTCCGCACTCAGCCTCCTGGGACAACCGCTCCCCATTATCTAGGTCCATGAGTGTCCGCCAGTATAAAACCCCTAAATTTCTACTATTTTTTAAAAATAAATTTGATACTGATTTTTTTATTTTTGTATATTGTACATAGCGTAGTTGCATTGTACGTCGTGCGCAAAATTTTGTTTTTCGTAATTGCTCTACTTGTACGACTATGTGCGAGCGTACATATTTTTGAAAAATATTTTTTTCTATTTTTATAGTTTCAAAATAATATAGATAATAATTATTTTTAGCTATCGTGCCTAAATTTTCAAGTTTATGATTTTAATTATGAAAAGCCTTTCATTTATATAGATATAATAATAAATAATTTTCCTATAAAATGGTATATTAGAAACGTATATTTATGTAAATATTATTTGGACATACATATATATTTCAAAATTATTTATTAGTTTATTTTTAAATAATAATGTAATTTTTGAAATTATTATTATTAGTATTTTTGAAAAAAATATTTTGAAATTATTGTGGCGATTTAAATCTTGATTTGATTTTTTGGATTTATTTAAATAGTTAAATTAATATATATTTGAAATTTTATTGATTTTAAACTAAAGGATGGAATTTAATTAGATTTAAATTGATTTAGATTTGGATTAAAATTTATTGAATTTGATTTAAAATAAATAGAGGAATTATCTAAAGGGATTTGCAACTATCATAATCCTTATCTAAATAGTAGCTTCCACCTCCTATATACGGAGAGGCTCATTATTCTCTATTCCATTAAATTTTTCCACCTACAAATGTGTTTGTGCATCGTGTCCGTGCATATCAAGCCATATCCATTCACTTCTTCTATTTTTTCATCCAAATTGATTAATGTTCTCATTAAAGAAATTCTCTTTTTCCTTCCATCTATTTTCTATTATCATAAATTCTTACTATTCTTTTACCGATCAACCAAGTCCGTCTATCCTAGTAGTCCTTAATTTTCGAGTACAAAAATTTTCAAAGGTGGGTAGATTTGTAACTCATCTTCCCAAAATTATTATTTTTAAAATTATATCTATATATTTTAATTTCGTGTTTAAAAGTAATTTTCGTAGAAATTTTGTAAAAGATATTTTGTGATTACTTTTATTACCAAAAACTAGTTTTAAATTAATGGTTTGAAATAATATTTCTAAAATAAAAAATGTTCTCAAATTTTTATTTGAAATATAAAATATATTTTTATTATTTTTGGTCTTCTAAAAATTGGTTTAAAAAAATGAGCGATAAAAGTTTTTTTTTGTCAATTTAGTTTTAAATAACGATTTGAATTATAAAAGTAAGTTTTATAATATTTAATGACATCGAGTATTATTTTGATATGTTAATCAGTTATTTGATTATATTTGAATTTATTTAAATTATCTTGATGGTTAACAACTATACTTTAAATTATGTTGATAATTTAAATATGTTTGAAATACTTACGATGACTAATTGGAGCATTACGATTTGTCTGATCTATATTTGAAATGTTATTTGATTAAATGATTTATTTATTATTTGATTTAAATTATTTTGATAAATATTAGATACTAGTTTAAAGTTATTATGTTGAGTTTGATTTGGATTTGGATTCATATGATTTGAATTATTTGATAATATAGAATAATACTTAAAGTTATTATGGTGATCATTTAAAGGTTTACAATCAAATTGATTTGTTTTTTAAATAATTTATTTGATTTAAATTTATGGGAAGATTTATTCATTAGAAATTCTTATCCTATTGGAATCATATTTAGCATTAATTAGATCGTTTTTTATTTAAATCAAATCCTATCTAATTTAGGAGATAAATCTGAATTAAATACCTATATAAACCCAATACATCCCCTTCTATCAGCCGTAATTCAAAATTATTTTTAGTCCAATAGAAACTCTAAAATTCGTCATTAGAATTCAGCCCCGCTTTTTAGCAACAAGAGCAACTTGGAAGGACGATATCTCCTAGCTCCGGACTCCGTTTCGCCTCCAATTTTTTGAAAGAAGCGTATCGAGGTAAGGTTTCCAAAAACATATTTTAATAGACAAAATTCGTTCTGTTGATTTCTAAAAAACTGTTTGAGTATCTAGTGTCCTAAAAATAAACGTGTTTCAGTATTTTTGCGATTTCGGAAGATTTCGGAAATGAAAATTCGATCCGTTTAGTTTTTTGGAAAGCTAATACGAAAACCTATACCATATCCTAAGTAGAATTTATTAAATAAATATAATAGGTGCAGTATTAATTATAATTACACAATAGACTATTTTCAGCATCTGAAGTTGTTCATGCACCTTCATCTTTGTGTGATGTTGTTGATTCGTCGCAAGGACATCATCTTACCTCACTCGGACATCAGGCAAGACACATTGCCATTTGCTGTTTACTTATTTTAGCTCATATTTCATGCATTAGTATTATTTTCTTTATATAAAATAAACTGTGATACATGGCTTAACCTGTTAGAACTTACTGTTCATTTATGTTTTCTGCTATGTATTATTTTCTTACATATTAAACCTAGATTTAAGGGACCACATTTGTGTGTTGTATTCATAGCCTTGACACGTTGTATCACGAAGTTCTGTGTCGCATGTAGAACACGGACATTCGTGACTGGCTGGCCACCGGTGCGTATAAGCCGTGCGATAGAAATAATCGCTAATAGAAATTACATGCTAGATTAACTTAGCGGTTATAGAGGTTTACTGTTGCGGATACAACATGGTAGGCATTGGGTGGGAAGAACATATCCTTTATGTATGGGTCATATATGCACTGTCTTGATTGCCGGTTATCTCCCGTGGGAGGTACGGTCCTGATAGCCGATTATCTGCAGTGGGAGGTACGGTCCTGATAGCCGGTTATCTCCAGTGGGAGGTACGGTCCTAATTGTCGGTTATCTCCAGTGGGAGGTACGGTCATGATTCCTGATATTCCTGATCCGGCCTATGCGTCAAAGGTTTGTTCTTTATTTGCATATTCACTATAGTACGGTTAGGTACCCTATTGCATGCGTCCCTTATTTATTTGAGCAATATTTATTCAGTTTATATGGCATGATATTATGTGTCTTGTTACGTCCCTCTGACGACCTGGTTATCTCTCCAGGTGTGTGTGTGCTATTGTCTTTCACAGGTGTTCTAGCTCTAGTCGTGATCATCGATATTTCTTCGAGGATGATTGCACTTGGATCGTCTTCGCTCGCCAAATTTATTTCTTTTTCCATGTATTTTTCCATTACTTGTTGGTAGTGGATTTGTCTCCGCCCAACATATTATATCAAGACAATTTCAAAGATGATTATATGATATCTTTTACTCATTTATTTCGTGTGGATGAGATTAGTTATGGTTATACTGCATTTTATAGCTTACGTATATTTATTATACGGCTGGCATGTGTCACGACCCGATCCCAATTTCTTGGGTCGACTCGGATCATGCCCAGCCTGCACCGTTGTTGAGACGGCGGCAGTAAGCTGTATTCCATATGCAGGTACAATCAACAACACTTGAATTTGTAATTGCCACAACATTTTATTTAACGATAAAAATAAACTTGTTCATTACAAAAGAGTTCACCACTTTTAAAATAACATTAATTTAAATAATGACAACAAATCTCCATCTAAGCAGAAGTGTCATCATCATCTCCATGAACCTCGTCTGGGAGCACAGCAGGGTACAGCTCCGGGTCGTAGTAACTACTAATCAGTAGCTCTGAGTCATCAATAGAACCTATTGGGTGTGGGGGATCCAGTCAGGAAAGGAGCAAGTATAATTATGAAAAATTAACAATTTGCATAATGAATAGAAACTTGCAATATTAAATAATTTTGAAACAATGATTTCCAATAAAACAATTGTGATTTGAGTATGCAGTATCTATGACCGGTTTAGGATGATTCACTTGTATCCTATTGATACGGTCCGGCCTAACCCCGTGTGAAGAGGGGTAAGCTCGCACATTCATTAACTATTTGGCTTTGATCATAGATAACTACGCTACTCCCCATTATTCCGATGCAATGATTCAATATTACTCTAGGAGAGAGTACGTGTAACAGTTGTGTATTTAACATGCAAAATTTCTAAAATTAATTAAACTGCAATTAACCACAACCGTACTTGCCTTGAATTTCAATTGGTCGAGATTGGTACTTCGGGATTTGAAAAGTCACGTTCCTCCTTGAAATCCTACATTCCGGGGAACTTATCTCAGAAATACAAATACCAGCAAAATAATCTAGTTGCAATCTCTATTTGTCTTTCCTAGTCTATTTTAGTTATTAGCTAGCTAACACAACATCACAACGTTTACTAATGAGTTTAAATTTAGAAATTCAATTTAGGTTTTTCGGAAAAACTTGTAATTTTCAATTGAATATAAAACGTGGTATTTTATCAACTTATTGGAAAAAATTTAGTGTTTTATAATTATATGTAAAAATATAATTTCTTTTCTTAAAATGAGAAAATCGTGAATTATTAATTAATAATTAATAATAATATTGATTAATTCTACGCGTTTACTCAATCCCAGAAATCACAAATTTATTGCTCCTACTGATTACAACTTTTGCAGAAGATAAAGAATAGGCTTATGCCCTTACAAATTTATGAATTTAAATAAGAGAAAAAATGGGTTAGTCCTTTAAATCGCCTAAAAATTAAATAATAAAATTTTAACTAAATTTGTAAATTATTAGAATGTCTCAGAACTGGTCCAATCTTCAAATACAGCTATTCTGCCTCAACGTCCGGACGAACCGGTGCGTTTGCATTTCGCTGGGGCCTATTGACCAATATGGTCATCGCCCAAAATATTATTAAAATAATATTTATCAGAAAAATCATTTTAAAATCTTTTAATAAATTTTCCGAAAATTTCGGCAGCATTCCCTCTGTTTTCGGGATAACCCAAAAACTGGGAACGCGTCCGATACCTGCAAAATAATTCTCAAAACTCCCACTTTAATATATTTTCCTCAAAATAATATTTTCCAATCAACCATCACTTCTAACTCATAGTCCAGGAGTGACAACCAAAGGAAATTTCCAACAGAAACAATGTTTAAAAACCCAATTCCGCAACTAAACACAACAGAACACATACCCCACTAAAAGACAACCAAATATCAAACCATGGAAAATCAACAGAACTTTCCCGAAAATCCGAATACGGGTAATTTCCAAATTTCCTTCGGAAACTCCGAGAATTAGCCTACGAATAGGAAAACCCAGAGAAATAATCATTCTCCAGAGTTCCTTTCGAAAAGGTTCTCAGACACCCGATTCTCCGAAAATTCCGAAAAACAGAAATTGCAACGTAGAATTTACGTTGTCGAAAAACCGAAATCCTGCTGGATTCGGGGACCAGAAGATTCATCACCGACTAAAAGAAAAGTGGAGTTCCAGAATTATACCCAAACCGAAATCGAACGGAAATCCCAAATCGATCTCGGAACCGAACAGCACTACAGGACACGGACAGGGGCAGACGAAAATGACGGACACAGCCACGCAGGGGTGCTGGCGGTGGACGACGGCGGTCGCCGGTCAGGCGCGGGTGGCGGTGACGCGGGGTGGGCCGTGCGGATCGTCGGGGCGCCGGGATTTTGTGGGGAAAGAGGGGAGGAAGAAGATTGGGAAGGAAATTTGGTATGTGGAAAAAAATGGAAAAGAGTGGGTTTATATAGAAACTAGAGAAATAGGAGTTACCATCAGGGGAAGAAGAAGAGCCTTTGCCATTCATGGCCACCGGCCAAAATATCCGAGGGGTCGATCGTTTTCAACCGGTTGGAGAAGGAGAAGATGAAAAGTCTTCTCCACTAAAAGCAAATGAATGAAAGTTCTTTCATTCATTCCTTCAGAGCACAAATGAGCTCAAGCTCATCTAAAAGAAACCCACAGCAAGCTAGCAAGAAAACTTTATGGGTTATGAGCCATAATTGGCCTAAAGGGTTTGAACTTAAGGTAGACTTATTGGGTTATGAGTTTAAAGGAATTGGGTGGGCTTGGCTAATCCAATGGGCCTAATGAAAGAAAATGGTTTTCTTAATTTCAAAACAATAGTTTTTAATAGTATGAACTTGGCTTTGGGCTAAAAACAATTTAATTAGAAAATATAAACAATATTTTAAATTTATAAAACTATTATAGACTTCAGTTGGATCTGGGTTGTCATACAAAAGTCCCAGTTAAATTATTATTTTTATTTTTTTAAAAAATAAATTTTTACACTAAATAAAATAATATCAATATTAACTAATTATCCTTAATCAACATTTAACATTATTCTTATAAAATTTTATTTAACTAAAGATTTAAAAATAATTTTGCAAACTAAAAACTATGGGTTTCACAACCTTCCCTCCTTATAAAATTTCGTCCTCGAAATTTAAAGAGATAGGGTTAGGAATTACCTCAGGTCTCAAACAAGTACGGGTATTTCTCCCGCATCTCATCTTCTCGCTCCCAGGTAGACTCGCCTGGGGAATCGTGTCTCCACATAACTCTGACTATAGGAGTCACCGAGGTTCTGGTCTTCTTCTCGCCTCGGTCCAAGATCGCCACTGGCTTCTCTGGTATAGTGAGACTCGGTCCAATCTCCAACTCTGAATGGTCCAGAACGTGGTTCTCATCAGGTACATACTCCCTGAGCTGCGAGACATGGAAGACGTTGTGCACGCCTTCTAGATTAGCTGGTAGAGCTAACCTATACGCCACTTCTCCGATCCGGCTCAGAACTTCGAACGGACCAATGTACTTGGGACTCAGCTTCCCAGCTCTGCCAAACCTGATTGTCCCTCTGGTAGGAGAAATCTTCACAAATACTTTATCTCCTTCTTCAAATGCCAGTGGTCGTCGACCGCTGTCTGCCCAGTGTTTCTGCCTGTCTTGAGCAATCCTGAGCTTGTCTCTGATTATCTTCACCTTTTCTGCTGCGTCAGTCACCATCTCTGGACCCAGCAGTACTCTTTCCCCTACGTCGTCCCATGCCAATGGTGTACGGCAACGACGTCCATATAAAGCTTCAAATGGGGTCATACCAATACTGGCTTGGTAGCTGTTATTGTAAGAAAACTCTACCAAGTGCAGATGGTCTTCCCACGATCCTCCAAATTCCAAGACACAAGCTCGCAGCATATCTTCAAGTGTCTGAATTGTCCTCTCAGATTGTCCGTCAGTCTGGGGATGATAAGCTATGCTGAACTTCAACTGGGTCCCCAAGCTGTCATGCAAGCTCTTCCAAAAATGTGAGGTAAAACGAGTGTCTCGGTCAGAAACAATACTTACCGGTACGCCATGAATCCGGTAGATGTGCCGCATGTACAATGCTGCCAACTTCTCAGTGGATAAACCAACTTTGAAGGGGATAAAGTGAGCTGACTTGGTTAGTCGGTCCACAATTACCCAGATGGCATCCTTCCCTCCTTGGGAACGAGGCAGTCCTGACACGAAATCCATCGTGATATGCTCCCACTTCCACTCTGGAATGTCCAGTGGTTGTAGAAGTCCTGCAGGTCTCTGTCTACTAGCCTTCACTTGTTGACAAATCAAGCATCTAGCAACATACCTGGTGACATCTTTCTTCATTCCACTCCACCAGACGATAGTGCGCATATCCCGATACATCTTATTGGCTCCAGGATGTATGGAATATTGAGACTGATGCGCTTCCTTCATCAACTCGTTCCTCAGTTCGCCAGACGGTACACAAAGCCTTGTACCATTCTTCAAAGCTCCATCGCTGGCAATTGAGAAACCTTCCAGTGTTTCTGCTAACACTTGATCTCTCAGCTTGCAAAGTGCCTCGTCTTGAAACTGCGTCTCCTTAATCTTGTCCATCAGGTACGAGCTCACTTGCAACTTCATCAACACAGAATCAGCATCCAGTTTCTTCCGTCCAGGCAGTACAATCTCCAGTCCGAGCTTCTCGATGTCCTCCAGCAGGTGCCTCCCCTTGGTTAAGAACATCGCCACTGGGTATCGACTAAGTGCATCAGCGACCACATTAGCCTTACCCGGGTGATATTGCAAGTCGATGTCAAAGTCCTTCATTAACTCCAGCCATCTCCTTTGTCTCATGTTTAACTCTTTCTGAGTGAAAACATACTTCAGACTTTTGTGATCTGTGTATATTTCCACTCTCTCTCCATAGAGATAATGCTTCCAAAGCTTCAATGCAAAGATGACTGCAGCCAGCTCCAGATCATGAGTGGGATAGTTCTTCTCATGAGTCCGTAGTTGCCTAGATGCATAAGCAATAACTTTCCCATGTTGTTGAAGAACGCAACCCAGTCCTTTGCCTGAGGCGTCACTGTAGATTGTGAAACCACCGGATCCTGCGGGTAGGGCAAGGATTAGTTCAGTGGTGAGCCTCTTCTTCAACTCCTCGAACGCTGCTTGGCAGTCCTCCGTCCAGATGAATTCCTCATTCTTCCGAGTCAGCTTTGTCATTGGTTCAGCAATTCTAGCAAAATCCTTCACAAACTTTCGGTAGTAGCCCGCCAAGCCCAAGAAACTTCTGATGTCAGCAACTGAGCTTGGGGTAAGCCACTTCTCCACAGCAGCTATCTTCTTAGGATCCACAGAAATTCCTTCTCCTGTGACAACATGGCCAAGAAAATCCACTTTGTCTAGAAAGAATTCACACTTGGATAGCTTACCGTACAGCTTCTCCTTCCTCAAAGTTTCCAGAACTTTCCTGAGGTGCTCTTCGTGCTCCTCCTTCATCTTTGAATAGATCAGTATGTCATCAATGAAAACGACGACAAACTGGTCTAAGTATTCATGGAAAACCTTGTTCATAAGGTTCATGAACACAGCAGGAGCATTCGTCAAACCAAACGGCATGACCAAGAACTCAAACTGCCCATACTTGGTGTTGAATGCCGTTTTGGGAATGTCTTCCTTCCTGACCTTGATCTGATGATAGCCAGACCTGAGATCAATCTTGGAAAATACCTTGGCTCCACTCAACTGGTCAAATAAGTCATCGATCCGGGGCAGAGGGTACTTGTTCTTGACTGTGACATTGTTCAGCGCCCGGTAGTCGATGCACATCCTCACCGTTCCGTCCTTCTTGGGCACAAACAAGACAGGTGCTCCCCAGGGTGAAGCTCCGTCTCGAATGAATCCCAGAGACTTCAGTTCGTTGATCTGCTCCTTCATCTCTTTGGCCTCCTTCGGGTTGACTCTATAACATCCCTTAGAGATCGGGGAAGAGCCAGGGACTAGATCAATTGTGAATTCTATGTCCCGATCTGGGGGTAGCCCAGGAAGACTATCAGGGAAAACATCCATGAATTCCGCTATGACAGGATGAGTTAATCCAGGTTCTTCAGAAATAGAGTAGACAATACTCTCCATAACCTCCGGAGCTCTAGAGACTTCAAACTCTGGCCCTCCAAGTGGGCTGAAGATTACACATCCTCTGTGACAATCTATCAGCGCATGCTGCTTGCTCAACCAGTCCATTCCAAGGACTATGTCATAGTTGGGCAAGGGCATTACCAGTAAAGGTGCTACAAACTTGTGGTTAGAAATTGTAATGGGGCAATTACAGGTCTCTGTTATAGGTAGAGGTCCTCCTCCAGTCATAACCCTACATATTCTCTTGCTAAAGCCCGTAACTATGTGGTGTGCAGAGATAAACTTTGTTGCTATGAAACTGTGTGTTGCACCAGAGTCGAATAAAGCTAATGCAGGATGAGAATGAACATAGATGTAACCTGATATGACATCCGCATTAGGTTCCTGCTCCGGCTCTGGTTCCTCTGCAGTTAGGGCAAAAACTCGCCCAGTCCTCTGTTGATGCTGCCCAAATTGTTGCTGCTGAGTGGGCAGAGGTCCTTTCTGCTGATTTCCTCCAGCTCTGTTGGTCGCTGAGGGACAGTCCTTCACTTGGTGGGTGGTAGACCCACAGATCAGACATTGTCCAAGCCTCTTCCGACAGATGTTCACCTGATGACCCGGCCTCTTGCAGTAGCTACGGATAGGAATCTGCTTCTGAGGTGCCACATCATTGTTCCTCGTCTGCTGGTGCTGAGGCCTGTTGTTGTTACTGTTGTTGTTGGGCTTCTTCTGATTACCCTGGAAGTTGTTGGTTCCAGGAAAATCTCTCTTCGAGCGGCCAGGTTGACTCTTCTCTATGTCTTGAGCTCTCTCCAGAATCTTCTCATAAGTCTTAGCTCCACCAGAGATCACATGAGTGCGAATCTCCTCTCTAAGTCCATACTTGAATCGTTCTGCACGATCAGCAGGATCAGCCACCATGTTCTTGGCAAATCGGCTGAGCTGGCCGAATTCTGCCGCATACTCTCCCACAGTCATGTTGCCCTGCTTCAGGTTCTGAAATTGTCGCTCCATCTCCCGCATTTCAGAAGTTGGGAAGAATTTCCTCTGGAACAATTTCTTGAAAGTGTCCCAGTCAACCTGTCTATCCTGGAGTCGGGGTTCATTCCTATACCAGGTACTAGCCACTTCTTGCAGTTGGAGTCCTACAGCTTCCACCATGAGATCATCAGGAAGCCGAGCGACACTGAGAAGTCGTTCCATATTGTCTAGCCATTCATCGGCATAGACAATACCTTCCGTTCCCTTAAAAGGTCGCGGGCCCAGCTTCTTGAATTTCTCAATATCTCCAACCTTAGCATAACCAAGGTCTCTAATTAATTCTAATGGTCTTAAGACTACTAAAATTAATCCTCTAGAATGGCACTTACCTTAGCAGGTCTAGGCTCTTCTGGGTTCACTTCTCTCCTTCCAAGTGCAGCCATAGCTACATTGTGGGAGTTCTCCATTCCTTCCTTCATAATCGTGTTCTGCTCGCGATGAGATTCAGCTTCAGCCCTCTGAGTTGCCAGCACTTCTCGCAGCAGACTTATAAGTTCGGAGGGGTTCACTGGAAGCGGCGGGGCAGGTGGGACAGGCATCACCGTCTGCAGTCCAGTCCTCGAGCCTGAAGGATCCGTCGTCTGATGAACTTGAGCGTTTCCAGCATTATGAGGGCGATCAGTCAAATGTCGCGGAGTAGGATCCGGACTATATTGGGGTGGTGATGGGGTGTGCTGAGGTGACAGCTCATCTCCGGCATTGTCATTCTCATTAGTAGCCATGGTCTGGAAAGGTTTAGGACATAAACATAAGCAAGGTATCCTACCCGTCTATAATCAAGCAAAATATAAATTTTTCGATCCTAAGTTGTGGCAATTTAATGTTCTAGTGTTCCTTGTTGTTTCTAAGTTTTCCTAAGTTGTTGACAGAGACCTGCATGGGCCACCACTAAAAACATGTCACGACCCGATCCCAATTTCTTGGGTCGACTCGGATCATGCCCAGCCTGCACCGTTGTTGAGACGGCGGCAGTAAGCTGTATTCCATATGCAGGTACAATCAACAACACTTGAATTTGTAATTGCCACAACATTTTATTTAACGATAAAAATAAACTTGTTCATTACAAAAGAGTTCACCACTTTTAAAATAACATTAATTTAAATAAAGACAACAAATCTCCATCTAAGCAGAAGTGTCATCATCATCTCCATGAACCTCGTCTGGGAGCACAGCAGGGTACAGCTACGGGTCGTAGTAACTACTAATCAGTAGCTCTGAGTCATCAATAGAACCTATTGGGTGTGGGGGATCCAGTCAGGAAAGGAGCAAGTATAATTATGAAAAATTAACAATTTGCATAATGAATAGAAACTTGCAATATTAAATAATTTTGAAAGAATGATTTCCAATAAAACAATTGTGATTTGAGTATGCAGTATCTATGACCGGTTTAGGATGATTCACTTGTATCCTATTGATACGGTCCGGCCTAACCCCGTGTGAAGAGGGGTAAGCTCGCACATTCATTAACTATTTGGCTTTGATCATAGATAACTACGCTACTCCCCATTATCCCGATGCAATGATTCAATATTACTCTAGGAGAGAGTACGTGTAACAGTTGTGTATTTAACATGCAAAATTTCTAAAATTAATTAAACTGCAATTAACCACAACCGTACTTGCCTTGAATTTCAATTGGTCGAGATTGGTACTTCGGGATTTGAAAAGTCACGTTCCTCCTTGAAATCCTACATTCCGGGGAACTTATCTCAGAAATACAAATACCAGCAAAATAATCTAGTTGCAATCTCTATTTGTCTTTCCTAGTCTATTTTAGTTATTAGCTAGCTAACACAACATCACAACGTTTACTAATGAGTTTAAATTTAGAAATTCAATTTAGGTTTTTCGGAAAAACTTGTAATTTTCAATTGAATATAAAACGTGGTATTTTATCAACTTATTGGGAAAAATTTAGTGTTTTATAATTATATGTAAAATATAATTTCTTTTCTTAAAATGAGAAAATCGTGAATTATTAATTAATAATTAATAATAATATTGATTAATTCTACGCGTTTACTCAATCCCAGAAATCACAAATTTATTGCTCCTACTGATTACAACTTTTGCAGAAGATAAAGAATAGGCTTATGCCCTTACAAATTTATGAATTTAAATAAGAGAAAAAATGGGTTAGTCCTTTAAATCGCCTAAAAATTAAATAATAAAATTTTAACTAAATTTGTAAATTATTAGAATGTCTCAGAACTGGTCCAATCTTCAAATACAGCTATTCTGCCTCAACGTCCGGACGAACCGGTGCGTTTGCATTTCGCTGGGGCCTATTGACCAATATGGTCATCGCCCAAAAAATATTATTAAAATAATATTTATCAGAAAAATCATTTTAAAATCTTTTAATAAATTTTCCGAAAATTTCGGCAGCATTCCCTCTGTTTTCGGGATAACCCAAAAACTGGGAACGCGTCCGATACCTGCAAAATAATTCTCAAAACTCCCACTTTAATATATTTTCCTCAAAATAATATTTTCCAATCAACCATCACTTCTAACTCATAGTCCAGGAGTGACAACCAAAGGAAATTTCCAACAGAAACAATGTTTAAAAACCCAATTCCGCAACTAAACACAACAGAACACATACCCCACTAAAAGACAACCAAATATCAAACCATGGAAAATCAACAGAACTTTCCCGAAAATCCGAATACGGGTAATTTCCAAATTTCCTTCGGAAACTCCGAGAATTAGCCTACGAATAGGAAAACCCAGAGAAATAATCATTCTCCAGAGTTCCTTTCGAAAAGGTTCTCAGACACCCGATTCTCCGAAAATTCCGAAAAACAGAAATTGCAACGTAGAATTTACGTTGTCGAAAAAACCGAAATCCTGCTGGATTCGGGGACCAGAAGATTCATCACCGACTAAAAGAAAAGTGGAGTTCCAGAATTATACCCAAACCGAAATCGAACGGAAATCCCAAATCGATCTCGGAACCGAACAGCACTACAGGACACGGACAGGGGCAGACGAAAATGACGGACACAGCCACGCAGGGGTGCTGGCGGTGGACGACGGCGGTCGCCGGTCAGGCGCGGGCGGCGGTGACGCGGGGTGGGCCGTGCGGATCGTCGGGGCGCCGGGATTTTGTGGGGAAAGAGGGGAGGAAGAAGATTGGGAAGGAAATTTGGTATGTGGAAAAAAATGGAAAAGAGTGGGTTTATATAGAAACTAGAGAAATAGGAGTTACCATCAGGGGAAGAAGAAGAGCCTTTGCCATTCATGGCCACCGGCCAAAATATCCGAGGGGTCGATCGTTTTCAACCGGTTGGAGAAGGAGAAGATGAAAAGTCTTCTCCACTAAAAGCAAATGAATGAAAGTTCTTTCATTCATTCCTTCAGAGCACAAATGAGCTCAAGCTCATCTAAAGAAACCCACAGCAAGCTAGCAAGAAAACTTTATGGGTTATGAGCCATAATTGGCCTAAAGGGTTTGAACTTAAGGTAGACTTATTGGGTTATGAGTTTAAAGGAATTGGGTGGGCTTGGCTAATCCAATGGGCCTAATGAAAGAAAATGGTTTTCTTAATTTCAAAACAATGGTTTTTAATAGTATGAACTTGGCTTTGGGCTAAAAACAATTTAATTAGAAAATATAAACAATATTTTAAATTTATAAAACTATTATAGACTTCAGTTGGATCTGGGTTGTCATACAAAAGTCCCAGTTAAATTATTATTTTTATTTTTTTAAAAAATAAATTTTTACACTAAATAAAATAATATCAATATTAACTAATTATCCTTAATCAACATTTAACATTATTCTTATAAAATTTTATTTAACTAAAGATTTAAAAATAATTTTGCAAACTAAAAACTATGGGTTTCACAGCATGTCTACGTTCCTAGTCCTACGTATTTTGGGACTAGGACGTTACATGTTTTTGTGGTGGCCCATGCAGGTCAAGATAAATTGTTTGGTTACTTTACCGTACCAAGCAAGCCTGCGAATAGGATTAGAAGTCTAGGATCTCATCCACATACTTGACCTCTTTCCAAGATTTTATCTACCGTTTGACTCATCAATTGCGTCTTGCTTGATTCCTTCCATCCCTATTCTTATCTTCTGTAAAACCCCTCGAAATATTTTATTTATTTATTATTTATTTGTTACTAAATTTTGTTATTTGTTAAATAAATGTTATTACACTAATTATTAATTATTTATATGGTTTAGATATATATGTATATATATATATATATATATATATATATATATATATATATATATATATATATATATATTTGAAGGTGTTTGTGTGTGCATTGTATTAGGAAATCCTAATCCTTAACCCTAAAGGCTAAACCTAGGTTAACTCTAACCTTAATTCATTTAGTTTATTTATTAGACTATATATATATATATATATATATACACTTATATATATATATATAGTGTTACTATTTATTTAGTTTTATTATTAGATTATATATATATATATATATATATATATATATATATATATATATATAAAAAAAAAATATATATATATATATATATATATATATATATATATATATAGATATGGTGTTTCAATTTATAGCAACCCAAACCCATTCCATGTATCCCAACCCTAACCTTAGCTCAGCCCATGGGCCATCTACCCTCACCCTAACTTAGGTCCAAACCCATTAGGGTTTCCTAACTTGTGGATCTAATATATATATGTATCATCCAACTACTCTCAACCCTAACCCTAACTTCACACAACTCCATCTCTTCCCATCCTCACCGCCACCCCTAGCCGATCCCGGTGACCCTTCCTTCCTCCTCCCCCTCAACCGAGGACTCGCCGTCGGACGACGAGAGCACGGCGTTCCCCGCACGCCCGCGCGCTGCAGCCGGCCCGCCCGCGCGCTGCACCGGTCGCCCGCTGATCCCGGCGACCCTCCTCGTCGACGCGACCCCCTCGTCGGCGAGCCACCCCCTGCGGCGTGGCCAGGTAACCCCGACCCCCCTCCCCCCCCCCCCCCCCCCCCCCTCCGTGGCGCTGTCACGTGGGAAAAACCCCCCATGCATGCTTTAAATCTAGTTTTAGGGATTAAAATCTGATTATTCAGGTTATTATAATGATTGTATTTGTGTTTAAATTGATGATTAATTAGATCTAATCATAGGAAATCATTGGTAATTAAGTAGAGGTTCTGCCCTAATTTTTGTGAGAATTAATATTAATTATTGGCATTTATTTTTAATTAATTATGAGTTCTCGATGCTAGTAATTATATAATTGTGTTTACTGTTTTAATCTTTAAGTGATACTTTTATATGAATTAAATAAAACTTTGTACATGAAAAAGTTTGTAAAATTAATATAATATTTTAAAATAATTTTTCCAGAATTTATAAAATTTAATTTATAATTATTTTATGTGAAAAACAGTGAATTTAAATTGTTTAATTAATTCTGTTTGATTCATATTATTTAATTAGTAATTAAATAAATAATATAATTTATATGGAAAATATATATTTAAATATAAAGTATATTATGGAAAATTTTCCAATATTTTATTGGTTTTTAAAATATTTTATTTAGATTTATCTTGTGAGTTTTGTATTAATCAAATCAATTATTAAATACTGTTTTCAATTTATATTATTTATTTGGTTAAGTAATTAAATAATACTTATTGAATAGAAAATGTTTGTAAAAATATACTCTTCAGTATAAAAATAATTCCAATAATTTATAGTTATTTAGATTTAGTTGGGTAATTTTTAGAATTATTTAATAAATTAAATATATTATATAATTAATTGTTATTAATTATATAAATATTGTAATTTTGTGAAGTGATAAGATTCTTCTAGAAATATGTAATTATGATATTTAGGAAATTGTTTCATGTATTTTATATGTATTTACAAATTTTTAAGATTTAAAAGTAGTTTTTAGATTCATTTTAGGATTATGTATTAAATTGTGTAATAATTATTTATTAATTTAATTAATTATTAATTATGTGTTACTATTGTATAGAATAGTGAAATTAGCTTTAGTGGTTAAATTTAAGGTTGGTGGTGATTTATTTGGATTTATTTAGAATTATTAAGTACTTATTGTTATTATTCAACTAGTTATTTAGTAAATAGTTTAATGGTAATAATTCATTTTCTGTAAAATATATATATAATATTTATTTATTATTCTGATATTATTTAGTTTATTATTAAAATAGACTAAAAATGATTTTTAAAGATTTTTACTATTTTTGTTAGTATTATTAGGAATTGTGTGTACATATGTGTATTAAATTGGTTGGTTAATTAATTATAATTAATTAATCAATTAATGATTAAATATTTGGTTGTGTATAAATTTCAAAATATAAATGGTATGATAATAAGTATGGTTTACATACTTATTATTGTATAATTATTATTCATAATTCTTGATACTAGTTAGCTAGTAGTAATAGATTAATTTAAATTAAAGATTACTTAGCAATTAAATGAATTGTTTAATTTGTTTAATTAGTAATTAATTAGAGATAAATCTTGTTTAGGATTATTTGCTTCTCGGGACTCGGACTCTACTTTGGACCCGGATACTCAGTTGCTGGACACAGGCAAGTACACCTTGCTTGACATTTACTATGCAGTATTTACATTTGCCAGTTATTACTATCGTGCGCACTCGTCTCCATTGATGACTACCTTGTATAGAGTTAGTATAAACTTGACACTGTCTCAGACACGTATCACATATGAGTGAGTTGAGTGCAGAGGTTCTGTGTTGACTGGCCATTAACATATGATCTTGAGTCTGTAGCAGTTTGGTTTAGTTATACTATATTTACTATGATGTCTTGCATATTGTTCATACCGCATATACGGTACGAGTAAATTGGGTGGGGAGAGTCTACTAGTGGTGTATGAGAATTTCTGTTTCCAATGTACGTTGGATGCTCGTAGCCCCTCGTTTCTCAAACCGTAGAACGCTTGGTGGCAGTTTCTTCTTCTTCTCCCCCTCTCATGTGCCACTAGAGATGTCTCGAGTGCATTTACACATAGATGGTTAGAACACCTTATTGCTTCCTTGTATTTCCTGTCCTTGTTTGGTTAGAGAAATACTGGGTGGCATTCCTATTCGTTACTTTTACATTACTGCTCAGTACATTCATGCATATCATTTTCCTGTGTATTTGTTATGTCCCTCTGAGGACCTGGTATCTTTTCCAGAGCTTGAGGAGCATTTATTCCCGGTTGATTACGGAGTAGACGGACTTGTTGACGACGACTTTGAGGTGGAGCCACAGCCTTGATCCTCTGGAGGCTAGCTACATCTTCAGACGTGGGTTTCATTTCCAGTATTCCGTTTATTTCTATTTGCTACTTCATTTCATTTCAGTTGTACTTATTTACTTATTTAGTGGATTGTTCTCCACTAGTCATAGTTGACATTTGGACTCTGTGGCACTGATGAATTTCTATTCAGTTATCTCTTACTTTATTTCATGGATGAGACTAGTTTACCTGCCTGTGATGTTACTTTATTAGTTTTACTACAGCATACTACGATCAGATCATAGTCCATTAAATTGGGATTAGCTATGCTTGATTGTATAGCTGGCATGCCACGTGTTCCCAATCCGATTATTTGGAACTGGGGCGTGACATGTTTTAGTGGTGGCCCATGCAGGTCAAAATTTGTTTGGTTACGCTACTGTACTGAACAAGCCTGCAAATTAGGTTTAGAATATAGGTTCTCATCCATACTTGACTATATCATTCTTGATTATCCTTGAACAAATTCTTTTGCATCTCGTTTGTTTTCGTCCTATTCTCAATTCCTTCTATCTTATCTCTACAGAATCATGAATCTAAGGAGTGGACGTACCGCTGCCGGTAGAGACAACCAGTCATCTGGTACGGATGAGCAGTCTGCAAGGGTAGTTCCAACCCACCCTTTGCTACCAGGGCAGACGTCTCAGCCAGTTGGTGCACAACCGACTGGGGTACCTCCTCCTCCTCCGCAGTACCCTCAGACATCATATGGAGTGCCCCCGGCTGTGCCTCAAGACAGTCAGGAATAGATGTTTCAGTTTATGCACATGATGATGCAAGAACAGAGACAGCAGGCAGCAGAGCAGAGGCAAGAAGCAGTTGAGCAAAGACGGGAAGCTGCTGAGATGAGACAGGGATTCTTGACAGCTATGGAGAGGATGACAGTACCAGCACCTGCACCAGCTCTGATACTAGTTCCCGTGAGACCAGCACGGGTAGGTTCAGTGAAGGACTACGTGCAGATGAACCCCAAACCTTATTTGGGAAACGAGAGTCCGGAGGAGACCACTACTTGGATCACCAGCACCAAGAAGAAATTGCAGGCATCTCAGTTGCCTGAGGATTTATGGATGACTGGCGTAAGAACTCAGCTGAAAGGGAATGCCCATCACTGGTGGGATTCTATGGAGCGTCAGTTGGGTACTCGTCAGACGTGGGAACAATTTTTAGAGTTTTTTGATAAGAAGTACTTCCTTACTACTGTGAAGAATGCCTTATACAACCAGTTCCTGCACCTGGAGCAAGGGAACAAGACTGTTGACGAGTATGACTCGGAGTTTAGTCGACTCAGCAAATATGGGGAGGTGCTGATACCCAATGATCTGGAGAAGGCCAAGAGATTTCACAACGGGCTGAGGCAGGAGCTACAGCATTATACTAGCTCTCAGTCCTGAATCTCTTATGCTGAGTTGCTGACAGAGGCCAGGATTCAGGAGACAATTAGCAAAGGGAAGCTGAACAAACAGAAGAACCAGCCAGTGCAGACGAAGACGCAGCAAGGAGGTCCTATCAAGAGACCTATGGGACATCATCAGCATCAGCAAAAGACTGGACCCTACCAGTCTAAGGAGCTTTCGACTTGCTATTTCTGTGGCAGGAAGGGACACTTACAGAGAGAGTGCAGAAGGATGCTGGGTACTTGCTTAGCTTGTGGATCGAGCCAGCATCAGGCTTGAGATTGCCCAGTTTGGGGAGCCATTGTGCCAGCTGGAGGTCAGAAGCCACCAGCACCAGGAGGTCAGCAGAGAGGACCTATACTCCCTTCACAGTCAGCACAGTTTGAGAAAGCCAAGCAGCAGGCAGGAAACAAGAAGCAAGGACAGATTTTTGCTCTCACTCCGAGGGAAGATGGAACCGAAGGTGAGGCTATCACAGGTACTATTTTAGTAGGTTTATTGCCTGCTATAGTGTTATTTGATTCTGGTGCCATCATATCATTTATATCATCTAGATTTGTAGCTGTGCATAGGATAGCTACTTCTACTATGCCTAAGAGTTGGAAAATTATTACTGGTGGGGGTATAGTACCTGTGACTAGTACATGTAGAACCTGTTCGGTAGTTATTTGTGGCCGAGAGATGAGAGCTCGACTTTTGGTATTTCCTATGCCAAATTTCGACGTAGTATTGGGTATGGATTGGCTTAGTCAATATCATGCGATATTGGATTGCCACAGGGGTTGTGCTATATTTAGACCGCCAGGCCAGCCGGAGTTTGAATTTCAGAGAGGAAGCATTGAGAAGGGAGTATCTCAGTATCATGGAGCTTGCATGGCGATGGAGGTTACCCCGCCACCGATCATTGATGAGTTTTCTGATGTCTTTCCCGATGATCTGCCGGGTCTACCACCCGACAGAGAGGTTGAGTTCACCATTGAGCTCATACGAGGAGCTGCACCAATCTCTTCAAATGTCTATCGACTGGTGAAGAAAGAGCTGGATGAAATGAAGGTGCAGTTGCAGGTGTTGCAAGACAAGGGATTTATCAGACCAAGTGCATCACCTTGGGGAGCCCCGGTCTTGTTTGTGCCAAAGAAAGATGGAACAGTTCGCATGTACATTGATTATAGGGCTCTTAATGCTGTGACGATCAAGAACAAGTATCCCCTGCCCCAAATTGATGATCTATTTGACTAGCTGACAGGAGCCCAGGTATTCTCGAAGATTGATCTGAGATCGGGATACCATCAAGTGAAGGTTCGGAAGGAAGACATCCAGAAGACGGCATTTAGGACTCGGTATGGTCATTACGAGTTCTTAGTAATGCCCTTTGGTTTGACAAATGCACCGACTGTATTCATGAATTTAATGAACAGAGTATTCCATGAATATCTTGATAAGTTTGTCGTAGTATTCATCGACGACATTTTGGTGTATTCAAAGAACCATGAAGAGCATGAGGATCACTTGAAGAAGGTGCTGGAGATCTTGAGGCATCAGAAGCTGTATGCAAAGCTGAGTAAGTATGATTTTCTTCTAGATCATGTTTTATTTCTTGGACATGTTATCTCAGGGAAAGGCATAGAAGTGGATCCGACGAAGATATCAGCAGTGGAGTCGTGGCCAACTCCAACCGATGTTTCAGAAGTGCGAAGTTTTTTGGGGCTTGCCGGATATTACCGGAGGTTCGTAGAGAATTTTGCAAGAATTACGGAGCCCATGACGAAGTTGACTCGCAAGGATCAGAAGTTCGAGTGGACGGAAGAGTGCCAAGCTGCTTTTGATGATTTGAAGAAGCGCCTTACTACTGCACCAGTCTTGACCATTCCATCAGGATCAGGAGGTTTTGTCATCTATAGTGATGCTTCCGGGAAGGGATTAGGATGCGTCTTGATGCAGCATGGGAAGGTAGTTGCATATGGTTCTCGGCAGTTGAGGACCCACGAGAAGAATTATCCCACGCACAACTTAGAGCTTGCGGCGGTGATATTTGCTTTGAAGCTTTGGAGGCATTATCTGTATGGAGAAACAGTGGAGGTATATACAGATCATAAGAGTCTCAAGTATGTCTATACTCAGAAGGATTTAAACTTGAGACAAAGGCGTTGGCTCGAGTTGATGGCAGATTTTGATATTGAGTTACAATACCATCCAGGGAAGGCGAATTCAGTAGCAGATGCATTGAGCCGAAGGCCTATGGCACACTTCTTGACATCACAAAAGGAGTTGCTATATGACTTGGAAAAGATGGGCATCGAAGTTGTTAGCCTGGAGGAGCTGCAAAGATGATGAATCTTCAGGTTCAATCTTTATTGGTAGAGCGGATCAAGGCGACCTTACCGACAGATGCCAGATATCAGAGGCTTCGACAGAGGACAAAGCAAGGACTGCAGACTGGATTGAGGATTCACGAAGATAGGACCTTGAGGTGCAAAAATCGCCTCTATGTTCCTAATGGAGAGATCAGGCAGGAGCTGATGACAGAGGCTCATAGCTCGACTTATTCTATTCATCCAGGAGGTACGAAGATGTACAGGGACCTGAGACAGCACTACTGGTGGCATGGAATGAAGCGTGAAAGAGCACGGTTCGTAGCAAAGTGCTTGGTGTGTCAGCAAGTCAAGGCTGAACATCAGAGGTCCGTAGGATTATTGCAACCGCTTCCGATACCTGAGTGGAAGTGGGAGCACATCACTATGGATTTCGTTACGGGATTTTCGAGGAGCCCAGCTGGACGAGATGCAGTTTGGGTGATTGTGGACAGATTATCGAAGTCTGCTCATTTCATACCATTCCGAGTGGGGCAATCTACAGAGGTATTGGCAGACCTATATATGAAGGAGATAGTGCGTTTACATGGAGTACTAGTCAGTATAGTCTCTGATCGAGATACGAGATTCACATCGTACTTCTGGAAGAGCATGTAGGAAAGTCTGGACACTAGACTGAAGTTCAGCACCGCTTATCACCCTCAGACGGACGGACAGTCAGAACGTGCCATTCAGACGTTAGAGGACATGTTGAGAGCTTGCATGTTAGATTTTGGAGGATCCTGGGAGGATCACTTGCATTTGGTAGAGTTTTCTTACAACAATAGCTACCAGGCAAGTATCCAGATGGCCCCTTTTGAAGCATTGTACGAAAGAAAGTGTCGATCGCCAGCATGTTGGGGTGATGTAGGCGAGAGACAGATATTGGGACCAGAGTTAGTGACTCGTACAGTAGATACAGTCAAGAAGATTCAGGGGCATCTACGAGCAGCACAGGACCGGTAGAAACAGTAGGCAGACACTCATAGGCGACCTCTTGAGTTCAAGGAAGGAGATCATGTGTTCTTGAGAATCTCCCCGACTAGAGGTACAATCAGATTTGGAGTCAGAGGAAAGCTCAGCCCAAGATACATCGGACCATTCGATGTATTGGAGAAAGTTGGCGAGGTTGCATACAGATTGGCACTTCCGCAGTCATTGGAAGGCGTCCATGACGTATTTCATGTCTCCCAGTTGAGGAAGTATGTGGCAGACCCTAACCACGACTTGATCATTCAGAGATCACCGTGGGACCGACTTTGTCCTACGAGGAGCAGCCTATGGAGATCCTAGACCGCAGAAAGAAAGTGTTGAAGGGGAAGACCATTCGACTAGTCCGAGTTGCGTGGAAACACCATTCTCCGGGCGAATCGACTTGGGAGCGGGAAGATTCTATTCTGGAGCGTTTTCCATACCTTCGTGAGGCGTATGGTATGATTTAATTTTGCAATTGTCATTCTTTTAGATTTTGTCTGTTTTAATTCTGTGTTAATAACTAGGAATTTTCTAGAGTTAGGAAAATATGATTTTTGTGCCAATAATTGGGTGTTTGACCCAGCCCTATTATTTTTTTTTTATCCTAACTTGTTCTTTTTAATTTCGAGGACGAAATTTTATAAGTTGGAGAGAATGTAAAACCCCTCGAAATATTTTATTTATTTATTATTTATTTGTTACTAAATTTTGTTATTTGTTAAATAAATGTTATTACACTAATTATTAATTATTTATAAGGTTTAGATATATATATATATATATATATATATATATATATATATATATATATATATATATATATATATATATATGAAGGTGTTTGTGTGTGCATTGTATTAGGAAATCCTAATCCTTAACCCTAAAGGCTAAACCTAGGTTAACTCTAACCTTAATTCATTTAGTTTATTTATTAGACTATATATATATATATATATATATACTTATATATATATAGTGTTACTATTTATTTAGTTTTATTATTAGATTATATATATATATATATATATATATATATATATATATATATATATATATATATATATATAGTTATATAGATATGGTGTTTCAATTTATAGCAACCCAAACCCATTCCATGTATCCCAACCCTAACCTTAGCTCACCCCATGGGCCATCTATCCTCACCCTAACTTAGGTCCAAACCCATTAGGGTTTCCTAACTTGTGGATCTAATATATATATGTATCATCCAACTACTCTCAACCCTAACCCTAACTTCACACAACTCCATCTCTTTCCATCCTCACCGCCACCCCTAGCCGATCCCGTTGACCCTTCCTTCCGCCTCCTCCCCCTCAACCGAGGCCTTGCCGTCGGACGACGAGAGCGCGGCGTTCCCCGCACGCCCGCGCGCTGCAGCCGGCCCGCGTCGCGCGCTGCACCGGTCGCCCGCTGATCCCGGCGACCCTACTCGTCGGCGCGACCCCCTCGTCGGCGAGCCACCCCCTGCGGCGTGGCCAGCTAACCCCGACCCCCCTCCCCCGTGGCGCTGTCACGTGGGAAAAATCCCCCATGCATGCTTTAAATCTAGTTTTAGGGAATAAAATATGATTATTCAGGTTATTATAATGATTGTATTTGTGTTTAAATTGATGATTAATTAGATCTAATCATAGGAAATCATTGGTAATTAAGTAGAGGTTCTGCCCTAATTTTTGTGAGAATTAATATTAATTATTGGCATTTATTTTTAATTAATTATCAGTTCTCGATGCTAGTAATTATATAATTGTGTTTAATGTTTTAATCTTTAAGTGATACTTTTATTATGAATTAAATAAAACTTTGTACATGAAAAAGTTTGTAAAATTAATATAGTATTTAAAAATAATTTTTCCAGAATTTATAGAATTTAATTTATATTTATTTTATATGAAAAACAGTGAATTTAAATTGTTTAATTAATTCTGTTTGATTCATATTATTTAATTATTAAAGAATTAAATAATATAATTTATATGGAAAATATAGATTTAAATATAAAGTATATTATGGAAATTTTTCCAATATTTTATTGGTTTTTAAAATATTTTATTTAGATTTATCTTGTGAGTTTTGTATTAATCAAATCAATTATTAAATACTGTTTTCAATTTATATTATTTATTTGGTTAAGTAATTAAATAATATTTATTGAATAGAAAATGTTTGTAAAAATATACTCTTCTGTATAAAAATAATTCCAATATTTAATTATAGTTATTTATAATTATTTAGATTTAGTTGGTTAATTTTTAGAATTATTTAATAAATTAAATATATTATATAATTAATTGTTATTAATTATATAAATATTGTAATTTTGTGAAGTGATAAGATTCTGTTAGAAATATGTAATTATGATATTTATGAAATTGTTTCATGTATTTTATATGTATTTACAAATTTTTAAGATTTAAAAGTAGTTTTTAGATTCATTTTAGGATTATGTATTAAATTGTGTAATAATTATTTATTAATTTACATAATTATTAATTATGTGTTACTATTGTATAGAATAGTGAAATTAGCTTTAATGGTTAAATTTAAGGTTGGTGGTGATTTATTTGGATTTATTTAGAATTATTAAGTACTTATTGTTATTATTCAATTAGTTATTTAGTAAATTGTTTAATGGTAATAATTCCTTTTCTGTAAAATATATATATAATATATATTTATTATTCTGATATTATTGAGTTTATTATTAAAATAGACTAAAAAATGATTTTTAAGGATTTTTACTATTTTTGTTAGTATTATTAGGAATTGTGTGTACATATGTGTATTAAATTGGTTAGTTAATTAATTATAATTAATTAATCAATTAATGATTAAATATTTGGTTGTGTATAAATTTCAGAATATAAATGGTATGATAATAAGTATGTTTTACATACTTATTATTGTATAATTATTATTCATAATTATTGATACTAGTTAGCTAGTAGTAATAGATTAATTTTAAATTAAAGATTACTTAGCAATTAAATGAATTGTTTAATTTGTTTAATTAGTAATTAATTAGAGATAAATCATGTTTAGGATTATTTGCTTCTCGGAACTCGGATTCTACTTTGGACCCGGATACGCAGTTGCTGGACACGGGCAAGTACACCTTGCTTGACATTTACTATGCAGTATTTACATTTGCCAGTTATTACTATCGTGTGCACTCGTCTCCATTGATGACTACCTTGTATAGAGTTAGTATAAACTTGACACTGTCTCAGACACGTATCACATATGAGTGAGTTGAGTACAGAGGTTCTGTGTTGACTGGCCATTAACATATGATCTTGAGTCTGTAGCTGTTTGGTTTAGTTATATTATATTTACTATGACGTCTTGCATATTGTTCGTACCGCGTATACGGTACGAGTACATTGGGTGGGGAGAGTCTACTAGTGGTGTATGAGAATTTTTGTTTCCAATGTACGCTGGATGCTCGTAGCCCCTCGTTTCTCAAACCGTAGAACGCTTGGTGGCAGTTTCTTCTTCTTCTCCCCCTCTCATGTGCCACTAGAGATGTCTCGAGTGCATTTACACATAGATGGTTAGAACACCTTATTGCTTCCTTGTATTTCCTGTCCTTGTTTGGTTAGGGAAATACTGGGTGGCATTCCTATTCGTTACTTTTATATTACTGCTCAGTATATTCATGCATGTCATTTTTCTGTGTATTTGTTATGTCCCTCTGAGGACCTGGTATCTTTTTCAGAGCTTGACGAGCATTTATTCCCGGCTGATTACGGAGTAGACGGACTTGTTGACGACGACTTTGAGGTGGAGCCGCAGCCTTGATCCTCTAGAGACTAGCTACATCTTCAGACGAGGGTTTCATTTCCAGTATTCCGTTCATTTCTATTTGCTACTTCATTTCATTCCAGTTGTACTCATTTACTTATTTAGTGGATTGTTCTCCACTAGTCATAGTTGACATTTGGACTCTGTGGCACTGATGAATTTCTATTCAGTTATCTCTTACTTTATTTCATGGATGAGACTAGTTTACCTGCCTGTGATGTTACTTTATTAGTTTTACTACAGCGTACTACGATCAGATCATAGTCCATTAAATTAGGATTAGCTATGCTTGATTGTACAGCTGGCATGCCACGTGTTTTCAATCCGATTATTTGGAACTGGGGCGTGACATCTTCCCTTCGTGCTTGCTAGCGATTGACCCTACTAGTTAGATATCCCAAACACCCTTAGTTAATTCTTTTAAGTTGGGTAGAATGCCTTATGACCTAGCAAACCCTTTGTCCTTGTGACCTATATTAGTAGGTTTACTTAGATTCTAGAATCTATAAGACCCTAACCCATCTAGACACCCAAAGACTTGGACAAGAAGACTATAGGATGACTGTATGAAGACCATCACATAACGTGACTTACATCCTTTAGAAGTTCGAACCATTTTCTACCTCTTCCAATCTTAGTCTCTTTTGCCTATGTTTTTACCACCTTAACTAATGTTGATACTATAATCTAGTTTTGCAAACTCATCCATATTTTGAGTTTGTTCATGACTTATGCTATTGAGCGCGCTCACTAACATATTGTCTAATCAGAACCGGTGCATTATGGTCTGATCAACCGAGTGCACTTTGGTTCGCTTTTGTCTATTATTCTACGTGGATGGGGACATAGCTAAACTTGTCCTTTAGAGTCCCATCTGCGACTGCCTTGGCAATTCCTTTGAAATTTTTGGTCATCCTTGAATCACGTACTCGTATTCGATAATATCGTCTTGAAACTCCTTATTGCGTTCGCCTTCACCTATTTTAGAAAGACGAAGGCGTAGTTCTAGAACTCCCTCTAGCCTTCCTACCAATTATGACCGTTATCACTCAAGGTTGTTATATCCTCATCCTAAACTGCTCGTTCTTATCTCGGCCCTATATTTACTCTCATGACCTTCTAATCACTTAAGTAAGGAGTGACCCAAATCGCTCTCTCAATCGTGCCAGCAACCAACTCCTAAGAAACCATATCTTTACGGTCCTTAATCTATTCTTCTCTAGGTAACACACTAGCCTTTATTGCGTGTTTTATCTTTAAAACCTTCCATATTTTTCTTCTTGAGCTATCCCATGATTACTCTCGCCGTTATTGAAGTCGCGATTTCCTAATGCATGATTGCGTTGGACGTTGTGAACGATTATTCTTAATCGATACCCCCTTATGCCTTTCATACCCTCCTAATTCTTAATTTCAAGGACGAAATCCTTTTAAGTTGGGTAGGATGTAAAACCCCTAAATTTCTACTATTTTTTAAAAATAAATTTGATACTGATTTTTTTTGTATATTGTACATCTCGTAGTTGCATTGTACGTTGCGCGCAAAATTTTATTTTTCGTAATTGCTCTACTTGTACGACTATGTGCGAGCGTACATATTTTTGAAAAAATATTTTTTTTCTATTTTTATAGTTTCAAAATAATATAGATAATAATTATTTTTAGCTATCGTGCCTAAATTTTCAAGTTTATGATTTTAATTATGAAAAGCCTTTCATTTATACAGATATAATAATAAATAATTTTCCTATAAAATGGTATATTAGAAACGTATATTTATGTAAATATTATTTGGACATACATATATATTTTGTAATTATTTTTTTAGTTTATTTTTAAATAATAATATAAATTTTGAAATTATTATTATTAGTATTTTTAGAAAATATATTTTGAAATTATTGTGGCAATTTAAATCTTGATTTGATTTTATGGATTTATTTAAATAGTTAAAATAATATATATATATATTTGAAATTTGATTGATTTTAAACTAAAGGATGGAATTTAATTAGATTTAAATTGATTTAGATTTGGAATAAAATTTATTGAATTTGATTTAAAATAAATAGAGGAATTATCTAAAGGTATTTGCAACTATCATAATCCTTATGTAAATAGTAGCTTCCACCTCCTATATACGGAGAGGCTCATTATTCTCTATTCCATTAATTTTTTCCACCTACAAATGTGTTTGCGCATCGTGTCCGTGCATATCAAGCCATATCCATTCACTTCTTCTATTTTTTCATCCAAATTGATTAATGTTCTCATTAAAGAAATTCTCTTTTCCCTTCCATCTATTTTCTCTTATCATAAATTCTTACTATCCTTTTACCGATCAACCAATTCCGTCTATCCTAGTAGTCCTTAAATTTTGAGTACAAAAATTTTCAAAGGTGGGTAGATTTGTAACTCATCTTCCCAAATTTTTTTTTTTAAATTATATCTATATATTTTAATTTCGTGTTTAAAAGTAATTTTCGTAGAAATTTTGTAAAAGATATTTTGTGATTACTTTTGTTACAAAAAACTAGTTTTAAATTAATGGTTTGAAATAATATTTCTCAAAAAAAAAAAATGTTCTCAAATTTTTATTTGAAATGTAAAATATATTTTTATTATTTTTGGTCTTCTAAAAATTGGTTTAAAAAAATGAGCGATAAAAGTTTTTTTTGTCTATTTCTTTTTAAATAACGATATGGATTTATAAAAGTAAGTTTTATAATATTTAATGACATCGAGTATTATTTTGATATGTTAATCAGTTATTTGATTATATTTGAATTTATTTAAATTATCTTGAAGGCTATCAACTATAATTTAAATTATGTTGATAATTTAAATATTGTTTAAAATACTTACGATGACTAATTGGAGCATTATGATTTGTCTGATCTATATTTGAAATGTTATTTGATTAAATGATTTATTTATTATTTGATTTAAATTATTTTGATAAATATTAGATATTAGTTTAAAGTTATTATGTTGAGTTTGATTTGGATTTGGATTCATATGATTTGAATTATTTGATAATATAGAATAATACTTAAAGTTATTACGGTGATCATTTAAAGGTTTCCAATCAAATTGATTTGTTTTTTAAATAATTTATTTGATTTAAATTTATGGGAAGATTTATCCATTAGAAATTCTTCTCCTATTGGAATCATATCTTGCATTAATTAGATCATTTTTTATTTAAATCAAATCCTATCTAATTTAGGAGATAAATCTAAAATAAATACCTATATAAACCCAATACATCCCCTTCTATCAGCCATAATTCGAAATTATTTTCAGTCCAATAGAAACTCTAAAATTCGTCATTGGAATTCAGCCCCGCTTTTTAGCAACAAGAGCAACTTGGAAGGACGATATCTCCTAGCTCCGGACTCCGTTTCGCCTCCTGTTTATTTTTAAAAGAATCGTATCAAGGTAAGGTTTCCAAAAACATATTTTAATAGACAAAATTCATTCTGTAGATTTCTAAAAAACTATTTGAGTATCTAGTGTCCCAAAAATAAACATGTTTCAGTATTTTTGCGATTTCGGGAGATTTCGGAAACGAAAATGCGATCCGTTTAGTTTTTCGGAAAGCTAATACGAAAACCTATACCATATCCTAACCTTAGAATTTATTAAATAAATGTAATAGGTGCAGTATTAATTATAATTAGACAATAGACTATTTTCAGCATCTGAAGTTGTTCCTGCACCTTCCTCTTTGTGTGCCGTTGTTGATTCGTCGCCGGACATGATCTTACCTCACTCGGACATCAGGCAAGACACCTTGCCATTTGCTATTTATTTATTTTAGCTCATATTTCATGCATTAGTATTATTTTCTTTATGCAAAATAAACTGTGATACATGGCTTAACCTATTAGAACTTACTGTTCATTTATGTTTCCTGCTATGTATTATTTTCTTACACATTAAACCTAGATTTAAGGGACCACCTTTGTGTGTTGCATTCATGGCCTTGACACGTTGTATCACGAAGTTGTGTGTCGCATGTAGAACACGGACATGCGTGACTGGCTGGCCACCGGTGCGTATAAGTCGTGCGATAGGAATAACCGCTAATAGAAATTGCATGCTAGATTGACTTAGCGGTTATAGAGGTTTACTGTTGCGGATACAACATGGTAGACATTGGGTGGGAAGAACATCTCCTTTATGTATGGGTCATATATGTACTGTCTTGATTGCCGGTTATCTCCCGTGGGAGGTACGGTCCTGATAGCCGATTATCTCCAGTGGGATGTACGGTCCTGATAGCCAGTTATCTCCAGTGGGAGGTACGGTCCTGATTGTCGGTTATCTCCAGTGGGAGGTACGGTCCTGATTCCTGATATTCTTGATCCAGCCCATGCGTCAAAGGTTTGTTCTTTATTTGCATATTCACTATAGTACGGTTAGGTACCCTATTGCATGCGTCCCTTATTTATTTGAGCAATATTTATTCAGTTTATATGGCATGATATTATGTGTCTTGTTACGTCCCTCTGAGGACCTGGTTATCTCTCCAGGTGTTTGTGTGCTATTGTCTTTCGCAGGTGTTCTAGCTCTAGTCGTGATCATCGATATTTCTTCGAGGATGATTGCACTTGGATCGTCTTCGCTCGCCAAATTTATTTCTTTTCCCATATATTTTTCCTTTACTTGTTGGTAGTGGATTTGTCTCCGCCCAACATATTATATCAAGACAATTTCAAAGATGATTATATGATATCTTTTACTCATTAATTTCGTGTGGATAAGATTAGTTATGGTTCTACTGTATTTTACAGGTTACGCATATTTATTATACGGCTGGCATGTCTACGTTCCTAGTCCTACATATTTTGGGACTGGGGCGTTACAGCCAGTCATCGTCCAACTTCTTCAGAGCCATTTCCAGGTCAGCCGAAGCTTGATTGACTTTGTCAGCCTCCTGGATAATTAGCCCCATGTCGATCCGGGCAGCCTCAAGCTCAGACTCAAAGAAAGTTAACTTCTTTTGAAGCTCAATGATCTGTTCCCGCGTATCAGTAATCCCGCGGGAGGCAGTCGCTTCCTGAGCTATAACATCTTCACTCTCATGGCTCAATTGATCATATCGATCAGACAGAGTGCTGAGGTCCTTCAATATGGCCGACCTGGCTTTATCCTGAGCAGCCCTCGCCTTCTCTATAGAAGTTGTGAGGGAGCCACGCTCCTGGTCTATAGCAGCAGACATATCAACCTGCCGCAGTACCTGAAGCTGGGCCACCAGCTGATCAGTCTCCAATAATTTTGCCTCCAGAAGTGCAGCCACCCCTTCCCCACCAGGAAGGGCCTTAAGGATATCAATTTGACCCTGGGCGCATTGCCGGGCCAAGACGAAAGAGGTCCCTCTCTCCAAAGCAGCTTCTATCTCCCTTTTTAAGTGACGATAAAAGCTGTCGACCACGTCCTGTAACGCTTCGTCCAGGACCTCTGTAGAGGACGGTGTCAGAGGAAGCGTGGCCGACAAAATCGAAGGAGTGGTACTAGAACTTTCTACTAGGGGGCAACATTCGAGCAGAATGATGCACGGATAGCGGCTAACTCTTTCTCTGCCACCCGAAGAGCCTGGACACTTGGCAGGGCGGAGAGGTCGATTCTCGGGGCTGCCCGAGCAAAGGAAGACACAAGGACCATCATCCTCTGCCCCGGTTGTCCCATCACTGGACTTGCCGAACTGGAGCCCACAGGAGGCCCATCAAGACGAGCCAAAAGGGGAGGAGGTACGCTCCTATCCGCCAGTGCCCCTTCGACAGAGTCTGTCTCAATAATGTCCATCCTCGGCACTAGAGAGGTAGGACCTGCATGTCCATAATAATGATCAATCGGCGTGACCCGAAGGATGTGATGATAGAGCAGATAGGCCTCCTTGTAAGTTAAGATTCGGCTTATCTTACCAGGAGAGGAGCATGGAGGCTGCAGCTCGTTCGCAGCTGGCAGGGTCTCCTCACTCGCGATCTCCAAATTAAATTTGGCCGGCTCCTCTGACCCAGCTACCTTGGAGGGAGAGGCAACTCGATCAGCATCATCTTGACGGAATTCAGCAATTTCAGGGGCAGGCTCACTGGAGCCCCCGTCATCTCGAGTTACGACCTCGGCAACTCGAGAGTCCTCTTCTTCTGATGCCTACAAGAGTGAAGGAAGATGAGTAAAATCAAAGCTAGAAGAAAGGAAGGACCGGTAGTAACTTATTTACCTCTGATGTGGGGTCAACTTCTTCGCCTCTTTCCTTTATAGTTAGCCCACGGTATCTGGTCACAGTCAGTCTTGAGAGCGATAAATGCCGTCGACAGGAGAAAGTTGCCTTCTACACTTTCGTGCAGGGCCGGGTGCAACAGATGGCTGTTCTACCACCATCTCATCTGGCAAAATAGGCGGCTGATCCACCCCTACATCTGCCACCGGAAGGGAAGAGTCATCTCCATCATGCTCGTCGCCTTCGTCATCTGAAGCAGCAGAGTCTGAATCGCGCACTTCGACTCTGTTCTTCCTTTTCCTTGTCTTGGCCCCCTGGGAACCCTCATCCAGGCCGGTACCAACGATGAAACTAGTACCCGGGTTAAAATCGACAGGGGGCTTATTCGCCATGACGTGGTACAGAGCCGTCATATACAAGATCTCTACCGACGCCTTGATAGCAGGAACTGAGAAAATGGTACGGGTATGGAATGTGTCATAGTAATGCAAGGCTCTGATGCCGTCAAGAAGGCTACCTTCAAAACCCAGACAAGTGCTAGGGCTGTCTAGAAAAAGCTGACTATATCCAAATTGCCGGGCAAACCTGCTAGGCAGATAAGGCTCCAGAAAGACAGTATTACGGTTACGATACACCAGATGAGCGGGGCGGATGTTACGCGGCCACAGAAGCTTCTGGCCGTCCAGAAGTTGAGGGGGCCCAATACCGTCGAGATAGACAGCCGCTATTTCTTTATCAGTAAAACGAGGGACAGATACGAAAATGTTGTACATGTCTGCCCTCGACAGTGCCATCCGGCAAGTACGCATGGTTCCGAATTCCTAAGACCCATTACGATAGCGGAAGATAAAAGCGTCGTCATCAGTTACACTGTCTTCAGAGCCCAGTCTCATCAAAGACGGATAATGCATCAACAGCCACCCCATCAAATAATGATAGGGCAGCTCGGTCCATTCAAAATCCTTTGTCACATTGCGGGCAATGACCTTGGATGTGAAAGTGCGAAGGCTACGGTGTATGCTGCACACCATGGCCGGGAGGAGAGCTAGTCGGACTCACAAAACTAACTTCACAGCCGGAAGGATGAAATTACGACTGATCCTCTCGATAGAACCTGCTCGTCCTGAGACTACACAATTTTGCAGCCATATCATCAAGAATCCCGCCATGAGCACCTTCTCTGACAACTCTTGGGTTTCCTGATAAAAATAAGCGAAAGAGTCGGTTTGACTCTCGAATCTGTCGCTAGTGGTGGCCACCCTCTTAGCTGACGACACTAAGGCTTTAATCGCCTCCCGGGATTGAGGACGTCGGGAAGTAACTTATCCTGAGGCGTCCGTCATAAAGAGATAGTGCATCCAGTCTTTGGTATGGGGGGTATTCCCTTCCGAGCTACTATCCTTTTTGGCTATCTGATGACATGTGCTATAATGGCACAATATCTCTTGATAAAGAGCCACGAAGCCTGATACCATCTTTCCAACTCTTCGAACTCCTCATTGGTGGGAGTATACGCCTCAAAAGCTTCGTCCACCACAAGGAAGCTTGGAGACCACATGCATTTCGTGGAGCGCAAGCCCCATTTCTCCTACGGTTGTATAGAAGATTCCCGTACGGCGGTTATACATCTCCAGCAGAGATATAAATAATCTCTTGTTTATAGACAAGCCATGGCTGGTGCCCCGAATAGCATGGTAAAGACCAATCTCACACTGAAAGGCCTCATACTTTCGCAAAATCCACATAGACAGATTGGTCCACGAGGTAATGGAATGTATCCAGCTAGGGAGCATCAACCGACCAATGGGATAGGAGCCCTTCCGAGCAAGTTGGTTCATAAAAGTGTCGGCTGTAGAAAACGTAAAATTGGGACCCGGCACATTCAAGAAAGTACTCGGGGCCAATCCCATTACAAAATGGCTGGTGTGCACCTTGCCCGCACACACTGACTTCAGGCTGTTGTTATAATGGATGTCTCCCATAAACATCCCATTTCGGGTAGGAGTTAAAGACTCTTCCATCTTCCGATCTAGTGGGAGCATATTGAACCAAGATAAAGGGAAGTGACGCTCCATCTGGGGGATGTGGATTGCCATCCCGTTAAAAACAAAACTCCTGTTCTCTAACACCTCCAGAATATGACTGTTCTTCACAGTCAAGGCGTCTCCAAAGAAGAATGCGGGCTTCAAGTATTCTTCTTCTAATTTCCTCGAGTTCATCATAGCGTTAAGAAAATAGAAAGGCTGGTTCTTGAGGGCATTCAATCTCGCCGGAGGCTCGTCACTCGAAAACTGGTCTGCCATATGTTGGACTATATGGTCCTACCTATAGCCCAGAGCAGCTTGGGCACTGCCTACCAGGAGCTCTCCAGCAGCATTAACCGACAAATTTACTGAGAAGAAGACAGAAAAAGATAAGTTAAAAAGATGGACAAAAAGGTGCTAATGGGTGCTTTCGAGCTTATGCGGCTCCAATTTAACGAAGCCTCATGCGTCTCAGGAGAACACTTATGCGGCTCCAACTTACTGAAGCCTCATGCGGCTCAGGAGAATACTTATGCGGCTCCAACTTACTGAAGCCTCATGCGGCTCAAGCTCAGAAAAACATTCATATGGCTCCATTTAGTGAAGGGTCATGCGGCAGTGCTTTCATAGGGCCCGCAAGGATCGGATAAGTTCGTACAGACCACATGACAGACAAATTTGTGCGAATCTATGCAACTCAGGGTAGCTTATGCGGCTTTGTTGGTGAAGCGCGTATGCGGCCACAGTGGCTATTCTTATGCGGCTCGCAGCTCGTCCATAGGACGAACATACGTCTCACATGAAAATAAAGGCTCGTGCATAAAGCATGCGACGTAGCCATAGCAGTTAGGGTTCTTTAAACCCACATAAAGTCCTTACCAGCATTAGGGGGATGGACGTCAGGGTGAGCTGCGGGCACTTCGGCCGACGGAGGAGCGGCCGCGGTCTAAGTAGAGGCAGTCTTCTTGACCTTCGCCGTCGCAGACGACGAAGACGCCGCCTTATTGCCCTTCGCCGCAACGGTCTTCTTGGGAGCCATTGGTGATTGAAGAAGAGGATGACAATGGGGTAGGAAAAGTTCGAAGTAATGGAGAAAGTAAAGAAGTTTTCTCTCTTAAACTCCTCTTATTTATAGGAGGACAAGAGAGGGGGGAACACGTAGACTAATAACCGCCTCGAAAAAGATGAAACCGACTCTTCGGATTTTGTCCCCTCTCTCTTAAAGTAGATTCACCCAGGACATAAAATTCAAAGATTTAATGAGCCGACCCTTGGAATTTACCCTAAAGGCGGCACTAAAACAAATTTGAGGCAATTAATGACGCGCACACGTGGCAAGGAGCTATGCGGCCCAAAAGCCCCTGCGGCGGATTGACTCAATACGGCTCAGACATCCATGCGGCCGAGACATCCATGCGGCCAGAACATCATATGCGGCCAGGAGAGTTTATACATAGCCATGCTTCTTATTCAAAGTATTTCAATTTTGCAAATTAAAAACTTTGAAGGGAGTCTTGTAGAAGCATGGAAAAGAATAAAAAAATATCCATACAGCCAGGGAGTCCCATACGGCTCAGAGAGTTCATGCGGCTCAAGGATCCATGCTGATCGAGCGTCTATGCGGCTCAAACAAGTTCTATGCGGCTCAGAGAGGAGCCACGTGGCCTTCAAACAGCTCTTCCATTTATTTTTTACTGCATTAAATACTTTGATGGCTGACAGCTCTGACGCATGACAGTCCTGACACAAAAATACAATTATGACTCCGTCATAATGGCAGACTCCTAGGGAAATAAAGGAAATCTCTGACACAATCTTCCGAAATCCAGAAACCTTCATAAGGATTTGGCACGTGGACAGTCGTATGCGGCTCACGAAGAATATCCCCATGCGGCTCAAGCAAAGGCTGCCCCATGCGGCTCACGAAGACTATCCCAATGTGGCTCAAGCGAAGGCTGCCACATGCGGCTCACGAAGACTATCCCCATGCGGCTCACGAAGACTATCTTCATGCGGTTCACGAAGAAGGCACCCATCATGCGGTTACCTACACTCATGCGGCTCAGATCAGTACCATACGGTCTAAATGTTCAGGGGGCCACTCTCAAGCAGCCTTGACACGTGGCCAGCCTTATACGGCTCAACGAGGAGCAACCTTCCTGCGGTTCAGATTTCTGCAGTAGCTCGCGGTTAAGACACGTGGCATGATAGCGGGGCACGTGGCATCAAATTGATCGAAATCCCTCAACAAATCCCAATAAAATATTGGGATCAAATCAGATCATTTGCAATCAAGCAAATTAATGACACGTGTCAAGAAATTCGAGGTTGGCATGACAAATTAGGAGGATTTATGTCAATCATCATTAATTACCCATAAAAGATTTGATGCAATCACATTTATTGCTCAAATCTCGTATATTCAAGATGAACGGCCCAGATCCAGTGATCCTTAGCCGTCGACTTTTAAGAATGGGCAATTATTGCAAACCCTAATGATGCCCCCCACTCTTATAAATAGCAGGATGCCATTCCCTTGCGAGGACACAGAGATAGAGACATACAGAAAAAGAAGACTCTCGGATAAAAAAAAGAGATATAGAGAGCAAGAGAGCTAGAGAGAGAATATACAGAGCCTGAAAGGAGAGTATTTCTTCAGCAACGCCAAACAATTTTTCTACAGAGCCAAGGCTGCACCCGATTATCCAAAGAGTAAGGCAGAGCTGTCGTCGCTTTTCCGAGCCTCTACCGTCACCCCCCAGAATCTAAAATAAATAATTATACTTAGATTGTTGTACCTAGGTTTTCGTCCCTAGGCTTTCTTTGTAAAGCGAGTTTGTATCGTGAAGTAAAAGTCCAGTCCTCCGATAATTGTTCTGTTCTTTTACATTTCATGGCAAACAAGGAGACATGTTCCTAACATCATTAAGAAATATGTTCCTTCGACTTTTTCTCGTCCTGTAGTTGTAACTGATTTGCGGCAACGTCTTACACAAAGACGAGAAATCACAGGGATGTCTTCCTTACCTCCAAATCGCGCTTCAAATCGCCACTGCCTTCATGAAGTCGTCATCAACTGTTGTTGCTTTCGGCTCGACGATCTGTCTTCGATCGTCTGAACTATGCTTCAACTCCTGAACATATAATAGTAGACAAAGATGAGCTATTATATGCTTCTGCTAACATGACTTCTCAAGGCACTAGGGTTGGGAAACGTCGAAGACGTAATACATCCCGTAATCCTAGTTAGCAATACTTGGATCAGATTCATGCATCCAGTGAAGGTGTCTTTCAATACAGTAGATCGAGAAATCGACATTTGAACCAAGGTATCTTTAATCAAGAAGATCTTCCCATCACTCATATAGGAGAAGACTCTTTTTCAGAGTTTGATGCAGATAGTGAAAGTTCTGAACAAACTATCTCATCAATAGCAGCAAGAGAAGTGACGGCATATACCATTACGGAAGATCAAGATGCCTCTGCTTCAACCAGTCAAGAGCAACGAATTATTGCATTGGAGGACAAATTGAAGACCATGGCAGAGATGGTTGCAAGCATGCATACTATAATCGTGGCTCAACATACAGTACCACCAATTGTAAACCCAACTACAAATTCAGAGCTTATAGCATCTTTTGTACCTGCTAGTCTAGGGGTACCAACTTCTTAGGTTGCTTCTGTACCAATTCAAGCTGATCCCAGTCAGTCTGGTGCTGGGGGTGGTAATTACCATGCTATTCCTCCTCCTAACACTTCTAACCAGCCTACCAATTCTCAAACATCAGGGGATGCTAATGAGGCTGTGAAACTCTTACGTACTCAGTTTAAGGCCTTCAAGCAGAAGGATGGCCTACAAAGATTGGGTATAAAGCAACTATACCCTACAGAGTGGAAGGAGGTTCCATTTCCTCCTAAATATAAGCTCCCAACCATCATGCTGTTTGATGGCAGCACTTCTCCAAGTCAGTATATCAATCATTTTGAAGTGATGACTGATCAATTACAGCCAAATTATGCTCTCCTTACCAGAGTGTTCGTCGGTTGTTTAGCTGGCGCAGCATACGACTCGTATCGTAGCCTGCCCGATGGGTGTATCACTTCTTTTGCTTGTTTCAAGCAAATGTTCTTGGAACGATTCTACGAAGAAGTCAACGACATAACGATGTATGCTTTCATTAAGATTAAACAGAGTCATAATGAATCCAGAAAGAGTTTTATTGAAAGATTCCGTCGAGAGGAACTCAAAATGCCTTTAGGAACTCCATCTGTTGTAACAATAGACACTTGCAAATCAAACTTGTTGCCTATTATCAGTATGTGGACAGGATCTACACAATTCCAGGATTGGCCTTCTTTTATTGTCAATGCCAAAGCAGCCGAGGTTAGTACCGAAAAGTTCAAGCAGTTATGAGTCCAAATGACTCATCCTAACCAAGATGAACATTCTACACCCGGAGGTAGTAATCGTCAGAGTAATCGCAAGAGTAAAGATACATTGGCCATCAATCTTAAAGGCAAGGAGTCTTTGGCTGTCAAAGTCACTCAGACGACATCCACTCTATCAGCACCAACACAGAAGACAACTCGTCCAAAAGAAGAGTATTCTTTTGATGAAGATGATACTTTGAGCCTCTTCGATTTCTTGATAAAAAAGTAATAAGCTTCAACTTCCAGAAGCAAAACGGCCAGAAGAAGTAGGTAAAACTGATCACCCTAAATACTGTGTTTATCACAGATTTATAGGGCATCCAACCAAAGCATGTTATGTGCTCAACGATAAAATCCAAGAGTTGGTCAACTCGGGAGCAATTACTCTGCAACAGGATGAGAAAACGGTGACTGCTAATGTAGTTTCTCTACAATTTGGTGATTTTCTACCGCAACTTGTGCAAGATGGTATTGTCCCCATTCCAAGGACTACTCTTGAGATCGTGAATCTTTCACCTCCTCAAAATGAAGGTTTTGTTCCGCTGTCAACTGACAGAGAAGAGATTACGTGGATTCACCCAGATCTGGTAGCAGAATTTGAAATGCCTTCCTCTTCTAAGCAAAAGAAGCATTTCCAGATCTAAACCCAAGAACTATAACATGGTATCCTTTGAACTAGTAACAGAAAAAAAAATTCTAATGGGCACTAGATCAGGGAAACCCTATATTCGGGAGTATTCCGGAAATCAAGAGGACTCTGCTCCATCTCCTGATGTTCCTCCTTCATCATCTTCTCCTGGCGAGAATATACCATCCACATCCTTGCTGGTGGTCGAACCATCTCCTTTTAAACCAATAACAGCCGACAAAGGAAAACAACCTGTCCGCTTTGATAAAGCATTGAAGAAGTCCTCATCTCTCGGAATTGAGAAGCCTTATAACTTTGACATATTGGCTCAATTGGCCAATACTCCAGCAAGATTGTCAATCTTTGAACTCTTACGTCTCTCAAAAGAGACTCGAGAGACATTAAGTGTAGCCTTGATGCAGGCTGACGCTTGTCTTACTCTTCTCAAAAAGTCGGAAAAGAAGCCAGTGAGCTGTGCACATTGTCATAGTGTATTTGAATTAATGACCAATATCACTTTTACACAAGATGACATGTTGTTAGAAGACAATCTTCATGATTGTCCTCTCTATTTTACGGGATATATAGACACCATGAAAGTAGATCGCATTCTGATTGACCCAGGGTCCGCACTTAGCATTATGCCGAAGTCTTTACTGGATGCTTTGAAGATCCTAGTGCATAACCTTTCTACGACTATCACTACTATCCTGGGGTTTAATCAAGGAAGAAATGAACCTTTGGGGAAGATACGCCTAAAACTTCAAATTGGTAATCTTCGTATAAAGGTAACTTTCTATGTTATTGACAATCATAGCTCATAAAACGCTTTGTTGGGAAGGCCATTCCTCCATGAACACAATATTGTACCCTCTATGCTCCACCAATATTTCAAATATATAGATGGTAATAGAGAAGTCCAAAAAGAGGTTACAGATCTGAATCCTTTCAAAGGGGTTGAAGCATACTACAACAATTCTCGCATGTACAAGAAAGAATTCATGAAGGTAGTACTAGCAATGAACACGGATGAAGAACAGAATAGTGTGCCAAATGATACTCTGGTGATTCCCATCAAAGGACGTACCTTATGTCCTCAGTCTTCCAAACCACTAACTATCTATCTTCCTTCCTATGAGAAGCAGCCCAAGGGTGATAGTCGGGAACAAAATGAGCTCACCTCTTCTGAGCCGCTTGTAATCGACCTTCGTCGCAAGAAGCTCCCTCTTCCTTCTCGTTCTACTTCTCCTCCTCTTGTCATCAATCTGACTAAGCATGCTAAGGCTAAAGTTTCTGTTGTAAATGATGGTGTAAAAATCAATAAAGTATCTCCTTTGCAGTATACTGATGTCTTTTACTATACTCAATGTTATTTGGATATGCTAGATAACTTTAAACCACTAACAATAGAAGTCGTATCATCTCTGCGAAATATGGTATCATTGGATTCAATACAAGAGTCGTACTTCTTAGTACCGTCTCGAAAAAAAGATGAAAAGCCTATATTCTTCAACAAAGGAGAGGAACCAAAAATTATGCCCTATTAAGATAATAGAGATAATACATGAAGGCTACAATTACGTCACTATAGTCCACAATCCAAAGCCATCATCCATAAAATGGGCTATGATTTCATAACAGGCCTCAATAATGGTAAAGGAAGGCGGACTCCTTCGTATTGCTGTTCCAAAAGAAAAATCACAACAATACCACAGTAAAACGAAATGAGGACTAGGTTATACGTCACCACGTCCAACTCTAGAACCTTCTGAATCTGATGAAGAAGAACATTCAAACTCTTCTGATTCTATCTCATGGGATTCTGATACCAGCATTGGTCATGTTCATAGGGTGATGGTATCTTCTAAAATGGTGTCTGCCGAATTCTCGGAAGAAGATAAAGATGACATTAAAGAAGCTTCTGAAGTGGACTCTTGGGCACAAAAGATGGACAATCAGTAGGAATTTCGTTTCGAACAACGAGAACCACCTACTGAAGATCAACTTAGCCAAATCGATAATGGAGAGGAGGATGTATCTCGACCAATCTTCATTAGCAAAAATCTCTCAGAAGATGATAAATAAGAGTTAATTCATCTTATTCTTGAACATATTTATGTCTTTGCCTGGAGTTACGAAGATATGTCGGGATTAGATCCTCAAGTTGCAACTCACAAGCTTAACATTCTGCCGAATGCCAAGCCGGTCAAACAACAACAACGGTGATTCAAGCCTGAAATAATGGATACAATTGATGATGAAGTCAAAAAACTTACAGCTTGTGGTTTTATCAGAGAAGAACAGTATCCTGACTGGGTAGCCAACGTTGTACCAGTCCTGAAGAAGACCGAAAAGGTTCGATTTTGCATTGACTTTCGGGATCTCAATGATGCTTGCCCTAAAGACGAGTTCCCTCTCTCGATTACTGATGTCATGATCGACAATACATGTGGATTCGAACAAATTTCTTTCATGGATGGATTTTCTGGAATAATCAAATTTGGATGAATCCTGAAGATGAGAAACATACTTTATTTCGTACTCCTCGGGGTGTGTACTGTTATACGGTCACGCCGTTTGGTCTTAAGAATGCAGGTGCAACTTACCAGCGGGCTATGAGTACTATTTTTCATGATCATCTATGAAAGACTGTCGAATGCTATGTTGACAATATTGTTGTCTAAAGTCATCTCAAAGAAGATCACATTCAAGATTTAAGAACTATCTTCAATCTAATGTGCCAGCATCTTTTCTTTAAAAACTGAAGTGACTGTTCATTCATTCACATTCTCTGACTTATCATCCATCGGACATTTAATGTCTCTTGTTTTGAATAATGTGAATTCATATTTTCTACACCTCTGAATTTTGATTATTGATATCAACAACTTGTCACGTCCTTTTTACCTCTGATAAAGTTATCTATTGAAATAACAGTATTACAACTTTATATTCTGCCACGTCCCCATTACCTCTGTGTAGATATAATAAATATTGTTATTTTCTAAATCATAAAATATATCATGTCCAGTACCTCTGAATATATTTTCTATTCTATTACTTATATCTGTAACTAGATATGCAACAAGTAATGGAACCACATAAAAGTTTTTATTATTTCTTTCTGCAAAAGAAAAAAAAGTACATTGTAGAAAGAAACAACAAAATTTGCCCATTTTTACTCTAAAGGATAGATGATAAGTTCTGCAATTTGTTTCTTCAGAACTTAAATTTTTCATCATGAGAATCTAATACTCTCTGCCTAGCTTCAACGCGTCCTGATTCAGGATCGAATGGTTGTAGAGCAGCAGTTCGACGTTTTAGCTCTTCACTCTGAAGACATTCAAATTCCTTCTTCTGATTCTTCAAAATCTCTACCTGATCAACAGCAGATTGGTATAATTGATTTTCTTATTCTATGTTCTGTTCAGTAGTTTGGAGTTCTGCCTGAAGTTGAGCGATTTTGGCTTTTAGATCAGCAACCTTTTTCTCTTCCTCTGTAGCCCTAGTCCTATGACTCTCAGCAACAACAGCTACATCAAAGATTTGAACGTCTAGCTCAGAGGACTGTCTAGTGAAAGCCAGCAGGAATGTTTCAAAATCAACTTTACTAATTTCTGCTTCTTGAACCTTGGTTTCATATTTCGTGTTTACTCATGGCTCGATATCTCCTCCTTTCAGCTCCTTGTAAGCCTTAGTTGAACTCTCTAGTTCATCCAAAATATGTTCCAAAAATGAAGCTTGAGCTCCGTCTCCTTGACTACGGATGCCTTCAATCAAGAATGTAGTGGGAGTTCTAACGGTACTGAAATAGACATCTTCTCTCTCCATAACTCTATGAACTAAAGGCTCCAAAGAAGTGAAGAAAACTCTTGTGAAAGAGGTCACCATAAATTTGTTAGCTGCCAGGGCTCCTGGAGTAGCTACTATGTTTGCAGAAGTCTTCACAGCTTTAGTAGGTGGAAGTAATTCATCTGGAGCACTAATATAAGAAAAGCTTCCTTCTCCGGCTACAGTCCTAGTAGATGGTTCTGCAAATCACAGATGTCATTTATATGGATAACATATAATGCTAAAGATGCTATGACAAAATTGTTCACATTGGGAAATTTACCTGAGCTAAGTACATTATGAGGAGTCTCAATAGCTTTAACCGTTTCGGACTGAAGCTTAGACAGAGTCTCTGCAAACATGGTAGCCTGACTACTCTCTGCTCTCGATTTAGTCGGGGGTGGCAAAGTTATTGGAGTTTCATTTACCAATTCTGTTGCCACCGTAGACATTTCAGGCTGCTCAGTAGTTGTGGGTTCATTAACGTGAGGATGACTGACATGTTTCTTATCATGAATCACATCCTCCTCGTCTTCAGCAAGTAAAGGATCTTCATCAACTGGGCTTTCTCGTGATGATGGTACATTCGCTAAAGTTTGTTTTTCTTTAGTAATGTTGTCCCAATCCTCATTATAAGTTTCATCATCAAAATCGCAACCGTTCAATGCATCGATCACTGTCTCTCCTGAATGAGTAGATACTTGAGCTTGTGAAGTATCTTGTGGGGGTAGATCTTGCTGTAGAAAGGAAGCTTTTGGACTCATGGGAGTTGGAGAGGGAATTGTTATCCCTGCTACAGCCAGTACATTGGCAGGAACATTTACTGTCATAATGGTGATAAGTGGATGGACATCTGTTAGGGTAACCAATACAAGGAAAAGTAATTTAGATATATATCTCTGATAAAAATTAACAATGAGGATATTTCACAACTGTGATATTACCTTCTTGAGATGGTTCTTCTTCAGCAATGTCTAATTTTCTTCTAACTTCTTTGAGTATCGGTGCGTCTGACCCTGCAACAGCTTCATGACGAGTACCCTTTAGATCAATCAAGGAAGCGAAAGTTCCTCCTTCTGTAAACTTCTCCTATTTCTGAATAGAAGAAGGGGTAATGTCCTTCTCTCCAGAAGAAGAAATGAGAAGCAACTGTCTTGATTGAGAACGAGTTATTCTCGTAGTTACTGGTTCATTGATAACCAGTGATGTTCTTTTCCTCTTCTCAGGAGCTCTGGGATAATTAGGAGGATTATCTCGTTGAGGAGAGGCTGTCATTTCCTTGGTCTTTCTCTTCTTCAAACCTTTAACAGGGGATTTTTCTTTCTGCATCTTTACGGATATATCTAAAGGATCTTGAACTGGTCAGCAAAATTCATTAAAATTGATGCCTCCAAGGGTACATCGACAGGATCTCTGTCTTCTATATCTTGAAAAGACTGAAGAGTATGTTTCCCCTGTTTAATTCTCTTTTCAGTTGCGAAGCTATGTGCAGGATGGAAACTTTCAGCGAATGTGTTCGCTGAAGTATAGAAGTTTGCATATGAATGTAACATACGCGGGCCTTGAGAAAGTTTATAAGGCATAGAAAAAATAGCTTTTGTGCCTCGGGCATTGTAATAATTCCAAGCCCTAGCCCCATCAATAAGATAACCCTTGGCCTGTAGGCAAGTGGTTGCATTTCCTACATGAAGCTGGTCATACATGAATTGTCTTGCAAATCGACTCAGCAAATACGGTTCTAAATAGCATTCTTCTTCAAATCTATAGACCAAGTAAGAGGGTCGGATTATCTTAAGCCAGAAAAAGATGTTTGGACTTAAACGGAGTATTTCTTCAGGTAAGTCCATCATCTGTGGAGGCATAGTATTATACCCTGAAGGGGGCCAACACACTGGAAATACCACCCTGATCTACGGTTCAAGGTAAGTCGACATTCCGAAAGAGCAGTATATTTCCAGTGAGCATTAGCAAAATGCCCGATGAAGTCTCCATCAACAGGTCCCATATCCGGGTTCATTAAACAGGGATGGTGTAGCAATAACCATTCGAACAAATAAGTATATTGCATTTCAGTACGGGGAAAATTCGACCGACTATCCTTATCCTGCAGCATGGTGTCTACAAAAGAACATAATCCAGCATTCAGGTGACAGGTCATGGCTGATAGGAGATCTATCTTGTATCCAAATACAAGACGTGTTACAGCGAACAAAACACCCAGGTGAAATCTGTCAACCGTACTGGCTTCCGAAATTATAAAATGCCGTAACCATAAAGATAGAAAGCCTGCCAGCTGGGCTTCTGGAGACATAGGTCTGTAACACTGTCTAAGATAACTTTGAAGAACATCACTAGCCTTAAATAAACCCGAGTCCTCAGTCAGGGTGACATCCCCATGATTATGTTTTTCTATCAATAATTGTATATCACTTTTATCAAAAGGTCAAAGAAACGAGGCGTACAGGCTTGACTATCCAGCGGCTTGTCCTCCCACACATGACCCAGGAATAGATATGGCATCTATTTTGTGATGTAGCAAGTACCCGCAGTGGTACTTTCGTAGTAGAGTGAGCAGATTTTATAGTGACACAGCAGCTTTTGGAAAACTGTGATCATCTGGGGATTCTCCTTTGCTAGAGCATCTAATTCATCATTGGTGGGTACATATTCTTCATATGGGTTATCACCCATCGGTAGACGAGAGATATATTCCATCTCGTTAAGAGCAAATCCCATTTCTCCATGAGGTGTCATGAAGGTCCCAATGCTTTTGTTATATCTCTCTACTAAAGCCAAGAACATGTAAGGGTTTGGATGAATGCCATATACCGTAGTGCATATGGGATTATAGAGGCCCAGATAAATGAGCCTGTCATTGAATTCCTCCAAAATCTATATGGACAAGCGACTCCAACGCTTCATTCCAGGGTTTACCAGGCCTGTCATGTACATAGCGCGGTCTGGATATCTTTCTTCAGCTTTTGAAAAGGTATTTGCAAAAATAGGTATTCTAACTGGAAGAAGCAGGAAAGAATCCTCAGGAGGGATGCAGCTAGGCCTTAAACCTCTTAAGTGTATGCTATATTTTTCAGAAGTGCTGTAAAAAAGGTCTTTGTTCTGCGGACCCACTTTATAACAGATCCGACCGACTTTTGCTTGTTGGAGAGGAGTTAAATCCCATGACATCCTTCTAGGATAGCTAGCAAAAGCATACTGGGATAATGTCATAGATCTCGATATTTCTGTTAGATGTATGGCATTGTTTCCCTTTAAGAAATATCTCGTCTCTTTTCTTCCCTTAGGTTGGGAGGTTTTCCTGATAGCATCTCCGAATAAAAAGGCAGGTTTTTGTGGACTGTAGTATCCAAGCTCTGCAGAGGTTCACCGTTCATCAAGTTCAAAAGACTTTGATTATCTTGATTTATGAGTAGAGTTCTTCATGCTTCAGGGCCATCATATTGAGGGAAGGTTACATGAGACAAATTCTCTCTATACTCTGGGATGTTAAATGTTGAAGCAAACCATTCTGCATTCGGTTCTTCCCTGAGATTAACTGCAAAGAGATATATGAACAAAAAATTAGAAACAAAACAAATTGTACAACTTATTGAGTGGTACAGACATTCTGAGTTGTGCTACGTAATGTGTTGCATAAAGTCTAAGTTGCACAACATTCTGAATTGTGCAACAATTCAAGTTATGGCAAATGCTATTTTGCGCGAAACTCAAGTTGCACGACATTTTAGGTTGTGCCACATATTGAGTTGCACCTCAAATTTGTCTGTGTTATATTTTAGGTTTTACGCAAACGGCATGCGTGATACGATTCGTAAGAACGAATAATGTTTAAGAAAAAGGCGACCACACCCTAAGAAGGGGTGGCACAAAGTTTGTGATACTCTACACTCTAAAAAGAGGGGCGCAAATCAATCGTTGATGAAATCATCGCTCATAAATCGAATCGGCTCGCCCTTAATCACCTTTCATTGCTGTGTTGGCAGTCTCTCGACGAGAAGAGGGCGGTACGTATTGTGGCACATGGGTAGACGGAATACGAGTTGAAGGGGTGGCGATGTCCTTTCTTTTATCAGCAGCAGTCCTTTTGGAGGCCATGTCATCAAGAAGATGGTCGGAAAAGAGGGTTGCAAAAGCTATAGAAATTTTTTCAAAAGATTAAAAATGAAAGTAAAGAATCACAGTGGAGTATACGGAGATTATTTATAGCCAGAACGTCTGAATCCTAACAGTCATCCTTAGTCGTGCATGATGAATCGTAATTGGTCATAACAGATTGTGCGAAACTGGCGCAACTTGACTCAGTCAAAAATTTTATAAATTCAAAGTATTTTAAAACTTTGAAAACATTTTTAAGTTTTGAAAACTTTGAAGGGGGTCTTGTAGAGCCTAAAAATCAAGTTGCACCCTGAACATACTAAGCAGTGATCAGGTTGCGCCCTAAAGATCAGGTTGTGCCACTGATATGAAGCTCAGAGAACAAGCTGGGCCACTGATCAGGATGCGCCTGATATCAGACTGAGCCCAGTCTTATTGTGCCAAAATCTACGTGGCGTCTGACACTTTATGGCCATCATTACCTGACAATACTGACGACTGACACCACAGTGAACGACGAAAATCTCTTCGAATCCCGTGAATTTTGCCGCTCAAGGGGAGTTGGTAGACAGCTGTCATGTATACTTCGTAAGTTGTGCCTAGGCGCAATCCAGACAAAATCATTAGTTGTGCCTAGGCACAATCCGAATGACTTCTACTTAAAAGCTGCCACGTGTCTAGGCGCGGCTCAATCAAACGCAGTTGATCGAAGCTCGTGCAACCTAATAAAGTTGAGACAACTTACATTCTAAAGCAAGATGATGTGGCGCACATGCCACTAATCTCTCAAGACGTTTCTACTATCATGTACACGACCACGCGCATCTCAATCATATGATGCCATGTATCTAAATACAGTTAGTACACGACTTAACAACTGAATGAAAGTTGGCACAACAAGAGGTTGGCGCAATCCAATTTGGCACAATCCAGCCTCGCGCACATCAGAATAACTGCTAAAACAGTTATTTCTTGAACTCTATAAATAGAGTTTCCAATTATCAAATACATACACACAGAGATCAAGAACTCTTGCAAAATCGCTGCTGCATTCTCTAGAGGCTACAGTCTTCAAGTTCACATAGTCCAAGGAATAAATTGATCGTCTTCTGATCAGATCCCTACAGTTGTACTTACCTAGAATTCATTGTATTTTATACTATTTTTTTTAAGTTTGGAATAAACATTTTATTTTTGCAAACACATGCAATACGTGTGAACAATTAATCCACTATAGAACATATACATGGTTCATAATCTGAATACAGGAATCGCACATCACTACTCATACTCACTATATCATACTTCTACTTTCATGTTCCAATTGGTGACCTACAGATCCCAAATATACCGGGGCACTATGCCCTTCTATAATACCGTACCACACATCCTTACATTTTTACTTTCATAAAGAAGCAATATAATATGCCAACTAGATACATCGCAACACTATGGTACACATAGCAACATAAACAATATTTATATATTACACATAATATGTATCTAGCAGCAATCAAATTAACCTTTTTATCTTGGATCAATTTATTAACATGCAATTCAAACATTGTTATGAGTGAAGGTAAAGGAGTAAAGAATCACAGAGACCACCAACTATAAAGATACCGTACCTCAACCTACCATACACCAAACCAGGCCTCAGACAGTCAATTTGATGTGATGCACAAACTTCTTAATCGATAAACCACCTAAACGAGCCTCGCTCATTCAATCCGACCAAGTTAAGCAAACCTACATCACCCATTTATATCCTACGATATCTCACACAACATAAATCTAAATCAACATATAAAAACTTAAAAGACAAACATAAAACAGTAAAGTCAATACAATATACCTCTATGCGAAGTGAGGTATAACATATAACATATAAATCACTAACCGATTCCTCTATATGAAACCAAGTCCAACCAAACCATCAAGACAACAAACCAGCATAAGCGCCATGTAAAGAAAGGCATTATAGCTTTAGTGATGCAAAATGGTGCTCAAAATAAGAGAGCAAAATGCCCACAAAAGGATATGTCTTCTCCATAGGTGGGGCTGCTATATTATGGAAGTTGAAGAAGAAGAAGACTTTTCTCTTCCACTCATGTATGGAGTCTAAGTTATATGCTCTAGAATCTGCATAGGATGAAGCAAAATGGCTTCAGGAGCTCATGTATGAACTTTTACTGGTTGGTGCATAGATTATCTGCTATACTAATATATTGCAAGAACCAAGCAACTGCATCAGTGGTATCAAATGATCTTTTCAATGGAAAGAAGTAGATTGTTGGACTTCATCATGCAGCACTGAATGGGTGCATCAAAGATGACATCATTGTAGTGGTTGATGTTCGAAGACAAGAAAATCTAAAGGATTCATTCACCAAAGGCCTTAAGCTCTAGCTAGTTGATGACACAATAAGAAAATTGTGCTTGTAGCAATTTTAATGTTAAGTCTTTGAAATTCAACTAGAAAGTATTATTTTATTAGTTTAAAGAGAAATCTACTAGGTATTTTACTTTTGGTTCAAATAAATATCATTGACTAGGAAAACATCTGGTACAGAGGTCGGTCCTTGGGGACTGTTTGGATAGTATCCTAGAACCCCTATTGTTTATTTTTTGCTCTTGATATAGAGCAAGTCCTATGGGAGGTTGGTATTAAGCCTTAATGAGTAATTAGGTATTTGAAATATCTTGTGTGCTTTGTAGAAGCAAGGGTAACTCATCACTACAAAGGGGTGAGTACCTCATGCTATAGTGACATAACACCATATGACATGGAATTTCAGCTTCGGGCCATGTCATGGTGGCATTGCACCACATAGAAGCATGTATCCTATTGTCAAAAAAGTGAAGACTAATTGTACATTGCTACAAAGAGGCTAAGAACTCTTACTACAGTTGTTTGACACCAACAAGAGGTTGAACCTCGGCTTTAGGCCATGTGATGCGGCATAGCACTGTAAGGAAGTGAAAGGCTTCATATATGCTACGTAATGTTTAACTCTTTGAAATAAACTCACCTAAGTGTATGAAAAAAGATGTAGGCCGTCACTTGAGGGTAAGCTTGTAACCACCCAAGATACATACCAATACTAGGTGATCACTATGCCATTAATATGCGACCAAAGGCACATATAATATCATTATGTGCGTAGAAATAATAACAGTTATGGTACTGATTTCAAGACCAAGACAGTCCATTTTGTTTTGAAATATAGTTTGACCCATGTAGAAAGATTCAAATCATAAGTGACATCTATCCTAATGCATGACGTATAGTCACTATGCGGAATACTCAGTCTATATATTGAATAGAGGACTGTTGGATTTTTTTAGAATTGGACTCTAGAATTATAGTCCCATATCGACTAGAACGAAAAGTTTTTATTTCAATATAAGGCCATGGTTGTATTAGCATAAGTACGTGGGGTGTAGTAGCACATATGGGTAAGATGGTTCTGGTATTTTCCAAGAGATCCAAGGTTCGAATCCTCAAAGAAATATTTTTGCTTTTTCTCACTCTTTGGGATTCTCCTTTGGGGCTAAGCCCAATAGGGACTTGGGCTTGGGCTCGATCTCGAATAAAAGGCGTAAAGTGTCGCTTTTATATAGCACTTTGTATTTCGTATGTATGTATCAGGTGCTAGGATTTTGCAACATGTTCCTGCTCGGTTCCTACGCATGTTTTTGCATGCATGGCTATTCGGATGCTCACTACCAAAATACAGTAAATTAGCGACGGACAATTAGCGACAAAAATTTTCAGTCGGCGTTAGCGACCGCTTCGTGGCAGCTCGCCGACGGATTACCGACCACACTAATTTACATTTTTTATTTCAATTTTAGGGGGAGAAAAGGTCGCATATCCGTCGCTAGGTAGTCGGTGATATAGCGACGGAACAGTAGTCGTCACTACCCAGTCGATTATTTGGCGTGAATTGTGTAAAGAATTGGTGGGACATTTCTTCGACCACGTAGCGACGGATATTCAGTCGGCAAGTATCAAACAGGACGACGACTGGGCGACGGAAATCTTTTCGTCGCTAGTCCGTCGCTAAATATACGTACCAGAATTTAAATAAAACGGCGGGGAGAACTTTTTGTATTCCCTCCAAATTCACTCTCTCTCCTCTCTCTCTCTCTCGCCGGTGTCGGCTTCGGTGATCGGCGTCGGCGTCGGCGTCGGCGTCCTCTCCTCTCTCTCTTCCGAAGGTAATCCCCATCTCTCTCTCTCGATCTCTCTCCCTCTCTCTCGCGGTGTCATATAGGGACAGTACGGGCGGCGGGCTTGGGGCGGGGGCGTCGGAGGCTGGGCGGTGGGCTTGGTGCGGGGGCTGGGCGGTGGGCTTGGGACGGGGGCGTCGGGGGCAGGGCGGCGGGCTTGGGGCTGGGGCATCGGGGGCTGGGCTGCTGGCTTGGGTCGGGGTCTGGGCGGTGGGCTTGGGACGGGGACGTCGGGGGCTGGGCGGCGGGCTTGGGGCTCGGGCGTCGGGGGCTGGGCGGCTGGCTTGGGTCGGGGGCTGGGCGGTGGGCTTGGGGCGGCGGCGTCGGGGGCTGGGCGGCTGGCTTGGGGCGACGGGGTCTGGGAGGCGGGCTTGGGACTGGGGCGTCGGGGGCTGGGCGGCTGGCTTGGGTCGGTGGCTGGACGGTGGGCTTGGGGCGGCGGCGTCGGGGGCTGTGCAGCTGGCTTGGGGCGGGGGCTTCGGAGGCTGGGCGGCTGGCTTGGGTCGAGGGTTGCGCGGTGGGCTTGGGGCGGGGGCGTCGGAGTCTGGAAGGCGGGCTTGGGGCTGGGGCGTCGGGGGCTGGGCGGCTGGCTTGGGTCGGGGGCTGGGCGGTAGGCTTGGTGCAAGGGCGTCGGGGTCTGGGAGGCGGGCTTGGGGCTGGGGCGTCGGGGGCTGGACGGCTGGCTTGCGTCGGAGGCTGGGCGGTGGGCTTGGGGCGGGGGCGTCGGGGTCTGGGAGGCAGGCTTGGGGCTGGGGCGTCGGGGGCTGGGCGGATGGCTTGCGTCGGGGGCTGGGCGGTGGGCTTGGGGCGGCGGGTGGCTTTGCTTCTCAAACTCATCTGAGTTTATATATTGGCTAAATAATGTGTTATCCATATTAGGTTTTATCCATTAGTTTGGTGGTGTTTGGATTAGTAAATGTGAATATGGGGTTTGGATTCATGGTGTATACGTTCATTGTCTCAAGGACAGTACTAGTTCTATCAGTTGTGTACTTCTGTATAGATGTATATATCCATACATCTAGCTGTGATATACATATGTGTATGTAACAATCTCAGTTAGCGACGGACTAGTTACCGGTTAGCGACGGATATTTCCAGCTCTATTTGCATTAATCTACGTTACGACATGGTGGTCAAGACATAGTCCCTGCAGCCATTCGACTGGCGAGGCAGAAACTATGTAGCCGTAGATAAAGTTGACTGTCCTCCGACCCTCATCCCTCGGCAGTGATGATACGACAACCTATCACTATATCTTATATAGTAGTAGATGATGTCTTAGTATTACATTATGTGAGTTCATCTTGATTCTATTATATCCTTCAGATACTAGATACGATAAGAACATATACTACACCATATGTATACAGAATATAGATGATTCACACTAATATATGCTAGAATGATTCTTGGGTTGTGTTTTGAGTCATCCGTTCTCACACTTAAAACACATAAGAATTAGTAGTGTTAGAGCGCCGGAGAGAGTGAGAGCGCCGGAGGGGGGGAGAAGATAGAGAGAGAGAGTAAAATGGTACGACATGGTAAGTAGTACTGTATTTTGGCTCCAGTTCCAGCTCTATTTGCATTAATCTACGGTACGACATGGTGATCAGGACATAGTCCCTGCAGCCATTCGACTGGCGAGGCAGAAACTATGTAGCCGTAGTTAAAGTTGACTGTCCTCCGACCCTCATCCCTCAGGAATGATGATACGACAACCTATCACTATATATTATATAGTAGTAGATGATGTCTTAGTATTACATTATGTGAGTTCCTCTTGATTCTGTTACATTCTTCAGATACTAGATACGATAAGAACATATACTAAACCATATGTACAGAACATAGATGATTCACACAAATGTATGCTAGAATGAATCTTGGGTTGTGTTCTGAGCCATCCGTTCTCACACTTGGCAAAAAATCGAATTTTTATACTTTATCGGCTTTCGAAAATGTATTCAAATTACATGATGGTTCCTTTAGTTAGCTTGCTTATGTTACAATTATATTATTTGTGACTATCGATCTTACCAGATGGCACCCATGACCCGAGGAGCGGCACTTTGTTTGAGGGAAACAGTGAATGCTGGGGTGGCACCCCCTACAGTTAAGGAGGAAGTGGCACCGGTTGCTAGAGAGACCGGGAGTTCTATTCATCCAGCACCGGTAGCTAGTGAGACATGGAGTTCTATTCATGCAGCACTTGCAAGGGACGACATCTCTTCTCACGCCAAAAATCTCGCTTTTTCGAGGTGGTTGCGTGATCGTATCACTGAGCGTTTGCGTGAGTTGCATGGTTCTCATTAGCTATTAGTACTTATTTGTATTGGACTATTTGTATTGGGTTATTTTTGTATTAGCCTATTTGTATTGGACTATATATAAGAATTAGTGTTGTGTCAATCTCTGGATTGTATTGGACTATGACATGGTGATCAGGACATAGTCCCTGCAGCCATTCGACTGGCGAGGTAGAAACTATGTATCCGTAGATAAGGTTGACTGTCCTCCGACCCTCATCCCTCAGCAATGATGATACGACAACCTATCACTAGAGGATACTCTGAGAGATCCATCTGAGTAGGACGTATACTCTGAGAGATCACCTTTATAAGAATGATATCAATAGTGGGATTGAGTGCTGGAGGAGATATTATCAGAGTATACGTCCTACTCAGATGGATCTCTCACCGTTACTATTTTTTTCTGACAGCAAGGTGGATGTGCTCCGTCAACAGATTCTTGCTCCGAGCCAAAACTTTGGCCCGGAGCTAAAGTGGACATCCTTCGTATAGAGCTCGAGTGAGAGGTTCCAGATAGCATGGTGGTCTCCTTTGTCAAAGTATCTGTGCTCATCCCACATTGGTTGTGGGACGAGCACGGATACTTTAACAAAGGAGACCGCCTTGCTGTCAGGAACCTCTCACTCGAGCTCTACACGAAGGATGTCCACTTGAGCTCCCAGGCAAAGTTTTGGCTCGGAGCAAGAATCTGTTGACGGAGCACATCCACCATGTTGTCAGAAAAAATTAGTAACGGTGAGAGACCCATCTGAGTAGGACGTATACTCTGATAATATCCCCTCCAGCACTCAATCCCACTACTGATATCATTCTTGTAAAGGTGATCTCTCAGAGTATACGTCCTACTCAGATGGATCTTTCAGAGTATCCTCTCCGGTTGGGTTGTGTTTTGAGCCATCCGTTCTCACACTTAAAATACATATGAATTAGAACTGCGTTTTGTATTTTCGGCGAACCCAGGGATTTGATTCTGTATTTTGGTTTCTGTATTTTGGCTCCAGCTCCATTTGCATTAATCTACAGTACGACATGGTGATCAGGACATAGTCCCTGCAGCCATTCTACTGGCGAGGCAGAAACTATGTATCCGTAGATAAAGTTGACTGTCCTTCGACCCTCATCCCTCGGCAATGATGATACGACAACCTATCACTATATCTTATATAGTAGTAGATGATGTCTTAGTATTACATTATGTGAGTTCATCTTGATTCTGTTACGTTCTTCAGATACTAGATACGATAAGAACATATACTACACCATATGTACAGAACATAGATGATTCATACTAATGTATGCTAGAATGAATCTTGGGTTGTGTTCTGAGCCATCCGTTCTCACACTTGAAGATAAATCGAATTATAACGACGGATATTAGGTTACTCTTCAGGATAATTGATGTCTATTTTATATTAATTTGGTTTGGTCTATATGATTCTTGGATAATTGGTATGCATTAAATTCGTATGTGCATATTTGGTCTATGTGATTGTTGGATAATTGGTGTGCTTTATATATTGGTTTGGTTTATGCATATTTTTGTAAACAGGGAAAGTATTGCAATTTTTTTTCAAAAAAATTCTAAGTTACCGACGGACTAGTGACCGGTTAGCGAGGGATATTTCCAGCTCCATTTGTATTAGTCTACGGTACGACATGGTGATCAGGACATATAGTCCCTACAGCCATTCGACTGGCGAGGCAGAAACTATGTAGCGGTAGATAAAGTTGACTGTCCTCCGACCCTCATCCCTCGGCAATGATGATACAACAACCTATCACTATATCTTATATAGTAGTAGATAATGTCTTAGTATTACATTAGTGAGTTCATCTTGATTATGTTAGGTTCTTCAGATACTAGATACGATAAGAACATATACTACACCATATGTACAGAACATAGATGATTCACACTAATGTATGCTAGAATGAATCTTGGCTTGTGTTCTGAGCCATCCGTTCTGATCAAGCACCTTCCTTCTCATCTCCTCCACCATGGCTCTGAACCCATCTGCTCCTCCCTACTTCCCTTCTTTTTATTTGACTCTCTCAGCCACATATGATATCCAGCTCAAGTGTAGAGTCGGGGGAGAAGAAGTGGGCAGGAAGAGGAGGGGGAAGCAGCACAGCCGACGGCATGACCCAGAGGAAGTACAGAGTTTTTCTTCAACAGTCGTAGGAGAACTATAAGGATATATCTTTTCACAACATGTCATCTTGTCAAAGACCCTTCATGTGAATATCATGTTACCGCGGTGTCGGAAGACTAACATGTCATAAGTTTTTAAGCCGTGTGTTTTGACATAATCTTCCAAACTCTTTCCTCCTATGTAGTAATCTTGCATTATTACATAGCAGGAAAAAGTTTGGAGGATTATGTCAAAATACACGGCTTAGAAAATTATGACATGTTAGTCTTCCGACACCGCGGTAACATGGTTGTCACATAAAGGGTCTTTGACAAGGTGATATGTTGTGAAAAGATATATCCTTATAGTTCTCCCATGTATGTTGAAGAAAACCTCTGTACTTCCTTCGGGTCATGCCGCCGGCAGTGCTGCTTCCTCCTCCTCTTCCTGCCCACTTCTTCTCCCCCGACTCTACACTTGAGCTGGATATCATATGTGGCTGAGAGAGTCAAATAAAAAGAAGGGAAGTAAGAAGGAGCAGATGGGTTCAGAGCCATGCGGAGGAGAGGAGAAGGAAGATACTTGATCAGAACGGAAACATAAGCACGATATGATATAGAACTCAAGGAAATACAGATGATAAATGACAGATAGATAGATAATAGAAACTGCTAAAATAAAAGGAAAATCCCAAGTACATCAGAGAGTCTAAGTGTCTAAGATAATACATAATCTCAGGTCCCAAGTATCAATAAGTACAATCATCTATAGAATACTGCAAATAAAAACATCCTAGTCTAAGGGTGACACGTGTCATCCACAGCTAGTAGGACCTGCTGCTGGTCCAGGTACAGACACTCATCTAAGGTAGCACCGTAATAGGTATCCACACCAGCCTCGTCCTCATCCTCTGTAATATTTCAACAGGTCCAGTCAGGACAGGAGCGAGCACAATACATCTCAACAAGTCATAGCAGGAAAAGGAAAAATAATCATGCTAGAGAATAAAATACAGGAAACTGAAGAATAGCATAATGTAAGAGAGAGACTGTAAGTAAATATCTATGATATATATAAAGAGAGACAGTGCTAGTGATTCAGAGTACTGAATAAACATATGAATGGCTAAGGACTGATTCATGATTACACTACAGGGAATTGATTCATGATTACACTACTTGGATTTATTCACATGTTCATTTATACTCCCCCATCCCCAATCAATACACAAGGATCCATTCAAGTTACGTTAAGATTCATGATTATACTACGTTGCCCATAAAGGGTGATTCATGAATTGATTCGTGAAGGCTCGGTGATCATGAGGGTACATGAGTCACTAGCTGATTCCCGAAGATTCATGATAATAGAAGCATATGATACATGATGTAAGTGAAACACACATGATAAAAGTATCTGATGCTCCCGAGAGGAATAACATCTCATAAAGGGATCCATATAGTACCAATCCGTGTTACCAACGTGTCAACATCAAGTAAGATAGTCCAAAGCAGGAAATATAAACCTAAACATGATATGAAATGATCAGAGAATGTACTCGCCTGCTATCTGAATGTCCAAGGTGAATATACTATCCGAGGAGTGGTGTTTGGCTCCTAATCAGAACAGCACAAGTCACAACAAGTCTAAAATGATAAAATAAAGCTCTACCATGCATTCTACATGAGTCTAGGTCAAACTAGGCCAAAGTCAACTCTTGGTCAACCCTGGTCAACCAAGAAGTCAAACCTAGATCAACTGTGGTCAAACTAGGTCAAACTAGTCTACACATGCCTAATCTAGACTCACTAGCTAAGCAAACACAACCATAGGCCATAGGCTAATAGACTAGGCCATGGGCCAATAGGCAAAATCATATTCAGTTCTATATCTAAACAATACATATGTAAACATACCATATAAGCTAATATAGGGTACCTAATATATATATAGGCTCCTAATCACCTATTAGGTACATACATAATATGACTATATATATATATATATATATATATATATACAAATGCATAGAGAGGGGCACTCAAGTGTTCATGTGCATATGTGTATGTGTGTGTGTGTATAAGAGTGTGGAGAGTGTCACATGAGAGTGAATGTGGGTGAGTGTGGGGCAATATGCAAAACTAAAAACAGTGCAGGAATAATACAGGACAGTGAAAAGAGAGAGAAAAGTGTGTGTGTGCATGTAGAACAGTGAAGGGTGTAATGCATGTGTGAAATCAGTGAGCAACTTATTAAATCTCAGTTTAAATACATAGGAAAACTCCCCCCCAAACAGTTAACAGTTTTACATATGAGAACCCCATAGATTCTCAGGTTTACATCAATCATTTAAATACCCATGTAGGTCTCAGATTTCATATGGTCAGTTCACTGGGAATCTCAGGATTTAGTTCAGTTCTCCTTTTCACAAAAACCAGTCCACACATATATCATTCCCTATTTGAATCAAATCACAACCATTCATTCCTACTTTCACACACAAGTAGTTCATGCATAGACACATCATAACAGGGTCTTAAACCAGGTAATTAATAGCATCAAATGGGTCAACTTAGCTACCAAAATTTGAAATTAAAAACTGGAAAAATCTGTGGGATAAACTAGTTTCAGAATTTAAAGGGTAAATAAAAATTTGATGGACAAAAACAAACTAAGATGAAATTAAATGGTTGGTAATGAACTAACATCATGTGCATGTGTCCCATGAAGTGTTTGTGTCCCTACAAGAGGACACAAACGTGTCCAATGGATTAATACATAAAATCAGTGTACACAGACACAGAAACTGGGACAGTCTCGTGCGGGGGTGCACGCGTGTCGTGCACCCGACACAGGCCAACCCAGGACTTGTGCTCGTGTCAGTAGGTGCACCTAGGGTAGGCCTAGGGGTGTGTCACCCTGAATCGTGTCAGTACGTGTCGTGTCCAGAGATTCGAAGCCGTATCAGTGGCTTATTACACTGTGCACAGTGTTAGTGGGTTCCCCCGTGCGCGATCGATTTTTCACCAACCAGTGCACAAAGTCCCATGAAATTTGGGAAGCATGGTGACAGTGGGTGCCCCTAAGCTCCCACAAAATTTTGTGTCAGGACAAGCCGTGTCGTGTCCTGTATGGACCCCGATGAGTAGGGGATCTGCCAGGCCTTTTGCGAGCGTGTGCAGCCCATGTGCACGCGTGTCCAAACGACACGACACATGCACGAATCCAACCCAGTAAGTCAAAATTGTGTAAGCGACATCAAAACACAATTTTCCATTCAAAAATATTTCAAAAATAACACAAACAATTCTACTGTGGCATTTCCACAAACACAAAAGCTAGGCACTGATACGTGTCCAGTTTGGACACGAAAGGACACAAAATCTTAGGGTTTCCTATTCCTACTGTTAGGTTAGGTCTAGGTCTCCCTAATGATGCAAAAATCTCAGGACTCTATGGTAAAAATAGGAAGTTACCTTTATGTATCAAAACCCTCAAAAAAGCTATAATAAGAGATGTTCTTCTTGATGGTGAAACTCCTCCAAAGCTCTCCAAATCTGAGAATAGTAATTACCAACAGAAAGTAGATAGAATTTAGGACTCAATGCAATTTGTTTGGGTTAAAAAGGAATCAAAATTGATTTAGTAGGATTTATGGAAGATGGAGAAATACCTCTTCTAAAACTTGGCAAGAAAACCTAATGGAGGCTAGCCCTAACTTTCGGGGGCATTAAATAGGATGGGAAAGGGTCAATAGTGGCTGCCATGGGCTGATTAGGGTTAGGGTTGGTTCATGGTGTGGGCCTATGGGCTATTAAGCCTAAGTCATTAGTCATGACTTATGAAGTCATAAGCCATATTAGTCAAATCAACACCAAATCTCTCCAAACAAGTTCCAATGACTTAAACCTCACTAAATTAGGTCAACCCAAGTTTACTTAACCTAACCAAGTGGTCTTAATCTAGGTTAGTCACTAGGTTAGTCTTCTAGTCAACACTAGTCAAAGTCAACTATAGGGCCAAAATCAATTCTACCAAAAATCACTAAAAATTATATTAATTATAATAAGTCCAAATAATAAATAATAATTCCAAATAATTCATAAAATTTCAAAAATGACCAAAATACCCCCAAGCTAGAAAAGTGGTAGTGACAAATCTACCCTCCTTAAAATAATTTCGTCCTCGAAATTAAAGGCGAAACTAAACTGCTGAGAAGGATAGAAAAGTATACCTCAAGGTCCAAAAAGATAGGGGTACCGCTCGCACATCTCATCCTCCCGCTCCCAGGTCGACTCTCTTGGAGAATGATGCCTCCATGCGTCGCGTACCAAGGGTATCACCTGGTTTCTCAGAACCTTCTCCCGTCGATCCCGAATCTCCACTGGCTGCTCTGGATAGCTGAGAGAAGGTCCAACCTCAATCTCTGAATGATCGAGCACATGGCTAGGGTCAGCCACGTACCGTCTTAACTGTGATACATGAAATACGTTGTGGACCCCCACAAGTGCAGGCGGCAAGTCTAGCCTGTATGACACGTCACCGACTCTCCCGCTGATAACGAAAGGGCCGATGAAGCGCGGGCTAAGCTTCCCGCCTCCACCAAAATGTATCATACCATGAGTCAGAGAAATCCTCAAGAAAACCTGGTCTCCGACCTAATCACAAGCAAGGTCTCAATTAAATTATAATAAACAAACATTATTAATAAAACACAAACAATCAAACCTAATCTAATCCTACTCTAATCTGTACCTCAAACTCCAAGGGCCTCCTGTGGCTATCAGCCCAGTGCCGATGTCTGTCCTGCGCCATGCGAAGTCTGTCCCTGATGAGCGTCACCTTCTCGGCCGCATCAACAACCATCTCTGGCCCCAGTAAAGCTCGTTCACCAACATCATCCCAAGATAAGGGTGTACGGCACCTACGCCCGTACAGAGCCTCGAAAGGTGACATCTCAATGCTGGCCTGGAAACTGTTATTGTAAGCAAACTCCACCAAATAAAGATAATCCTTCAAGGAGCCTCCAAAGTCCAAGACGCACGTCCGCAGCATATCCTCAAGAGTCTGAATAGTCCTCTCCGACTGTCCGTCCGTCTGGGGGTGGTATGCGGTACTAAACTTGAGCTGGGTGCCCATGCTAGTCTGCAGACTCCTCCAGAAATGGGAAGTAAAGCGACTATCCCGATCTGAGACGATGCTGACCGAAACTCCGTGAATCCTGACTATATGTCGCATATATATCTTCGCAAGCCTCTCTGTAGACGTACCCACCTTGAATGGCAAGAAGTGGGCCGATTTGGTCAACCTGTCAACGATGACCCAAATCACGTCTTTTCCTCCTGGTGTACGCGGTAATCCTGATACGAAGTCCATAGTGATATGCTCCCATTTCCACTCGGGAATAAGCAGCGGCTGCAATAATCCACCGGGCCTCTGCCTCTCCGCCTTGACCTACTGACAGACCAAGCACCTAGCTATGAAGCGAGCCACTTCCCGCTTCATCCCGGACCACCAAACATGCTCCCTCAGATCTCGGTACATCTTGTTGGCACCAGGGTGTATAGAGTACTGAGATCTGTGGGCCTCCTATATAACCTGCTCCCTGAGCTCTCCGCTGGGCACACATAATCTGGAACTGTGCCTCAAGGCACCATCATCTGCAAGAGAAAACTTGCCCTCCAGCAATCCTGCTCGAACATGCTCTCGGAGACACCGCAGAGCAACGTCCTCAAACTGTGCCGACTTGATCCTCTCTACCAAGTCTGACTGAATCTGCATCCCCCATAACTGCATTTGTACCCCGGGCACGATCACCTCAATCCCAAGGCTCTCTGAGTCCGCAAGCAAATATCGATCCATGGTCAACCACGTGGCTGTCGGATACCTACTCAAGGCATCGGCAACCACGTTTGCCTTCCCTGGGTGATACTGAAGTAGGATGTCAAAGTCCTTCATCAACTCTAGCCATCTGCGATGCCTCATGTTCAACTCTTTCTGAGTGAACACATACTTTAAGCTCTTGTGATCTCTGAAGATCTCCATCCTCTCCCCATACAAATAATGCTTCCACAACTTTAAAGCAAAAATCATCGCTGCCACCTCCAGGTTGTGGGTAGGGTAGTTCTTCTCATGGGGACGTAATTGCCTGGAAGCATAGGCAATCACCTTCCCATGCTGCTGTAAGACGCAACCCAGCTCCTTTCCTGAAGCGTCACTATAAATAGTGAATCCACCTGATCCTGAAGGCAATGTCAGAATCGGAGCTGTCGTAAGCCGCTTCTTTAACTCATCAAAAGCTGTCTGATACTCCTCTGACCAAACAAACTCAGTATCCTTCCGGGTCAACCGAGTCAACGGCTCTGCAACTCGGAAGAAATCTTGCACAAATCTCCGATAATATCCCGCCTGCCCCAGGAAACTCCTGATCTCTGCAACTAAAGTCGGTGCTGCCCATGCCTCAACTGCTACAATCTTCTTGGGGTCAACTGAGATACCATCTCCAGTCACCATATGCCCCAAAAAGTCCACCCGGTCTAAGAAAAACTCACACTTGGAGAGTTTTCCATAAAGCTGCTCCCTCCTGAGAGTCTCTAGCACTATCTGCAGATGCTCCTCGTGCTCCTCCTCAGTCTTGGAATATACCAAGATGTCATCAATGAATACCACCACGAACTTGTCCAAGTACTGGTGGAACACCTTGTTCATTAGGTTCATAAACACTGCTGGTGCATTGGTTAGCCCAAATGGCATAACCAAAAACTCAAACTGCCCGTACCGCATCCTAAAAGCGGTCTTGGGAATATCCTCCCTCTTCACCTTCACCTGGTGATATCCTGACCTCAGATCAATCTTGGAAAATACCCGAGCTCTGCTCAACTGGTCAAAAAGATAGTCGATCCGCGGCAGTGGGTATCTGTTCTTGATCGTGAGGTTGTTGAGTGCCCTATAGTCAATACACATCTGTACTGACCCATCCTTCTTCGGCACAAATAACACTGGTGCACCCCATGGCAACGAACTCGAGCGGATGAAGCCCTTGTCCTGCAGCTCATCCACTTGCTTCTTCAGCTCCACCAGCTCGTTGTTGTTGACCCGATAGACATGCTGAGAGATGGGTTCCACTCCTGGAACCAAGTCTATCGAGAACTCTATATCTCTGTCTGGTGGTAATCCTGGCAACTCCTCCGAGAAAACATCCATATACTCTGCTATCAAGGGGTGTGGAATCGCCTGCTCCTCGACCGAGACTCCGCAGAAAACTTCGCTGCTCTGCTCTGTCTGACGTCTGGAGTACTCGAACTCTGGCTCCCCCGGCACTCTGAAAAGAAATCTACCCCCTCTGTAATTAATACTGGCGTGGTGCCTGCTCAACCAATCCATGCCGAGTACTATATCATAGTTCGGCAATGACATCACGAGCAGGCTCACCTCCAGCTCGCGGCCTCCCAAAATAACACTCCGACCCTTACAAATATCATGTACGAGGATAATGCCACCCCCGGTCGTGATCTTGTAAGTCCGAGGCAACGATTCAGCTATAATACCGTGTCTAATTACAAACGATACAGATATGAAGCTATGCGAAGCACCGGAATCAAATAATGCAAAAGCTGGTCTGGAGTCGAGAAGAACCGAACCTGCAATCAGCTCTCCTATCGCCTCTGCATCCTCAGCCGCCATGGAGAAAGCTCGCCCCTGCTGGCCTCCCCTGGCCTACTGCTGATGCTGAATAAATCTATGCTGCTGGGTCGGCAGGGCTTGTCCCCTCTGCGGTCCCCCTGGAGCCTTGGCTCCTGCTCCTCCTCGTCCCGAGAATATAGGGCACTCACTCAGCTGATGGTCTGCTGCCCCACAGAGTAGGCACCTGCCTAGCCTCTTCCTACACTCGTTCCACCCGTGCCCTGGCTTCTTGCAATAAGTACAGGGGGTAGCCTGCTGCCTCGATGCTGGCTGCTGTACCCTCTGCTGCTGATGCTGTACTAGCTGATGCCTCGACTGCTGAAACTGCTGCGGCTGGAACCTTTGCTGCTGGTGGTGCTGCTGCTGAAAGTACAGCCTCTTGGCCGATCCTCCGCTACTGCTGCCTCCCTGGGAGTCTTGTCCCCTCTTGAGCATAAGCTCAAGATCATCCTCTGTAGCTAGTGCGTCCACCAGGATCTCCTCAAACGTAGCACTGCGGGCATTCTTAGTGTAGGACTTGACCTCCTTTACCAAGCCCTTCTGGAACCTCCGGGCCTTCGTCGTCTCTGACAAGTCCTTCATAAATCTGCTCAGGCGGCAGAACTCTCCTGCGTACTCCTCCACAGACTGGTTCCCCTGGACTAGGGCCTCGAACTGGGTCTCGAGGGCTCCCAGCACTGCGTCTGGAAAGAACTTCTCCTTGAACAGCTTCTTGAATGCTGCCCAAGTCTGTCCTACTATGCCGACCCTCGGGTCGGTTTGGTACCATGTACGGGCCAGATCATGCATTATGCTGGCCGCTGCCTCTATCTGGAGCCTCGTCGAAATCTCAGCCAGCCTGAAGATCTCCTCCATATGCTCGATCCACTCATCGGCATACAAGATCCCCTCTGTCCCTCGGAAGTCTCTCGGGTGCATCTTCTGGAAGTCCTGGATGCCCTTCTTCCATGGATGGTGTGGCTGCCGGGCTGCCGCTGGCTGAGCTACGACCCTCTCTACTGCTGTCACTACCAGCTCAATGCTTCGAATGAGCTCTGCCGTGTGCCTCTGCTGCTGGGTCTGCTGACCCTTCATGTACTGCCGAAAGAAGGCTAGTAGCTGCACTGCATCCACTGTCCCTGGAGGTGGCTGCTGGTAAGGATCCTTTGGGAGAACTGGGTCCTGCCTCCCTGCCGGTGGAAGCATACCCCCTGCTGCTGCTGCCGGGGTCTCAATACGAGCAGAGGTGGCAGGAGCTGCAGTCCCCTAGCCCCGCTGTACTGGCTGGGAGGTAGCAGTCCCCTCTATAGCATCCTCATGAATGGTATGCTGTGATCGAGTCTCTACCATCCTGAAGATAAACAAATAAGAGTATCAATTTCTGAGAAAGAAGCGATATAACAAAGGCGGACAATTAAAATTCAAGGGATCAGCTGAAATAAGGATTTAGATGTCAATAAAAAAAAATTTCTAATGTGATATCGAGTACCTTTTAAAAAAAATTTCCTAATCCTACTGCAGTCTGCAGCGATATTCTAGTTCGAATACCACTACACTTCTAATCTAGACCTGCATGGGCCACCACTAAAAACGTGTCACGACTCGCACCCTAGAGTAAGGGCACGAGACGTGGTTACGTCCAGCCAACGTCGCAGTGTCGGCGGTAGAACGCTGTCCTAGGTCACAACATCTAACATTATAAATTCTAAACAGTTATACTCCCCGAATGGGGGTGATATGATAAAGGTAAACCCAATCACAACTAAGGAAACAGAAGCATGATATGATATAGAACTCAAGGAAATACAGATAATAAATGACAGATAGATAGATAATAGAAACTGCTAAAATGAAAGAAAAATCCCAAGTACATCAGAGAGTCTAAGTGTCTAAGATAATACATAATCTCAGGTCCCAAGTATCAATAAGTATAATCATCCATAGAATACTACAAATGAAAACATCCTAGTCTAAGGGTGTATCATCCACTGCTAGTGGGACCTGCTGCTGGTCTAGGTCCAGACACTCATCTAAGGTAGCACCGTAATAGGTATCCACACCAGCCTCATCCTCATCCTCTGTAATATTTCAACAGGTCCAGTCAGGACAGGAGCGCGCACAATACATCTCAACAAGTCATAGCAGGAAAAGGAAAAATAATCATGCTAGAGAATAAAATACAGAAAACTGAAGAATAGCATAATGTAAGAGAGAGACTGTAAGTAAATATCTATGATATATATAAAGAGAGACAGTGCTAGTGATTCAGAGTACTGAATAAACATGTGAATGGCTAAGGACTGATTCATGATTACACTACAGGGAATTGATTCATGATTACACTACTTTGATTTATTCACATGTTCATTTATACTTCTCCATCCCCAATTGTAACACCCACTTTTCCAAAATAAGGGTAAATTTGAACTTTTGTATTTTAAATCATTAAAATATTTGATTTTAGTCATGATATGATTTTTGGTGATTTTTAGTTATTTTAAAACTATTTAATTGAGTGAAATGTGATATTGTGTTTTGCTAGTGTAACCTTAGTTATGCATGACCTAGAAGACTAATCATGACCAATGAGACCTAATCATGTGTTTAGGATTTCAAATTTCTACTTTTAAGCCTAGGGATATTTTGGTCATTTTGACACTTTTGTGAAATTGTGAATTATATTAATTAAATATGTGTTAGTTAAATTGTTGAGTCTTGACCTAGAAGTTAGCCTAATCTAGATGTTAATCATGACCCTAGAGACTAAGTTGGAGGGTTTCATTAAGTAATCACATTAGTGTAATATCTAGATATTTGTTAAGGAGATATTTTAGGCTAAAGGTTAAAGGGGGCTACTTTAGTTATGAGCCATTAGATTGCCTAGAAATTATTGGAGAAACCTTAGCCACTCATCCTAAACCCTAACCCTAACTTAATGGCAGCCAACACACATCCCCACCCCCTATAAATACATCCCATTAATCATTTGCACCAATTTTAATTCATTTTATTTGCCTCTTTTGTGTTCTTCCCTAAACTTCTCCCCAAATATCCAAATTAACTCCAAATGGAGCCAAACTTCTTGCATTGGGATCCCCTACCATTGAGGATGCTAAGGGAAGCTAGCTAGCAAGGTTGCACAAGCTTTTGGCATCATCATTTGAAGAGGAACCCCCCCACCTTGGTTTTTATTGAGTTGTCACTCAATAGGTAACATGCCCTAAAACCTAGTAATATTGTGATTTCTCTTCATGGTTGCATGCATATAGGTACCAGGGATCTATAGGCTAAGTTTGGTAGAAAGTAGATTGGGTTTGGTGTCCGTATCGGACACGTATCTAGGTTTCTATATAAGTGTTTGATGTATTGCCTCTGTGAATTAAATGTTAATGATTTCGAAAACTATTTGAACAATTTTCTAGCCCTATAGGTTTAGATCACAGAACCCCATCACTGAGCACAATATTGTGTCGTATCCGTGTCAAAATCAGACACGAACACACTGCACTGTACTGCACTGCACAGTGTGGCAGTGTCCTGCTACCCGACCTTAATATCTCCCTGTTCTTGACACTTGGACACGTACAAATTGATACAGAGGAGGGGGCCATCACTGACAGACCCCCCTCAAGTTTCATAACACTTCGTGTCGTGTCGGACACGAAATCGTGAGTGCATGGATTTTATACTGCACTGTTGCACGCGTACAGAACTCACTGATACGGGCTTCGTGTCCCACCAGGACACGTCATGGTATCCTATCAGGGACTCGAGCATATAGCTCTATCCCTGGTGAATGTCAGGACATGAGCACGTGTCTTGGTTCGACCTATGAGTCTATCCTATGAGTCTGCATCGGCATACAGGACATGAGCACGATTCATCTATCCGATTCATCTATCCTATGAGTCTGCATCAGGCTGCAGCTGCCAACTTGCAGACGCTCACCGAGTCTACGCAGCGCACGGAGCGTAGACAGCTCGAGCTGGACGGATCGCAGAGGAGCCTTTCTCTCTCAGTCGCTCAGTATACTGAGAAGGTGGTGAGTGCCCTTGCTGCGCATGGTGAGCGACTGCGAGAGCTGGAGCAGGTACGTCCTCCGGGTCCATCGACGGCGCCGACTCCAGATACTGCACTGCCTCCGGCGCCGACTCCAGATATTGTACTGCCTCCTACTGCCCCTACGGTACAGCTCACCCAGGAGCAGTATGACTACATTCTATCCCAGTTGCGCGGCAGGGGTCCGCAGTGATTTTATTGGTTTTTTTATGACTTGTATGTATTAGCCCTATGGGCAAATTGTTTATTCATACACTGTTGTTTATACACTTGGTGGGAGACTTTTTATCATCTTCCATTTTTATTTGACTCTATTGGATGTTTGTGAGGATGTGTGTCTTTGATATTTACTTTGCACTGCCTCCTATTTTTATTATGATATTTACTGTGATATCTGCGACGGGATGACAAATATACCTACGCTGGGTTATAAGCGATGATCTGATATACAAAGGAGATGCTGCCGAAATTTTAAAAAAATATATTGTGTATTTTTGTTATGATGTGTGTCTGTGTTTACAGTGAATGTGAAATACAGTGTTCGGAACCATCGACAGTTTCGATTACTGTTGTATGTTTTATCTTGGATAGAAATAGCAACAGTTCAGAGTGCACTTCTGAGAGCTTCATTTTCACGTCCTTCACTTTCTCGGATGTCGTAAAGGTTCCCGAGAAGGTGAATGACGTGAAGAGGAAGCTCTGAGAAGTGCACCCTGAACTGTTGCTCTTTCTATCAAAGATAAAACATACAACAGTAAGCGAAACTGTCGATGGTTCGAACACTGCACTTCACACACACTGTAAACACAGACACACAGCATAACAAAAATATCAATTATATTTTTTTTAAATTTTTTTTTATATTAGCGACGTATAGCGACGTTCTGCAATGTACTGCGACGTCACACAAACGTCGCTATACATCGCTAACTAGCGACGTTACGTCGCTCGACGTCGCTAATATACGTCGCTACGATGCCCACGTGGCCACGTGGATGCCATGCCTCGTCATCATTTACAAACTTTTGAAGCGTCGCTAGTGGTCGCTTTACGTCGCAATGTTGGCGACGTACTTATACGTCGCTCTCTGTCGCTCATTTGGCGACGTCTAGCGACAATGGACGCCGCGTCGCAAATAGCGACGTTCGGTGACGAAATTACCATCTGCGACTTGCCTATAAGCGACGTAGGTTTTTCGTCGCTAAATACGTCGCAAATCAGTGTTAGCGACGTACTGCGACGTATTTAGCGACGTCTCCTGACGTCGCTAATCTGGGTTATTTTAGTAGTGATTGCCTCCCTCACATACACAGCCTTTTGCCTCTCTCTCCCTCTATATATATATGTATATTTCCTAGTCTTCTAAATGTAGGTTATGTATAGTATGTATACATATGTATGTAATGTATATGTATATAAATATGTAATGTATTATGCCTAAAATCTAATGCATGCCTATATACAATATGTGTATATATATATATATATATCAAGTTTTGAATGTAAATAGCTTGTGTTGGTCTTGTGGTATGTAAATACTTATTATAGGCTAGCATGGTTGTATATAAGTCTTGATAGACTATTATAGGCTTGTTAGGGTTTAGCAAGATTGCTAAACCTAGTTTAGGCTAACCTAGTCTTGTTGGACCTAGTTTGACTTCCAGAGTTGACCAAGAGTTGACTTTGGCCAAGATTGACCTAGAATCATGTAGAATGCATAGTAGAACTTCATTTTACTATTCTGGACTTGTTGTGACTTGTGTTGCTCTGATTAGGAGACAGACACCTCTCCTCAGACAGTACATCCTCTTTGGACATTCAGTTATCAGGCGAGTACATTCTCTGATCGTTTCATACTTGTCACGATTTATATTCTCGCTCTAGATTACTTTTACTTGATGCTGTCACGTTATCATCACGGATTGGTACTATATGGATCTCTTCTTGGGATGTTATCCCCGTTAGTGGGCGCATCGGATACTTTATGACATGTGTTTCATGTACATCATGTATTCCTTGTTTCTGCGTTATTCATGTACACTCATGTTCTCTCATGTTCTTTCATGTACGTTCATGTACTTTCATGTTCTTTCATGTACGCTTATGTTTCCTCATGTGTTTCCTGTGTAACCAAAACATCATGTACGTAACGTAACTAGACTGGATCCTTGTGTATTGATTGTGGGTAGGGGTGAGTATAAATGGTCATGTGATTTACCATCATGTACACTCTGTTACTTTTCATGTTCATCATGTACAACCTAAGCCAATTACATGCCATCTTGTACTCTACATCACTAGTCACTTACAGTTCTTACTTATCATATATATATTTCCAGTTATCAAATATCTCTCCTGTTTTTATGTACATCTTCTTACAGTGTTTCATGTATCTTACTCTATTGCTTACTTTATATTTCCTGCCATGATATGAACTGCATGAGATGTACTTTGCTCGCTCCTGTCCTGACTGGACCTGTTGAAAATATTGCAGAGGATGAGGATGAGGCCCTTTGCACCACCTATTACGGAGCAGGCTTAGACGACACCTGCGACCTGGCTCCTTTGGAGGACCCAGCTGCAGTTCAGGATACTACTCCCATAGTCTAGGCTAGTCAGCTAGGCTTTATCTTTCTTTTCAGCATTATTTTTGACTTTCAGTTGTTGTTTTGAGATGTATATATTCTTTCATATTTTGTAGTTGAGACTTGTACTCGGGGTGTTTGCTAAGATGTTACCTTAGACACTAGACTCTTCTAATTATCTGTACTTCGTTTTGAGTTCTATGTCATATCGTACTTTTCTTCCTTAGTTGTGATTGAGTTTACATTCTGCTATGTCACCCCCATTCGGGGAGTATAAACTGCCTGGCATTATATATTGTTAGATGTTGTGACCTAGGACAGCGTTCTACCGCCGACACTGCGGCGTAGGCTGGACGTACCCACTTCTCGTGCCCTTACTCTAGGGTGCGGGTCGTGACACCAATCAATACACAAAGATCCATTCAAGTTACGTTAAAATTCATGATTATACTACGTTGCCCATAAAGGGTGATTCATGAATTGATTCGCTAAGGCTCGGTGATCATGAGGGTACATGAGTCACTAGCTGATTCCCGAAGATTCATGATAATAGAAGCATATGATATATGATGTAAGTGAAACACACATGACAAAAGTATCTGATGCTCCCGAGAGGGATAACATCTCATGAAGGGATCCATATAGTACCAATCCGTGTTACCAACGTGTCAGCATCAAGTAAGATAGTCCAAAGCAGTAAATATAAACCTAAACATGATATGAAATGATCAGAGAATGTACTCGCCTGCTATCTGAATGTCCAAGGTGAATATACAGTCCGAGGAGTGGTGTCTGGCTCCTAATCAGAATAGCACAAGTCACAACAAGTCTAAAATGATAAAATAAAGCTCTACCATGCATTCTACATGAGTCTAGGTCAAACTAGGCCAAAGTCAACTCTTGGTCAACCCTGGTCAACCAAGAAGTTAAACCTAGGTCAACTGTGGTCAAACTAGGTCAAACTAGTCTACACAAGCCTAATCTAGACTCACTAGCTAAGCAAATACAACCATAGGCCATAGTGTCACGACCGGATACCCAAATTGTTGGGCCGGGCCGAGCCATGTCCAGCCTACGCTTGGTTAAAGTGCAGTAAGCTGTTCTAGAATAAACAATAAAGGATCTAAGCAGCTAACAGTTCTAAAACCATATTTAAAGTTCATCACAACACAGCATCTATAAGCGAAGGTAACATAAACACAGACTTAATAATACATAACCAAAGTATCTAACTGGAGACAAAGTCCAGTATCCAAATATAAGAACATACCAAAGTCTAAGTCTCAAAACACATGAAAATATCTAAACAAAGTTTCCCGCTGGAGCCTCTTCTAGAGCTAAGGCCAGGTCCTCAAAATCAGTGCCATAAAATGTAACACATAGCGTTTTCTTCTCGAAAAGTATACCTACAACGTTATCCTGTCAGGACGGGAGCAAGTACAACCTCTACAACTAAAATACTGAACATATAATGAAAGAGATATACAACAAGAAACATGGTGTGATAAGTCTATAAAGCAGGAAATACTGGAAAACATGGCCTCATAGTACAACTGGGATCATGGTATGACTGTAATCACAGTATCATAGTAACATAGGGAACATGGCCTATCATGGTTTAATTGGTTCTTTTTAGAAATGACAACGTATAGTTTAAAAGTTTAAAACTGTAGTATGTACGTGAATCGGTCAATAGGTGAATAGGATGTACAGCGGTACATATCAATTTTTCTGATGTGCACAAACGTACACATAACGGCATCGGTGTATATCCATACACAAATGCGGGACCAGAACATACGGCAAGGTCACATATAGAATGGCACCGAGCGCGGTAAGTACATACAGAGAAGGGGGTTATGTTCACGTACAATACTAATAGTTTTCCCTTAATCCGTTATTTAAACATGTGAGAGATACGAGAACAGTAAAAATATGTGGGAGATACTGGCAGCAGTATAAGCATAGCAGGTACTGGGAGCAGTACAAAATATGTGAATATTCAGAGCCGTATAAAGCATAGTGAAACATGTACTGAGAACCAGTAAGAAGCACGTGAAGATATATGAACTGTCCTAAGCATGGCAGGTACTGAAAGTAATACAACATGTGAAGATATAACTTGCTACCTCAATGATCAGTATTTTAACTGGGTTAATACATGTTCTAGCATTAAAAGACAGTAAATGAGTCTGTAGATGTACTTGCCTCGAGCAAAGCAAGAATACTAGTATGAAGATATAGATGCCTGGTGTCCTGTCAATAATGATACACAATCTCAGTTCTAAGCTATGTTCAATACTACATTAGTGGTGTGACACGACTCCTAACTGGATACTAGCCAAGTGGGAACCTAGCATAAAAAGTCTAGTATGGAGTGCCACTATACACAAACTAACTTCCTAGGATCTTTACACTAGCGCGGGGTGAGGTCCAATACGACTAAAACACAAAACAACATAAAAAGTTACAAGTCGTAATTATTCAATAATTAAATCTACTGTACACTATGTTCCAATAATTTTTGAGATAGACAAAAAGCTTAAATATATATAAAATAAAGTACCAAAATGATCCTTGTTAATTATAGAAATTTATACTAATTTTTCTGGGATTTATAAACCTTCATAAATATTCATTAAAAATCAACAAACACATGTATCCTGAAAATGAGTTCTGTTTTCCCATTTTTATAAAATACCAAAAGTACTCATTAAATACTGGAAAAATTATAATAAATTAGCTAAATTAACGTAGTATTTAAATACAATTTTTTTTAGATTTTTACAGCAATTAAAATATATATAAAAATTCAAAACCAGAAAGTAACAATTTATGGAAAAATAATTAATTATAAATTAAGGATAATACATAATCAAAATCTACAGATGTTGTCGGATGATAAAATAAATATCACCAACGTGTCCAGAATGGTCAAATCAACTAGGATAGCCTACCCATAAGTCCAATTTGGACACAGGGGCAAAACTGTAATTTCGGGTCAAAATGATGTCCGCCGTTGGACACACTTTGCACCGAAAAATGTGTCGGGATAGAAGTCTACAAAACCTAGAAAATTATATGTCCACGAATCCAGAATGGTGATACGAACCCAACGGTATATCCGAAATAGGATTCCGATGTGCCGATATCAAAATGATACGTTGACGCGACACTTGGTATCCAGTTTGCACGGAAATGCGTGCCGGAGCAAATGTCTTCAAAACTCAGCAAATTATATGTCAACGAGTCCAGAATGACGATATGAACTCAACGGTATATCCGGAAGTGGATTCCGATGAGCCGATCTCAAAGTGACCCGTTGATCCGAAAAGTGGGACCCGCTTTGCACCGAAATGCGTGCCAAGGCCCACGTTCTCCAAATCAAGCAAAATTTATATGAAAACATGCCAGAATGATGCCACGAGTCTACTGGTGGTGTCAGAAATTGAATCCGGAGTCCCGAGTTCAAAAATGGAATTTAACAAGTGCAAATTAAAGAATTCGGACGGCCAACTTTGGCGTCGAATTCGACCAACCAAACGTGCTTATAATGAAACGAAACTTAAAGGAGGAACGAAGAGGGTTATACCAGCTATGCACCGGAACTGACGGCGTGCAAAATGGAGCTGCGACGACGAAGATACGAACCCACGAAGTTGGCGTCACGAAACTGTCCAAAAACAGTTCAATTTAAAACGTCAACTTGGTGGCCAGTTTGGAGGTATCAAACGACAAAATTAATGGACAAAAATTGACAGGAATGAAGATGGATATACCGAGATGGCGACGGAGCAAAAAGTTTGCCGATCCAATGGTCGGATTGACTAGAAAATCTGTGCGAAGTTGCTGCGATGGAGCGCCATTTCCGAGTTCAAAACTCGCGCGCGCCGACGGGATTTCGTTCAAAACGCACGAATAGCCCATGCGTCGCACCGGGGAAGCGGGCTGTGGCCTGGGGGAGTGAGGTGTGTGTTTGTGTGTTTTTAAGGAGAGAGAGAAAGAGATATTATATGCATATATATATATATATGTATATATATATATATATATTTTTTTTTATATATATGTATATATATATATATATTTTTTTATATATATATATATATACATAGGATATTTATAAAGTGGAGAGACAAAAATAGGTATTTAAAATAGAGAAAAAATATAGGGAAATTATGTGGGGTATTTAGGCAGTCATGGGAGAATAATATGGAGCTTGGGTTCGGGTTTGGCCGAACCGGGTTGAGTCAAAATCGGACCGGGTGCAATAATGGAATTAAAATTGGAATTTATAATCATGGATAAATAAATAATATACGGGGACTCCAATAAATGGGACACAAGCGTCATGTGGGTAGTAGGCTTCATGTGGGCCACGTCCATACTTTGGGTCGACTAGGTTGGGTCGATGTCGGGTCCCAAAATTAAATTGGAAAATAAATCAGGTTTCACGGTAGAAAATAAATCGGCCTAAATTGACCCGAAAGTTGTGCGAAGAAAATGGAGCACAAAATAGAGTGTCTGAGTGGGACACAAAGGTCATGGGTGGAGAGCGTTTCAAGTAGATCATTCATGAGAAGTTGGTTCCGAGAAAATGGCTGGTCTGGTGCTCCTAAATTAAAAGCTACGGTAACGTGCAAACGAAGATCAAAAATAAAAGTGGGAATAATTATTCAATGATTAATTGGTCTAAGTTGACCCGAAGTTGCGCGATACAAAAAGAGCACAAGGGAACGAATTCAAGTGGGACATGATATATCAAAACGAAGATAATCTTGTCTACTTCAAAACTCGTGAAGAGAGTTTACAGAGATTGGTATCCCTGACGCTCCAGAAGTCAAAGTCATGGAAAGGTACATTAATAATAAAAAACAATTAAATAATAAAACATTTATCAAAAATAATTCATTCAGAAAAATAAAAATAAACCCTGAAATTCAGGGGGCTTACATCCTACCCACCTTACAAAAATTTCGTCCTCGAAATTAAAAATCATCCAACCGATCAAACTATAACATGTAGCTGCTCTGGCTACGATACTCAATCTGCTATCCTTGTAATCATCTCTTCTGTTTCTCTTTACAATCTTTTTGGGTCAGGTTCAACAAAGGTACTTCTATCATAAACTACGTCATATATCTCCTTTAGAATCTTCCATACTTGCATGGAACCTTAACGTATACCCTAAAATATAGGTCATTCTCTGGACATGTCTATAAGCCTAAAATGCATAATCATCAACCATATTTCCAAACGCAATTGTAAATACTGGATTTCCTTATCATATCCTAAGTATCCATATTCTATCAATCCACAGTTCCTTAGTATCATTTATCGTCAATCCCTTCCTACAGTTTCTCCTTGAAATCATACGTTCAATTTCTATCCTTGGCGTAGAGCCTTCTTCTTTTTACTCAACAAGTCCTCTGAATATAAATCCTCGATTTCAAAACTCCCAATTTTTTTTAATTATCAATGTACATATGTCTTTGTCTTATTTCTTGTCTTTTAACTAATGTTTTTCCCGGTCTCGTACGCAATACGATAACTCATTCTAACTTATTCTATATCAATCCACATATCGATCTACCCTCTAATCACATACAATTAGCTAGAGATAACCAACAAAAATTCTACAAATGCTAAATCCTCAAACTGCTAAGCACAAGATTCTAAGCCTCAATCCATAGTCACAATAATATACTATCTCATTTCTCCATCTTAGATACCCTATAATCAAATTATACTATCAATACAATCGTTCTTAATGGTTTCCAAGTCTACTACAGTCAGTCACCCATACTTGTCCTATAAGCTTAATCTAACCAATCCCTAGGAAAAGTACTTATCATAATCACACCATACATTTATAGTTATACTACAGGATCAGTCAACAAGGTTTGGCTATTTCGGTCATCTATCAAGTAGAAGGTAACAAGGCCTAAGACTGGGTCAAGCAATCCATAACAGTGTTCAAACAAGTTAAATGGACAAGCAAGACAGAAAAGTTTATCGGAATATCTCCAAGAATGGTACGAAAACAACGGGATATATAACGAGAAGAATTATCCAAGAGGTTAACGAAGAAAAGTTTAGTCAAGTCATAGGAAAGATGGAACATAAAAATAATTACGTCCAAAAGATAACATGAAAGCAATCATGTTGGAGAGTCCTAGAGAGCCTATAATCCTAGTTGCAGATGTAGATAGAACGGAGTTAATCGAGACGGGGAAGAATAATGATAAGAACTTATTCTTGCTCATTCGGTCATAACAAAGTAAACCAAGTTGAGATATGATCTGATAACCATGCACGTCTTCCTGAAATCATGTTGCCAGAATTTTCGCCAAACCAGTAAGCTTATATGCAATAAACGATAGAGTCATAACTAAGGTATACACCCTATAATCATGTTATCTAGAATCCTCGCCACGCCAACCGGTATGGCTGCGAGAAAATCTAAATTCCATAACTAAGATAAGTACACCCAAAATCAGGCCCTATGTTTTTGTCATACCAGCTAATATGGCTGCGATAAATTCTAAACTCCATAAATAAAGCAGACGTTTACCTTATCAGGATGTATCATAATTCAATCCACAAAATTTATCACGATGCAAGATCAAAGTCAACAACGAAAATCAGAAATTAAATTCAACAACGAATTTAAGGAAGAGCAAATGGAAATAAATGGAAACAGATTTCTAGGTAAGATTAAAGTGAGATCCTCAGGGGTCATCCCAAGGGTACTATCATGGTCAAAATTGTAACCCACTGAATTACAAACAAGAAGCTAATTATGGCTAACGGTCCTATGCTGTGATGAGTTCTCCTATGTTGCAATTCTAGTAATCCTCTAGGTGTTCTAAATGTTGTTCCTAGTGTTATCAAGTTGTCCTAGATCCTAATTGCAGGCATGCTTGGTACAATAAAGTAACCAAACAACTTAAGTCTGGACCTGCATGGGCCACCAAAAAAATATGTCACGACCCGATACCCAAATTGTTGGGCCGGGCCGAGCCATGTCCAGCCTACGCTTGGTTAAAGCGCAGTAAGCTGTTCTAGAATAAACAATAAAGGATCTAAGCAGCTAACAGTTCTAAAACCATATTTAAAGTTCATCACAACACAGCATCTATAAGCGAAGGTAACATAAACACAGACTTAATAATACATAACCAAAGTATCTAACTGGAGACAAAGTCCAGTATCCAAATATAAGAACATACCAAAGTCTAAGTCTCAAAACACATAAAAATATCTAAGCAAAGTTTCCCGCTGGGGCCTCTTCTAGAGCTAAGGCCAGGTCCTCAAAATCAGTGCCATGAAATGTAACACATAGCATTTCCTTCTCGAAAAGTATACCTACAACGTTATCCTGTCAGGACGGGAGCAAGTACAACCTCTACAACTAAAATACTGAACATATAATGAAAGAGATATACAACAAGAAACATGGTGTGATAAGTCTATAAAGTAGGATATACTGGAAAACATGGCCTCATGGTACAACTGGGATCATGGTATGACTGTAATCACAGTATCATAGTAACATAGGGAACATGGCCTATCATGGTTTAATTGGTTCTTTTTAGAAATGACAACATATAGTTTAAAAGTTTAAAACTGTAGTATGTACGTGAATCGGTCAATAGGTGAATAGGATGTACAGCGGTACATATCAATTTTTCTGATGTGCACATACGTACACATAACGGCATCGGTGTATATCCATCCACAAACGCGGGACCAGAACATACGGCAAGGTCACATATAGAATGGCACCGAGCGCGGTAAGTACATACGGAGAAGGAGGTCATGTTCACGTACAATACTAACAGTTTCCCCTTAACCCGTTATTTAAACATCTGAGAGATACGAGAACAGTAAAAACATGTGGGAGATACTGGAAGCAGTATAAGCATAGCAGGTACTGGGAGCAGTACAAAACATGTGAATATTCAGAGCCGTATAAAGCATAGTGAAACTTGTACTGAGAACCAGTAAGAAGCATGTGAAGATATATGAACTGTCCTAAGCATGGCAGGTACTGAAAGTAATACAACATGTGAAGATATAACTTGCTACCTCAATGATCAGTATTTTAACAGGGTTAATACATGTTCTAGCATTAAAAGACAGTAAATGAGTCTGTAGATATACTTGCCTCGAGCAAAGCAAGAATACTAGTATGAAGATATAGATGTCTGGTGTCCTGTCAATAATGATACACAATCTCAGTTCTAAGCTATGTTCAATACTACATTAGTGGTGTGACACGACTCCTAACTGGATACTAGCCAAGTGGGAACCTAGCATAAAAAGTCTAATGTGGAGTGCCACTATACACAAACTAACTTCCTAGGATCTTTACACTAGCGCGGGGTGAGGTCCAATACGACTAAAACACAAAACAACATAAAAAGTTACAAGTCGTAATTATTCAATAATTAAATCTACTGTACACTATGTTCCAATAATTTTTGAGATAGACAAAAAGCTTAAATATATATAAAATAAAGTACCAAAATGATCCTTGTTAATTATAGAAATTTATACTAATTTTTCTGGGATTTATAAACCTTCATAAATATTTATTAAAATCAACAAACACATGTATCCTGAAAATGAGTTCTGTTTTCCCATTTTTATAAAATACCAAAAGTACTCATTAAAAACTGGAAAAATTATAATAAATTAACTAAATTAACATAGTATTTAAATACAATTTTTCCCAGATTTTTACAGTAATTAAAATATATATATAAATTCAAAACCAGAAAGTAACAATTTATGGAAAAATAATTAATTATAAATTAAGGATAATACATAATCAAAATCTACAGACGTTGTCGGATGATAAAATAAATATCACCAACGTGTCCAGAATGGTCAAATCAGCTAGGATAGCCTACCCATAAGTCCAATTTGGACACAGGGGCAAAACGGTAATTTTGGGTCAAAATGATGTCCGCCGTTGGATACACTTTGCACCGAAAAATGTGTCGGGATAGAAGTCTACAAAACCTAGCAAATTATATGTCCACAAATCCAGAATGATGATACGAACCCAACGGTATATCCGAAATAGGATTCCGATGTGCCGATCTCAAAATGATACGTTGACGCGACACTTGGTATCCGGTTTGCACGAAAATGCGTGCCGGAGCAAATGTCTTCAAAACTCAGCAAATTATATGTCAACGAGTCCAGAATGACGATACGAACTCAACAATATATCCGGAAGTAGATTCCGATGAGCCGATCTCAAAGTGACCCGTTGACCCGAAAAGTGGGACCCGCTTTGCACCGAAATGCGTGCCAGGGCCCACGTTCTCCAAATCAAGCAAACTTTATATGAAAACATGCCAGAACGACGCCACGAGTCTACTGGTGGTGTCAGAAATTGAATCCGGAGTCCTGGGTTCAAAAATGGAATTTAACAAGTACAAATTAAAGAATTCGGGCGGCCAACTTTGGCGTCGAATTCGACCAACCAAACGTGCTTATAATAAAACGAAACCTAAAGGAGACAGGAAGAGGTTATACCAGCTGTGCACCAAAACTGACGGCGGGCAAAACGAAGCTGCGACGACGAAGATACGAACCCACGAAGTTGGCGTCACGAAACTGTCCAAAAACAGTTCAATTTAAAACGTCAACTTGGTGGCCAGTTTTGAGGTATCAAACGACAAAATTAACGGACGAAAATTGACAGGAGTGAAGATGGATATACCGAGATGGCGACAGAACAAAAAGTTTATCGATCCAATGGTCGGATTGACCAGAAAATCTGTGCGAAGTTGCTGCAATGGAGCACCATTTCTGAGTTCAAAACTCGCGCGCGCCGACAGGATTTCGTTCAAAACGCACGAATAGCCCATGCGTCGCGCCGGGGAAGCGGGCGGTGGCCTGGGGAAGTGAGGTGTGTGTTTGTGTGTTTTTAAGGAGAGAGAGAAAGAGATATTATATGCATATATATATATATATATATATATATATGTATATATATATATATATATATACATAGGATATTTATAAAGTGGAGAGACAAAAATAGGTATTTAAAATAGAGAAAAAATATAGGGAAATTATGTGGGGTATTTGGGCAGTCATGGGAGAATAATATGGAGCTTAGGTTCGGGTTTGGCCGAACTGGGTTGAGTCAAAATCGGACCGGGTGCAATAATGGAATTAAAATTGGGATTTATAATCATGGATAAATAAATAATATACGGAGACTCCAATAAATGGGACACAAGCGTCATGTGGGTAGTAGGCTTCATGTGGGCCACGTCCATACTTTGGGTCGACTAGGTTGGGTCGATGTCGGGTCCCGAAATTAAATTGAAAAATAAATCAGGTTTCACGGTAGAAAATAAATCGGCCTAAATTGACCCGAAAGTTGTGCGAAGAAAATGGAGCACAAAATAGAGTGTCTGAGTGGGACATAAAGGTCATGGGTAGAGAGCGTTTCGAGTAGATCATTCATGAGAAGTTGGTTCCGAGAAAATGGCTGGTCCGGTGCTCCTAAATTAAAAGCTACGGTGACGTGCAAACGAATATCAAAAATAAAAGTGGAAATAATTATTCAATGATTAATTGGTCTAAGTTGACCTGAAGTTGCGCGATACAAAAAGAGCACAAGGGAACGAATTCAAGTGGGACATGATTTATCAAAACGAAGATAATCTTGTCTACTTCAAAACTCGTAAAGAGAGTTTACAGAGATTGGTATCCCTGACGCTCCAGAAGTCAAAGTCATGGAAAGGTACATTAATAATCAAAAACAATTAAATAATAAAACATCTATCAAAAATAATTCATTCAGAAAAATAAAAATAAACCCTGAAATTCAGGGGGCTTACACATAAGCTAATAGACTAGGCCATGGGCCAATAGGCAAAACCATATTCAGTTCTATATCTAAACAATACATATGTAAACATACCATACAAGCTAATATAGGGTACCTAATATATATATATAGGCTCATAATCACCTATTAGGTACATACATAATATGACTATATATATATATATTTTTTTTTTGTTTTTGTTTTTGACTATATATATATATATATATATATATATATATATATATATATATATTGATACACACACATGTGTTATATAATATAACTAATATATATAAACCTATAGGCTATATGTGTATACCATACTACCATATATGTTAATACATAAATATATATACAAATGCATAGAGAGGGGCATTCAAGTGTTCATGTGCATATGTGTATGTGTGTGTGTGTGTGTGTATAAGAGTGTGGAGAGTGTCACATGAGAGTAAAAGAGAGTGAATGTGTGTGAGTGTGGGGCAATATGCAAAACTGAAAATAGTACAGGAATAATACAGGAGAGTGAAAAGAGAGAGGAAAGTGTGTGTGTGTGTGTGTGTGTGTGTGTGTGTGTGTGTGTGTGTGTGTGTGTGTGTGTGTGTGTGTATGTAGAATAGTGAAGGGTGTAATGCATGTGTGAAATCAGTGAGCAACTTATTAAATCTCAGTTTAAATTCATAGGAAACCCCCCCCCAAACAGTTAACAGTTTTACATATGAGAACCCCATAGATTCTCAGGTTTACATCAATCATTTAAATACCCATGTAGGTCTCAGATTTCATATGGTCAGTTCACTGGGAATCTCAGGATTTAGTTCAGTTCTCCTTTTCACAAAAACCAGTCCACACATATATCATTCCCTATTTAAATCAAATCACAACCATTCATTCCTAATTTCACACACAAGTAGTTCATACATAGACACATCTTAACAGGGTCTTAAACCAGGTAATTAATAGCATAAAATGGGTCAACTTAGCTACCAAAATTCGAAATTAAAAACTGGAAAAATTTGTGGGATAAACTGGTTTCAGAATTTAAAGGGTAAAAGAAAATTTGATGGACAAAAACAAACTAAGATGAAATTAAATGGTTGGTAATGAACTAACATCATGTACACGTGTCCCATGAAGTGTTTGTGTCCCTGCAAGAGGACACAAACGTGTCCAATGGATTAAAACATAAAATTAGTGTACACAGACACAGAAACTGGGACAGTCTCGTGCGGGGGTGCACGCGTGTCGTACACCCGACACAGGCCAACCCAGGCCTCGTGCTCGTGTCAGTGGGTGCACCTAGGGTAGGCCTAGGTGTGTGTCATCCTGAATCGTGTCAGTGCGTGTCGTGTCCAGAGATTCGAAGCTGTATCAGTGGCTTATTACACTGTGCACAGTGTCAGTGGGTTCCCCAATGTGCGATCGATTTCTCACCAACCAGTGCACGAAGTCCTATGAAATTTGGGGAGCATGGTGACAGTGGGCGCCCCTAAGCTCCCACAAAATTTCGTGTCAGGGCAAGCCATGTCGTGTCCTGTAGGGACCCCGATGAGCAGGGGATCCGCCAGGCCGCACGCGAGCGTGTGCTGCCCATGTGCACGCGTGTCCAAACGACACGACACGTGCACGAATCTAACCCAGTAAATCAAAATCGTGTAAGCGACATCAAAACACAATTTTCCATTCAAAAATATTTTGAAAATAACACAAACAATTCCATTATGGTATTTCCACAAACGCATAAGCTAGGCACTGATACGTGTCCAGTTTGGACATGAAAGGACATGAAATCTTTGGGTTTCCTATTCCTACTGTTAGGTTAGGTCTAGGGCTCCCTAATGATGCAAAAATCTTAGGATTCTATGGTAAAATTAGGAAGTTACCTCTATGTATCAAAACCCTCAAAAAAGCTCTAATGAGAGATGTTCTTCTTGATGGTGAAACTCCTCCAAAGCTCTCCAAATCTGAGAATACTAATTACCAACAGAAAGTAGATAGAATTTAGGACTCAATGCAATTTGTTTGGATTAAAAAGGAATCAAAATGGATTTACTAGGATTTATGGAAGATGGAGAAATATCTCTTCTAAAACTTGGCAAGAAAACCTAATGGAGGCTAGCCCTAACTTTGGGGGGCATTAAATAGGATGGGAAAGGGTCAATAGTGGCTGCCATGGACTGATTAGGGTTAGGGTCGGTTCATGGTGTAGGCCTACGGACTATTAAGCCTAAGTCATTAGTCATGACTTATGAAGTCATAAGCCATATTAGTCAAATCAACTCCAAATCTCTCCAAACAAGTTCCAATGACTTAAACCTCACTAAATTTGGTCAACCCAAGTTGACGTAACCTAACCAAGTGGTCTTAACCTAGGTTAGTCTTCTACTCAACACTAGTCAAAGTCAACTATAGGGCCAAAATCAATTCTACCAAAAATCACTAAAAATCATATTAATTATAATAAGTCCAAATAATAAATAATAATTCCAAATAATTCACAAAATTTCAAAAATGACCAAAATACCCCCACGCTAGAAAAGTGGTAGTGACAATCGGTCCGGTCGGGCTTTCACTAGTTCACACATTTGCGGTTGTGGCCGCAGGAGTGCCCTCCCCGTCGCCGCCGATGTTTCTTCCTCTATGTCCTTTCTCCGATTTTGGTGGTTCCCTGTTACCTCTTTCTCCGATGAGGAGGTGATTGCTCTTTCCACTCCTTTTCGACTTGCCTTGATCGGAAAGTTCCAGCACGCACGACCTTCGGTCGACGTGGTTGGTCGAATTTTTGGGAATATGGGCTTCTCCGGCCTGATCTCCGTAGGCGTCATCGATGACCGCCACTAGCTCATCCAGCCTTCCCAGGAGGCATATTATTTGCGACTTCGGTCAAAGAAAGCTTGGACCTTAGCTCAAGCTCCTATGTGGGTGGCCAGATGGTCGACTGTCACTACCACACTTTTGGCTTGAGGGTATTTTGGTCATTTAGACTTTTTGGTGATTTTGAAATTTTATTAATTAAATATGTGCTAATTATTAGGTTGAGACTTGACCTACAATCTTAGCCTAATCTAGATTAGCCTTGAGCTTAGAGTCTTGACTAGGATAACCTAGTAATGTCCAGATTAACATATCTAGATATTTCATGGTAGGATATTTACCCCTTAGGATATTTGTGAAAAAGAAAGCCTTAGGACTATTGAACCAATAAGAAGGCTTGGAATATGGTGGACAAGTCCTAGCCACTCATATACATGTAAAACCTAACCTAAATTCATCTAATGACCAGCCATCAAGTGCCCCCCTCCTATAAAGAATCCTTAAGAAAACTTTTGCCTCTTTTTACCTCTACAAAGAACCCTAGTTGTTCTTCCCCAAATTCTTTCTCCTAATATCCAAATTAAGTCCAAATTAAGTCTAATCAATTGCATCATCACCCTCTACCATAGTGGAAGCTAGTAGAGGCTTGCTAGCTAGTATTTGGAGTGCTTTGGGCAATTGAAGTTCAAGGGGGAAACACTCATTTTCACCTTTGCATTGAGATTTACTCTCAGTAGGTAAATACCATGAAACCTATATAAAATCATGTTTTCTTTTCATTGATGCATGCATATAGGTACACCCTAGCTATAGAGTTAGTTTGGTGGTAGGTAGTGTCCATTTCGTGTTCGTATCGGACATGTATTAGTGTCCTTAATAGAGTGTTCGATAAAATGTTTGTAAAAAATAAATTTTGTTAATTTTAAAATCTAATTGAAAATATTTGTAGTTTAATATGTGTTTAATAATAATTGTAGGGACTGAGTTGAATTTTGGGAGTTTTTCGTGTCCAAAATGGACACGCACTCACGCGCACAGACCTCGTGCTGTCCCCTGCTACCCAAGTGTCACTGTGGACACGACACACCACTTGGAGGCCTGCCACTTGACACAGACCAAGGGGTTGCGTCTGGCACATCACCCCTTGAGTCTCGAGTCACCTCGTGTCATATTGGACACGTAATCACACGCGTACGCGATTTGCACTACACTGTGCAGTGGCAAAATCGACCACTAACACGCACTTTGTGTCACGCGAGGACACACGTGGACACTGTGCAGACACATGTTCACGAAGATTGACAACTAGGCTAACTATTGGACACGTGTACGTGACACAACATGGAGTGTGTCGTGTCCTGTTGGGCTCGACACCTCAGCACGAGCCTGTGCACAGGCAGGACCCTGAATCCGTGTTTCCCTGTATCTGGACACTTCGTGTCCACTCATATGGACACAAAATGACACCCCTGATACGATCACATGTGGGTGACACCTCTGCATACGAGATTAGGTTTTTATTGGTTTTTGGTTTCGAATTTGGATTTTTCATGTATCAGTCATTATTTCCAATTCGGGTTTAAAATGAAATAAGAGTTGAAATAGGAATCTGTTTTCTGAGAATTCATAAAATGTAGTGCATGTTCATAACCATGTTGCAATGGGGTGAGCTTAACTGTGGTTAGTTTAAAACTAGTGAACTGAAATGGGTGTGTTTAACCTGAGTTGTTACCAAACAGTAAACTGGGTTGTGGGTTTGAAGGAGTAAAAACCTGAGATTTCAAGTGAACTTGTTAACATGAGTTTGCAAATGTTATAACTGAGTTAACATGAAAACTGAAATGGGATTTGAATTTAGAAATGAAAATTGGGTTTGTTGTTGACTGTTAATGTTGTTAAAATCTGAGTTTGGGATTAACTGTAACCTGAGAATAATGGGGATTGTGTTCACAGTTTGATTTAGAAATTTGAAATGTTTTGTAAACTGAATTGTAGATAATGATACCTTGTTTCATCCCTTAATGTTGAAACTGAAAACAGTTTACATATGAAACTGAAAACTAAATAATGTGGTACTGGATCCCATTTCCTGAGATTCAATGAACCATAACTTATGTGATGATACCTTGTTTTCATTTCCTAATGTGAACCTGAAAACCCATACTAACCTGTGAATATTAACCTAAGTTATGATACTTGTCTTCATTTGTTAGTGTTAACCAAATGCCATGATAACATAGCCTTTAATTTCTGTCCATAGCCCCTGTACACACACACACACACACACACACACACACACACACATTCACTCTCTCAAATTCCTTTTCCTTCTCTGTTTATATATATATATATATATATATATATATATATATATATATATATATATATATATATATATATATATATAAATATATATATATATATATATATATATATATATATATATATATATATATATATATGTTCATATATATGTTCATATATATGTTCATATATATAGCTTCCCTACATGTTTATATATATATATATATTGAATATGTGAGTGATACATGTATATGTAATATACACATTATGTGAGTAAGTGATGTGCCTTGTTTAGTTGTGTGTTGTGTATTAGCTTGTGATTATAGGCTAAGTATCCTATAAGTGATACTTGCTTATATAAACTATAGAGTTGACCTAGATTAAACTAGAGTTGACCTAAATTAAACTAGAGTTGACCTAGATTGAACTAGTTGACCTAATTTGACTAGATTGTTGACCAAAAGTCAATATTGAGTCCATAGGTGACCAATTGACCTAGTTGACTAGAGTTTGACATAGTTGACTTTGACCCAGAGTTGACCAAGTTTGACTTTGACCTAGATTGACCTAGAAATTATGTAGATTGTATTACAAACTTTATTTACCTTATATTAAACACATTATGACCTGTGTTGCTCTAAATAGGACTCATCTACTCTGTCTGGACATCTACACTTACCAGATACTCAGGATATCAGCCGAATATATTCTCTGACCGTTTTATACTTGCTAGAACTTATATTTCTGTTCTAGATTACTTTACTTGATGCTGTCACGTTGGTAACACGGATTGGTACTATATGGATCTTTTCATGAGATGTTATCCCCGTCGGGAGCATCAGATACTTCATGTCATGTGTGTTTCACTTACATCATGTATCTCCATGCTTCATTATTCATGTATACGCTTGTGATTCATGTACTCTTATGTTCACAGAGCCCTCATGAATCAATTTCATATGCTCTCATCAGTGAGATCATAAATCTTAACATAACTTGTTTGGATCCTTGTGTATTGATTGGTGATGGGGGAGTAGAAATAGTCATGTGAATAATCCCAAGTAGTGTAATCATGAATCAATTCCGTAGTGTAATCATGAATCAGTCCCAGCCATTCACATGTCTATCTTGTACTCTGATTTACTAGTCACTTACAGTTCCTTACTTATAGTAGATATTTCCATTACAGTTATCTCTTTTACTTCATGTACATTCCTTCAGTTATTCATGTATCTTACTCTATTGCATGTTTATTATCTTCTGACATGATATGAACTGCGTGAGATGTAATGTGCTCGTTTCTGTCCTGACTAGATCTATTGATATATTACTGAGGATGAGGATGAGGATGAGGCTTTCTGTACCACATATTATAGAGAAGCCCTAGACGACACTTGCGAGCTGGACTCTCAGGAGGACCCAGCTCTAGCTGATGTTATCACCCCTACTGCCTAGACTAGTTTAGTTAGGCTTTATCTTATTTTGTGTTGTCATTTGGGATTTGAGTTGTATTATGTTTTGTTATTGTGTCGTTTAGACACTTAGACTTATTTTTCTTTCTGTTTGTATTTTCTATTGAGATTATCATATATATCTTATCGTGCTGTTATCCATCTTAGATTGTGATTGAGATTGTACCATCTTATTGTTCTTTCGTGCGGAGAGTATATTTTGTGCAGCTATACTTATACTGTGTTAGATGTTGTGACCTAGGACAGCGTTCTACAGCCGACACTGCGGCGTAGGCTGGACGTATCCACTTCTCGCGCCCCTACACTGGGTGCGGGTCGTGACATCGACGGATTTTGTAACGCCCTAGTCCCAAAATACATAGGACCAAGTACGTGAACATGCCAGCTGCACATATACGAAGAATACTCCAATATATAGAATCCTCGCATATGCACATAAGCTGTAAATAAATAATCACAGGCCATAATAACATATCTAATCTCATCACAGCTCAATACAGAAGATAATGAAGTCTAAATAAATGAATAAGAGTATCAAAAGATAGCCGGGTGAACATACTCACTCCAAACAGCTATGAAAATAGTCTCACAAGATCGGAGTCCGACCTTCGCAAAAATAGAAAGAAAAAGAGATGTAAAATAATGTCTACAACTGTCTCAGATAAGAAATAGACTAGGAATCATAAGGCACTGCCTCATCATCAATGTAAGATAGCTCCAATGCCGCTCCGTACTCCTGTGGAAAATCCTCTAAACCTGGAGAGATAACCAGGTCCTCAGGGGACATAGCAAGATACAAGAAAACACCATGCCATATAAACTGTGATAATATAATAAGAGAAAAAAAATATGCATGCAATCGGGTTCCTGACCATTCTACTGTGAACATGCAGTTGAGATACAATCCTTCGACGCATGAGCCCTGGCTGAAAATAGGATCGGCATAGTTCCCATATAGGGCACCAGGGGCCTACGTCCATAACGCTCGGGAAGCGTCAGAGGGCACCATGTGCAAGGGGCTACGTCCATAACGCTCTGGATAACGTCAGAGGGCACCTGGAGCCTGCGTCTCCGGCGGAGCGCACAGGTAATCATGGAAGTGTAAAGAAGCCCATACGTCAGGTATTGTTCTCCCCACCCAATGCCTAGCATCATCATCTCCATGACTGATATGAACCTCTAGTAACCGCCAAGTCTTCTAACATGCAATACTATTGGCAGTTACTCCTATCCGTCGCACGCTCCATACGTATCGGTGGCCAGCCGACTACGCAGAAACGTGTCCTATATGTGACTCACATCACGTGATACAACAAGTGTCAAGGCTGTATGAGATATACCAATACCTCAACATCAGTGGGTGGTCAATAAACTAGGTCAATGCAAGAGAATAAATAAAACAAGAAAGACGACCGATAGAGTCGCTTGCACCCAAGTGTGACTTGGACGCACAGTTAAAATATCACAAAACAATACAAAAATAACAACTAAAAATAAAAATATAATAATCACAGAGTAGGGTGGCAAGGTATCTTGCCCGGTGGTACAAAGTGGCAAGTCCAAGAGTAGCAAGTGTCCGCACCAAAAACTCACAAATCATAGATGACTCCAAACTCAGAAACAAACATCAAAAATGGTCTCGGTGAAGAAGATATACCTAGGAAACGCCTATCCAAAAGTCAAATTCTGGAACAGGAGCAAAATCATAATTTCGGGTCAAAATAATGTCCGCCGTTGGACCCGCTTTGCACCGAAACGCGTGCCGAAGTCTACGGTCTCTAAAGTCATCAAACTACATGTCTATGATTTTAGTTTGAGGAAAGGAACTCAATGGTATGTCCAGTTTTGGATTCCGAGGAGCCGTGCACAAAATCGCCCGTTTGAGTGGGTCGCGGGCCCGCCAAAAGTGGGTCCCGATTCGACCTTCTCAGAATCAAACCAAACATGGCATGCAGGACCAGAATTTCGATCCGGACCTGTTGGCGCAAGTTTCGTCTCGATCCGACGACTGTACACAAAGTTATGGACAAGTTTGCAAAACGCCGATACGGGGGTATCTCGACGGATACACGTTGATTTCGTCGCACACACGCAACGAAACTGAGTTCCGTCAGTTCCCACACTTCCGCAACATCCATACGCATCTTTCGATGTGTATAATGCGCGACCATGTCACCCGGTTTGTCGGGACGACGTCGTATCGGACAAAAATTTAGAAATTTATTATTTTGAAAACAGTTTTTCTCACAAGTTCAACATGGAATTAATACACATACAGTAATAGAAATACTATTCTACCAGTTATGTTTCCATCGTGGTTAGGTTGTCTTCAAACGTGTTCAATTAGTTTTTATGAAAGTTTAATGAACAACGAGAAAAGTGGCCGACAAGTTGGCGTTTCAAAATAGTTTTTAGAAATCAGAAAAGTGGGTTTTTCTCCAACTTCGTCTCGATTTTTTGAGCAATCCTTTGGGGTTCCCAGGATTCTATCAGAAGGGGTTTGAAGAGGGTCATGTCTACTACGTACAGCATTCGATAGATCGAATTTTCGTTGGGTAGAATCAAAAATATTTGGAGTTGAAAACGGGTACCTGAGTTCTGAAATCAACAGAGTATTCCCTGTTTATCGTCGTCTCCGAGCGATCCCGACGTCGTCGACGGCGAGTAGTCGGGGGCGTGTGCGTGAAGATGTCGGCTTGGGGTTGAGGGTGGAGAGGAGATAGAAATTATGGAGGGTTAGGGTTTGGTTTTCGGAGCAGACATTATATCCCTTCCGCCGACTGTATGCTATTCCTATTAGGAATAGAGTGGCTCGGGTTATTTAATCAATAGCAGCAGTTGCTGCTATTTTCATTGGTATGGGGTGGGGTCGGCTTTGAATAGTTGCAGCTATTAGCTGCCATCACAATTCCCGTATGGGGGTGTGGGGTCGGGCCCACCTCCAATGTTGTTTTGGTTTTTGCCAAAAGTAGCAACTGTAGAGTTGCTAAGAATTTGTGGATCGGTTTTAGGGGGTCGGGCCCACTTGTTGCAGCTAATGCTGCTGACTAAAATCATTTGTGGGGGTCGAGCCCCCCTCCAATCCGCAGCTACTGCTGCTATGGGGCTCGGCCACCCCTGGTTTTTATATATTTTTTTTTACACAATAAAAAGTATATATATATATATATATATATATATATATATATATATATATATATATATATATATATATATATATATATATATATATATATTTTAAGCAAGCAATTAAATCTCCAAAAATTTACCAAGAATTTCCTAAAAGTCCTAATATTTATTATATACTATATTTAATAGAATTATTAACAAGTACACATAATAAATACACACATGCATTTATCTACTAATAAGCTAGTATCAATAATTTCATAATTTATAAAATGCATAACCACATTAATTAATTATAAAAATTAATAAAAATATGGGAGTTTACATCCTACCCAACTTAAAGAAAATTTCGTCCTCGAAATTAAACTAAGGTCGGGGGATCAAATACAATACAAGGAATATAATGGTACGTAATATGCAAGACATACCTTCTCCTTCGAACAAATACGGGTAGCGGTTCCGGATGTCGTCCTCGCGCTCCCAAGTAGACTCCCCTGGCGAGTGATGCTTCCATGCCACGCGAACCAACGGGATAGATTGATTCCGTAACACCTTCACTCGGCGATCGAGGATACCTACTGGTTGCTCTTCGTATGACAAACTCGGTCCAACTGTGATCTCGGAGTGATCAAGCACATGATTGTTGTCCGCCACGTACCTCCTCAGCTGAGATACATGAAATACGTCATGTACTCCCTCTAGTGACGGTAGTAATGCCAATCTGTAGGCAACCTCTCCAACACGTTCCAAGACATCGAAAGGCCCGATGTACCTTGGACTCAACTTGCCACGTCCTCCGAATCGAATCGTGCCTCTAGTGGGGGATATCTTCAAGAACACATGGTCACCCTCTTTGAACTCCAAGGATCGACGACGATTATCTGCCCACTGCTTTTGACGATCCTGTGCTGCTCGCAGGTGGTTCTAAATCTTCTTCACTGTCTCTACTGTGCTCAAGACCAACTCGGGACCCAATAGCTGTCGCTCTCCTATGTTGCTCCAACAAACAGGAGACCGACACTTTCTACCATACAATGCCTCAAACGGAGCCATCTGAATGCTCGCTTGATAGCTATTGTTGTAGGAAAATTCTACAAGATGAAGATGGTCCTCCCACGAACCGCCAAAATCAAGCATACACGCTCTCAACATATCCTCTAGCATCTGAATGGTACGCTCTGACTGACCGTCAGTCTGCGGATGATACGATGTGCTAAACTTCAATCGGGTGCCCAAACTCTCTTGCATGCTCCTCCAAAAGTACGAGGTGAATCTCGAGTCACGGTCCGACACAATACTAACAGGCACACCGTACAACTCATAATCTGCTCTATATACATCTCCGCCAAGACCTCAGTCGACAGGCCCACTCTAAAAGGCAAGAAATGTGCTGACTTCGTAAGTCTATCAACAATCATCCATACTGCATCACGTCCTCTAGGACTCCGAGGAATACCCGTGACGAAATCCATAGTAATGTGCTCCCACTTCCACTCGGGAATGGGTAGCGGCTGTAATAATCCGGCCGTCCTCTGATGCTCCGCTTTCACTTGTTGACATACCAAGCACTTGGCAACAAAACGAGCTATCTCCCGCTTCATTCCGTGCCACCAATAATACTATCGTAAGTCACGATACATCTTGGCCCCTCCGGGATGAATAGAGTAAGTCGAACTGTGAGCCTCTGCCATCAGCTCCTGTCGTAGATCTCCATTAGGAACATAAATACGATCACCACATCGCAATGTCCCATCAGTGTGGATCCTCAATCCTGTCTGCTCTCCTGCTTCAGTCCTCTCTTTCAGCTGTCGAAATCTAGCATCATTAGGCAATGCTGCCTTGATGCGCTCTACCAAAGATGATTGCACTTGGAGGTTGGATAATACGCCATCTGCTCCCGGTAATACTACCTCAATACCAAGCTGCTCCAAGTCTCTAATCAATTCCTTCTGTGTGGTCAAAAAGTGTGCCATGGGCTTGCGGCTTAATGCGTCTGCCACGACATTAGCCTTGCCCGGATGATAATGTAGCTCAATCTCATAATCCTTCATCAACTCCAACCAACGCCGCTGTCGCATATTCAACTCCTTTTGTGTGAACACGTACTTGAGGCTCTTATGATCAGTGTAGATATCAACCTTCTCGCCATACAAGTAGTGTCTCCATAGCTTCAAAGCAAAGATAACCGCTGCGAGCTCTAGATCGTGGGTTGGATAATTCTTCTCATGCACTCTCAACTGTCACGATGCATATGCTACTACCCGACCGTGCTGCATCAATACACATCCTAATCCCTTCCCGGATGCGTCGCTGTACATCACAAATCCTCCTGGGCCCGATGGTAGTGTCAAGATCGGCGTTGTGGTCAATCGCTTCTTCAACTCATCAAAAGCGGCTTGACACTCGTCTGTCCATATAAACTCCTGATCCTTGCAAGTCAAGCGAGTCATAGGCCCCGCTATTCGAAAGAAATCTTCTACGAACCGTCGGTAGTAACCCGCAAGTTCGAGGAAACTTCTCACTTCAGAAGCTGTTGTGGGAGCGGGCCATGATTTGACTGCTTCGATCTTCTCTGGATCTACCGATATACCATCGCCCGTAACAATATGACCAAGGAATGATACCTCCTTGAGAAAGAAATCACACTTGCTAAGCTTCACAAAAAGTCGCTCATTCCTCAATATTCCCAAAACTATTCGTAGATGCTGCTCATGCTCCTCTTTACTCTTAGAGTAAATCAAGATATCGTCTATAAAGACGACTACAAATTTGTTCAAGTATTGGTGGAAGATCTTGTTCATTAAATTCATGAAAACTGCGGGAGCATTGGTCAACCCGAAAGGCATGACCAAGAACTCGTAGTGTCCATACCTCGAACGAAAGGCCGTCTTGGCAATGTCTTTCTTCCGAACCTTCAATTGGTGATAGCCCGATCGTAAGTCAATCTTGGAGAATACTTTTGCTCCACTCAGTTGATCGAATAGATCGTCTATACGCGGCAAGGGATACTTGTTCTTCACCGTCACTGCATTCAACGCTCTATAGTCAATGCACATGCACACTGTCCCGTCCTTCTTAGGCACAAAAAGAACCGGTGCTCCCCATGGTGATGCACTAGTACGAATAAATCCCTTCTCTAATAAGTCATCAATCTGCGTCTTCATCTCTACCAACTCCTTGGGTGCCAGACGATATACTCGAGATGAAATAGGCTCGGCTCCAGGAATAAGCTCAATAGAAAACTCAATATCTCGGTCAGGTGGTAGTCCTGGCAACTCCTCGGGAAATACATCCTCGAACTCGGTAATAATAGGGTGCTGAGGGGTGTCATGCATCATCATATGAGTTCCCGCTGTGGGTGCATCACAACTATCTCCGTCTTCTTTGGTGAACTCAAACTTTGTCGCATTCGGTGGTCTAAAGATAATACTGCTCCTATGGCAGTCTATGAGAGCGAAATACTGGCTCAACCAGTCCATTCCAAGAACCACATCGAATGTCGGCATAGGGAATACAAAAAGTCGTGACATCATCTCCCTGCCATTTCTTACTACCGGACAAAGTCTACAAATACCACTAACAGGTACAACTCCTCCTCCAGTGAGGATTTTAACATTCTTAGCTAAGGGTGTGATGGGAATGCTGTGTCTAGTGGCAAAACTAGTGGCTATGAATGAATGAGTGGCTCCAGTATCAAATAATGTAATAGCAGGAAAAGATACAACTAGAACCGTACCTGCTATAACTTCCGCCTTTGTCTCTATATCCCCAACAGCAAGTGAGAATGCCTGCCCATAGTTCTGTCCCGGGCCCTGAGCTCTGGCCTTGTTGTACTGTGTGCCTTGGGAAGGCAATGGTGGACGAGGTGCTCCTGCTATAGGCCGCGGTGCTGGGAGAGCTAGAGCTGTGGGCCTCGGATTTTGCCGAACTTGTACTATTGCATGTTGCCCCGGACAATCTTTGAGCATATGCTGATTAGATCCACATCTCAAGCATAATCCAAGGCGAGTCCTGCAATCATTCTGGATATGTCCTTGTTTACTGCAGTAATGGCAAACAGGCTTCTGATAAGGTGAGGGCCTCTGCTGGAACTGTCCTGTGGTCCTCCTGATAGGTCCACTCTGAGTAGCTCGGGCTGGTGTAACTACTGGTGTATGGTGCCTCGATGTCTGCTGTTGTTCCTTGCGAAGAATCTCCTGAGCACGAGCTTCTTCCAAGACAGCTGAATAGGAGACTCGAGACTGAGTAGTCGTATAAGACTTGAGCTCTGGTGCAAGCCCCTGGTGAAATCTCCTCGCCTTCTCTAACTCTGTCGGAATCAATCCCATACTAAATCGACTCAGGCGATTGAACTCCGAGTCATACTCATCAACTGTCATATTTCCTTGCTTCAGATGAAGGAACTGGTCGTAGAGACCATCTCGAACATGAATAGAAAAGAATCTCTCATAAAATGCATCATAGAACTGCTTCCAAGTGATCCCAGTACCTAATTATCTCTCTTCCGCCTTCTACCAGTGGTGAGCATTGTCTTCTAACAGTAGGTCCACTGTTGTCATCCAATTTCGAGCTGGCAACTGGGATGCCTTCAGTAGCTTCTCGGTACTAATAAGCCACTGTGACACCTCTAATGGCTTCTCCGTCCCTCTAAAGGCCTTGGGGTTCATATCTGTGAAATCTTTGATAGAGCCTTCATAGGGATGCAGAGCCGGTGCTGGTGCTGGTACTGGAGGTGGTGGTAGAGGTCTAGCCATAGCTGCCATCATCGTCTGTCTCATCAGCTCAGTCTGCTGCCACTGAGCCTGCATCATGGCATACATAAACTGAGTAGTAGGGCTCCCATCAGTCGGTGGAGGAGGAATCTGAGGTCCCGACTGTGGAGGAAACTGCTGAGGGAATGGTGGTGGTGGAGGCAGTGGTATATTCCCTCCCGGTGGCATGGTAGTAATCTGTCCAGCATGGCTGCCTGGGGGTGCTGCGACCTCTGGGTACTCCGTCGTAGTAGGCTGTGTCAGTCTTGGCTGGTAAGGTGTCGCTGGAGTCATGGGAGGATTCTGTCCCTCCGGAGTAATCTTCTCACCAGATGTGAGGGCCAAGGCAAAAGTGCGTCCGCTTTTGCAGATTCATACTGTAGGCACGAGGAAGATAAGTTGATATTAGGAAAGATTAGATATGAAGTAAATCGAATAATCAAGGAAGTTTCAAAAAAGATTGGAAATCAAGGGATAGTAGTAGTTCTGGATGAGATATTTCTATTCCTATATGCAGGCTTATTGGGCACAGTCATGTAACCCAACAATATTAATCTGACCTGCATGGGCCACCACAAAAACATGTAACGCCCCAGTCCCAAAATACATAGGACCAAGTACGTGAACATGCCAGCTGCACATATACGAAGAATACTCCAATATATAGAATCCTCGCATATGCACATAAGCTATAAATAAATAATTACAGGCCAGAATAACATATCTAATCTCATCACAGCTCAACACAGAAGATAATAAAGTCCAAATAAATGAATAAGAGTATCAAAAGATAGCCGGGTGAACATACTCACTCCAAACAGCTATGAAAATAGTCTCACAAGATCGGAGTCCGACCTACGCAAAAATAGAAAGAAAAAGAGATGTAAAATAATGTCTACAACTGTCTCAGATAAGAAATAGACTAGGAATCATAAGGCACTGCCTCATCATCAATGTAAGATAGCTCCAATGCCGCTCCGTACTCCTGTGGAAAATCCTCTAAACCTGGAGAGATAACCAGGTCCTCAGGGGACAGAGCAAGATACAAGAAAATACCATGCCATATAAACTGTGATAATATAATAAGAGAAAAAAAAATATGCATGCAATCGGGTTTCTGACCATTCTACTGTGAACATGCAGTTGAGATACAATCCTTCGACGCATGAGCCCTGACTGAAAATAGGATCGACATAGTTCCCATATAGGGCACCAGGGGCCTACGTCCATAACGCTCGGGAAGCGTCAGAGGGCACCATTTGCAAGGGGCTACGTCCATAACGCTCTGGATAACGTCAGAGGGCACCTGGAGCCTGCGTCTCCGACGGAGCGCACAGGTAATCATGGAAGTGTAAATAAGCCCATACGTCAGGTATTGTTCTCCCCATCCAATACCTAGTATCATCATCTCTATGACTGATATGAACCTCTAGTAACCGCCAAGTCTTCTAACATGCAATACTATTGGCAGTTACTCCTATCCGTCGCACGCTCCATACGTATCGGTGGCCAGCCGACTACGCGGAAATGTGTCCTATATGTGACTCACATCACGTGATACAACAAGTGTCAAGGCCGTATGAGATATACCAATACCTCAACATCAGTGGGTGGTCAATAAACTAGGTCAATGCAAGAGAATAAATAAAGCAAGAAAGACGACCGATAGAGTCGCTTGCACCCAAGTGTGACTTGGACGCACAGTTAAAATATCATGAAACAATACAGAAATAACAACTGAAAATAAGAATATAATAATCACAGAGTAGGGTGGCAAGGTATCTTGCCTGGTGGTACAAAGTGGCAAGCCCAAGAGTAGCAAGTGTCCGCACCAAAAACTCACAAATCACAGATGACTCCAAACTCTGAAACAAACATCAAAAATGGTCTCGGTGAAGAAGATATACCTAGGAAACGCCTGTCCAAAAGTTAAATTCTGGAACAGGGGCAAAATCATAATTTTGGGTCAAAACGATGTCCGCCGTTGGACCCGCTTTGCACCGAAACGCGTGCCGAAGTCTATGGTCTCTAAAGTCGTCAAACTACATGTCTACGATTTCAGTTTGAGGAGTGGAACTCAATGGTATGTCCAGTTTTGGATTCCGAGGAGCCGTGCACAAAATCGCCCGTTTGAGTAGGTCGCAGGCCCGCCAAAAGTGGGTCCCGATTCGACCTTCTCAGAATCAAACCAAACTTGGCATGCAGGACCAGAATTTCGATCCGGACCTGTTGGCGCAAGTTTCGTCTCGATCCGACGACTGTGCACAAAGTTATGGACAAGTTTGCAAAACGCCGATATGGGGGTATCTCGACGGATACACGTTGATTTCGTCGCACACACGCGACAAAACTGAGTTCCGTCAGTTCCCACACTTCCGCAACGTCCATACGCATCTTTCGATGCATATAACGCGCGACCACATCGCCCAGTTTGTCGGGACGACGTCGTATCGGACAAAAATTCAGAAATTTATTATTTTGAAAACAGTTTTTCTCACAAGTTCAACATGGAATTAATACACATACAGTAATAGAAATACTATTCTACCAGTTACGTTTCCATCGTGGTTAGGTTGTCTTCAAACGTGTTCAATTAGTTTTTACGAAAGTTTAATGAACAGCGAAAAAAGTGGCCGACAAGTTGGCGTTTCAAAACAGTTTTTAGAAATCAGAAAAGTAGGTTTTTCTCCAACTTTGTCTTGATTTTTCGAGCAATCCTTTGGGGTTCCCAGGATTCTATCAGAAGGGGTTTGAAGAGGGTCATGTCTACTATGCACAGCATTCGATAGATCAAATTTTTGTTGGGTAGAATCAAAAATATTTGGAGTTGAAAACGGGTACCTGAGTTCTGAAATCAACAGAGTATTCCCTGTTTATCGTCGTCTCCGAGCGATCCCGACGTCGTCGACGGCGAGTAGTCGGGGGCGTGCGCGTGAAGATGTCGGCCTGGGGTTGAGGGTGGAGAGGAGATGGAAATTATGGAGGGTTAGGGTTTGGTTTTCGGAGCAGACTTTATATCCCTTCCGCCGACTGTATGCTATTCCTATTAGGAATAGAGTGGCTCGGGTTATTTAATCAATAGCAGCAGTTGCTGCTATTTTTGTTGGTATGGGGGGGTCGTCTTTGAATAGTTGCAGCTATTAGCTGCCATCACAATTCCCTTATGGGGGTGTAGGGTCGGGCCCACCTCCAATGTTGTTTGGGTTTTTGCCAAAAGTAGCAACTGTGGAGTTGCTAAGAATTTGTGGATCAGTTTTAGGGGGTCGGGCCCACTTGTTGCAGCTAATGCTGCTAACTAAAATCATTTATGGGGGTCGAGCCCCCCCTCCAATCCGCAGCTACTGCTGCTATGGGGGCTCGGCCACCCCTGGTTTTTATATATATATATATATATATTTTTACACAATAAATAGTAATTATATATATATATATATATATATATATATATATATATATATATATATATATATATAAATATATATATATGTATGTATATATATATATACATATATATCAACTATAAATATATATATATTTTTAATCAAGCAATTAAATCTCCAAAAATTTACCAAGAATTTCCTAAAAATCCTAAAATAATTTATTATATACTATATTTAATAGAATTATTAACAAGTACACATAATAAATACACACATGCATTTATCTACTAATAAGCTAGTATCAATAATTTCATAATTTATAAAATGCATAACCACATTAATTAATTATAAAAATTAATAAAAATATGGGGGTTTACAGATTTAAACCACAAGGAAGAATCCTTGGTGGTGCCGGTTTGGGTGTCTCTGCCACGATTACCTATCGTTGTTTTTGCCAAGGATACTATATTTATTATGGTACAGTGTATCGGATCCCCGATCATGATGGATCGAGCCATTTCGGTCGTGTCTCGACCCAGCAGCGCTCGAGTGCTCTGGGACGTAGACCTGTATCGTCCATCTCCCTCCCGGATCCTTATTAATTTGTCGAGCGGCAGTAGCTTTTGGCAAGACATTGTGCTCGATGTAGAACCCTATAGGGGGTGAATAGGGAAATAAAATAAAACAAAACACAAGTAAGCTATATCACTGAAGTAAAATAAAAGAGAGTGAGAAAATCGAACACTCGATGTATCCTGGTCTCCTCCCTAGAGGCAATCCAGTCCCGGAACTCTCTCCGGCTTAAATCCCCTATTGAGTAAATAGTTACACACGATTTGGATCCGAAGAACTTGCCAACTTCAACACGAGTTTGTATTCGAAGAACTCGCCAACTTCTTACACACGAGTTTTCTTACGAAGGCTCGTCAACTTCAAAAGAAAAAGAAAAGAAACTGTTGATCTTCTACAACACTTGAAGATCGAAAGGTACAACTCTTGAATACTCTAGCACTTTTAGATTGGATGACAATTAAAAGCTTGGGTACAGTAGTAATGGTGGAGCTCTTGGTTGTTGAAAAATTTATGGCTTAAGTGGATAGCCTTCAATGGAAGGAAGGAATCCACTTATATAGAAAACCAAGAGAGGGTAGCATTTAATGCTCCTGAGCATAACCCACACTACAACAAAAATACCTTTTAATGACGGCTAAAAAGCGTCATTAATTGCAAACCATGATGCTTTTTTCTCTCAGTCCAAGCGTTATGAAATCGGGTGTTATAAATGTTTTTAAAAGCGTTATAGATAATTCATCCAAAACCGTCATTAATAGGTTTAATTTCTGCTACGTTTTATTTGCAAAGCGTTATGGATAGTTATGAAAAATTGCTGTATATGGTCGTTGTATCACATTTATAACGCTCTATACTGCATGTTATACATTCCAAACGCTGCTCAATTCAATTCGAAAACAACCACTTTGAACCATATTCACAACAAAGCATTGAAATGTAATATAAAGTACCATTCTCCATTTTATTGTCTCAAAATAGAGTATTTTAGCTACCATTCTACATTTCTCCATTTCATTATATACAGCTTCTCAAAATATATAGAGTATCCAATATAGAGTACACTTTAGCTACATCAAAACTATCGACATCAAAAATCTCACAGATAATGTAGCGAAGAAGCACACTTATAACGCTTCAACTTGGTCACATGAAGACTGTCCATAGCACATGTACGTATAGCAAAACCCTGAAAAAGAAAGCAAAACCCTATATTTTAGAGTATGTCAATTTTAGAGTCTGTGATTTATATCGAAAAACTGAGAGTATCAGAGTACTCTAATAAAAACCGAAATCGACAAATAAAGTAAAACATCTAGGCAAGGCATAGTGGACGTAGTCCCAAAATCAACGATGCATGCATGCTAATGGAGATGTCATTCCCGAAATAGAAATAATCCCAACTAATATATACCCGCATGTGATTTATAACGAAAATCTCCCAACAAAAACACCCATAGTACCAAGTTAAACCCATCATGCATAATAGATACCCAACCAACAATTTTAATCCAAATAGCAAAATATCTCCTACAGTAAAAAAATCTTTCCCAACCCAACATGTATAATAGGGAAAACCTAAACCAACATCCCACAACAAGTACAGGAAGGAGACCCCAAGCAAGAATTTATACAAGAATCCAAACCAACAATGCATGCTTCACAAATAATTCCAACAGCAGCTAGGTAACCCGAAACCAAAAATGATCCAACAGCAAGTAAAGAACCGAACATGACCTAAAGATCATTTTTGCTTCACAAACAAAGATAATCATAGGATCGTCAAGCCAAAATCGAACCCAACACATATCAGTCGATCGAAACCCTTTTTATGTAGGGATCGAGATCCAACAACATCATCGACAAATAAAATAAATCAAAAACTGAAATCAATCAAGAGTTTAGAATTTATACCCCAGAATTTGGTGTCGAAATCCGAAGGGAGCCTTCGGACTCGGCTCGCAGGCACGCACAGCGCCTCGCCGGGTCGCGGCTGCAACTGTAGAGAGGCTACATCATCGACACGAAGGTATCCTCACATCAGTGTCCAGTATCGACTCGTACAAACACGAGCGTATCTGTACCCAGAATGAACAACCCAACAGTACCAACATACAAACTACGACTAACGACAAGAAACGAAATGAGATATATAAGATGTCTCAGATAAGGATCAATCATCATCTGCTGTACCAGCGTGCCATAATACGTATAGGACACGTCCCGATACGGAGCCAGTGTATTCGATATGATCTGCAATGCTTTGGTTCATTTGGTCGAAAGACCAACACCAAGAATATCAGAGTACTCTAATAAAAACCGAAACCGACAAATAAAGTAAAACATCTAGGCATGGCATAGTGGACGTAGTCCCAAAATCAACGACGCATACATACTAATGGAGATGTCAATCCCGAAATAGAAATACTCCCAACTAATATATACCCGCATGTGATTTATATCGAAAATCTCCCAACAAAAATACCCACAGAACCAAGTTAAACCCATCATGCATAATAGATACCCAACCAACAATTTTAATCCAAATAGCAAAATATCTCCTACAGCAAAGAAATCTTTCCCAACCCAACATGTATAATAAGGAAAACCAAAACCAACATCCCACAGCAAGTATAGGAAGGAGAACCCAAGCAATAATTTATACAAGAAACCCAAACCAACAATACATGCATCACAAATAATTCCAACGGCAGCTAGGTAACCCGAAATTGAAAATGATCCAACAGCAAGTAAAAAACCGAACATGATCTAAAGATCATTCGCGCTTCACAAACAAAGACAATCGTAGGATCATCAAGCCAAAATCGAACCCAACACGTATCAGTCGATCGAAACCCTTTTTATGTAGGGATCGAGATCCAACAACATCATCGACAAACAAAATAAACCCAAAAATTGAAATCAATCAAGAGTTTAGAATTTATACCCCATAATTTAGTGTCAGAATCCGAAGGGAGGCTTCGGACTCGGCTCGCAGGCACGTGCAGCACCTCGTCGGGTCACGACTGTGACTGTTGAGAGGCTTCAAACTCGGCTCCCCAAATGTAATTACACTCCCTTGAACAAGAACAAACAGAAAAAAAAATCAAAGAACCCTTTTAGGAAAAAAAATCCAAATAAAAAATTAAGAACCCTAATTTTTAGGGAAAAAATTACACTCCCAACAAAATCTTTTTTAGGGAAAAAAATCCAAATCAAAATTACTCAATCAAGAGAAGTCAACGATGATGCAGTCATTTTCGGATCATCGCCGACGTAGACGGAGACGTCAGAAAACCCTAAAATTTAGAACCCTAATTTTGGAGAGATAGATGCATGTATGGTTGTCAAAAATTAGGAGATTTTTGAATTTAGGGCATAAAATAAGCAACGATCGAGATTTTAGGACAAATCGGTGGTGAAGGCTACGCCGGTGACCTCCTTCCCTCTGCGGTGGAGCCTATAACCGAGGGAAGCGAGGAACGGGCTGAGGGAAGTTAGGGAGCGGGGAGCGGGCTGAGGGGAGTTAGGGAGCGGTGAGTGGGCTGAGGGGAGTTGGGGAGCGGAAGGAGAAGGAGAAGGAGAAAGAGAGAGGGTTTAGAATTTTTCTTAAGTGCGGGAGAATTGCGGGGGAGTCGAGGTTTTGACTTAAATTTTCATGCTTTTTTTATGACGCTCGTATGACTGGAGCACTATCAATAACGTTTTTAATATAAACCGTCATAGATTCTAGTCTTGCTGAACATTGATGACGCTTCCACATCAGCCGTCATGAAAACCACTTATCAAGCGTCATTAATAGATCTTTTTGTTGTAGTGCCAGACGGCATGTCGTTGGTATGCACCGGTATACCATCGGCATTCCGTTCGAAATAGTAACGGTAATAATTATATCTGTTGCGAGCATTTAATGCTAGTATTTGTCCATTCAAAAATCAAATCAGATGACGCGGTATACCGTCGGTATGCAGCGGAATGCCGTCGGTACACCGATGTTTGTCACAGAATATTTTGTGACTCACAAACCGGTATACCGTCGGTATGCTGTTGTATGTCGTCTGTATGCCGAAGTTTGTCATAGATCATTATGTGGCTCACAAAAGGTATACCGTCAGTATACTGTTGTATGTCGTAGGTATGTCGAAGTTCATCATAGAATATTTTGTCGCTCATAAAATGGTATACCGTTGGTATACTGTAGTATGCCGTCGGTATGCCGAGGTTTGTCAAAGAATATTTTTGTGGCTCAGAAACGGTATACCGTCGGTACACAGCGGTATACCTTCGGTATTCCGTTTCTTTATACATTAATTTTTGACTGAAAAAATAGAAGATCTTTATGTTTGTCATCCAACCTTAGGTATTTATACAGAAAGACGTAGACCTTACACAGACTCGAAATCTTGAGTCTTTTGAGAGCTGTCTTTAAGGAGCGCTGGTCTTTTCTTTAGTCTTCTTTTAGGAACATCCATAAGGCTTTGATGACTAGGCTTGAATGGACAAATCTTTTTATAGGAGAGCTTTGAGAGATTATCAGTTAGCTGAAATTCAGAGAAAACTAGACTACGAAGATGTTGTTAATGATATCAAAATAAATATGCCAACAATCTCTTCCATTTTGATAATTGACAAAACAGAGAGATAGCATCTTCCGGGAGTGACTCCCCCGTAGGTAGACTACTCCCCCTCAATACATTTTTTCCCCCTTTGTCACTTAATCAAATATGGGAAATGAAGAATTTAGCAACAACAAAAAATAATCAAAGCGTTAAAGAGAACAAAAGCATACATATATTAGATATTGAAGGTAGGAGAGTACATGCTTGACACGACCAAAAAAAGATAAATAAACTCTCCTTCATGAAAGTAACGTAAGAAATATCAAGACAGAAAATGGTCCCCGTAGGACCACACAAGACATAAAACCATACTAATGGTCCCCAAAGGACCTCAAAGGACAAACACTAAAACGACACCAAATTTATTCGACCAACACCAACAGGAGGCCGCACCTACTCATCCGCCGGATCATCGTCCTCCCTACCCTGAGTCTCGTGAAAAGCACCGAAGGGATCCACACCATCCGGGTACATGAATCCATGGGCATTGGGGTCAGAGAAGCAGGAGCCTTAGTATTGATGACCTTGAAGGTTAAGATCCAGATAAGCATTACGGTCGTGAAGAGTCTGCTGTATGAAGTAAGCCTGGTCATGGAAGTGACTCTGGATAAGATTCCCAAGGCCGTGGGTGTTGGCCCTTATCTGCTCCTCCGCCTGAGCTATACGCATGTTAAAATATTGTTGGGTCAACGGCATAAAACGGTCGAATGGAGGAGGCGCAGAAGATATCGCTGCAGGAGAAGTGGCCGGTGGTTCATGGAAGAATGATGCACGAGACGCTGATACACCAGGGGCATAACGGCAAACGGCAAGAAAGGATGGAACGTCGTTCGACTGGCAGAGAGAGAGGTCCACGCCCTTGGCCTCAAGGATAAGGGTGATGAAGGCGCCATAGTTGAAGGATTGCTTCCCCGCCGGAAGGACCGAAAAGAATGTATTGAGGAGAGTCTTGGGAAATGACCAAGTCTTCTTGGAGTACAAAAAATACATGCAGACAAGTGCGCCATTGGTGATCGCATCGTAGTTGTCGGCCTTGGGGTAGAGAGTGTGGCAGATGATCCGATGGAGCTCGTAGTAAAAGGGCTCCAACTGCTTGGAGAGGGCCGGAATGGCCGGTGGATTAGGGCCCTTGCAGATGATGCCGCAGAACTCTTCGAAGGAGACTTCTGCAGTAGAATAGAGACCAGCCAAGGTCGTCAGAGCATCTCCTCGATTGGGTATTTCGAGAATTTCTGTAATATCGCGAGCCGTGAGGCAAAAGTGACGATCATTGACCATGATCTCGATGGCGTTGTTTTGCAGATCGGGAATGAGGTTGCAATAGAATAGGCGCACCGCCGCAGGATAGACTGGCACTTGCCGACACAAAAGAGAGAAGAGGTCGACCGTCTCAAAAAGTGGAAGATGGCCGGAGAAGACATTCCAGTGGATGGCCTTGCCTTTGAAGGCATCGTGGTTGGCATTATGGTGGAACCAGGCATCGGCAGCTAGGGCGGAGATGAAAATCTTCGAATCATAGGCGCCATTTGGTAGGGGCACCGGAGTGAATGGGTTGGAAATTATGGTGGAACGAGGACGTTTGTGAGTGGCCATTATAGGTGATGGTAGAAGGAGGAGGAAGAAGTTATAGAGGATGGAGAGGAGGAAGAAGAAGGAGTTTGGGTTTTTAAAAAGAAGAAGAGGAATTTAAATAGTTGGGGGTTTTTGAGGAGAAGTGATGAATATAATTAATAAGGGGAGTTTTTGAAAAAGAGGAATGATGAATTTAATTAATGAAGGGAGTTGAAGGGATGGGAAGGGTATTAATGAGGGATAGGATGTGATAGAATGGATAGTTAATGAGAGAGTTTGAAAGAGATATTAAAGGAAGGTGAAAGATTTGGTAGGGCCCGAGGCTGAGTTGACTGACTGGCTCCGCGTTAAATGGCATACCGTCGGCATACCGGTATATGCCGACGGTATACCGATTATGTGTACAGAAGCTAGTTTTGTACACAAATCGGTCTACCGTCGGTATGCCGCCGTACGCCGTCGGTGTGCCGTCTGATGGGTTCTAGATGTCAAGATGAATGATACCTAATTCTTGGCAAAGAAAGACGAAACGATCCTCCGAGAGTGGTTTGGTGAAGATGTCGGCCAATTGATAAGTAGTGTCAATAAAATCAAGGTAAATATCCCCTTTTTTGATGGTCACGAAGAAAATGGTGTCTAATCTTAATGTGCTTCGTACGGGTGTGACAAATCAGATTTTTTATGAGATTTATCGAGCTAGTATTATCAAATTTAATGGAAGTGCAAGTAGAAGAAATGCCATAGTCTACATGTGTTTGTGACATCTAAAGAATTTGTGCACAACAGCATCCGGCCGCTAAATACTCGGCCTCAGTGGTCGAAGAGCAACAAAGTTTTGTTTCTTACTGAACCACGATACCAAAAATTTTCCAAGGAATTGACATGTACCGCTAGTGCTTTTTCGGTCAATTTTGCATCCGACAAAATCTGCATCCGAGAAGCCGTGAAGCTCAAAGGATAGAGATTTGGATACCAAAGTCCCATATTAATGGTGCCTTTGAGATATCGAAAAATATGCTTTACATCACATAAGTGCGATTCATTTGGATTAGCTTGGTACCGTGCACAAAGACAAACACTAAACATAATATCAGGTCGGCTAGCAGTTAAATAGAGTAAACTTCCGATCATACCTCTATATTTACGAATGTCGACCGAGATACCATCTTCATCATTATCAAGTTTTGTCGTTGTTGCCGTAGGAGTCCTCATTGATTTGGATGAGTCAAGTTCAAAGCGTTTGAGGAGATCATTTGTATACTTGGCTTGGTTGATGAAGGTTCCTTTGGGTCCTTGTTTGATTTGCAAGCCCAAAAAGAAGGATAGTTCTCCCATCATGCTCATTTCAAATTCATCCTACATTACTTTAGCAAATTCTACACATTGTTAGTGGAACCAAAGATAATGTCATCGACATAGATTTGAACTAACAAAAGTGTGCCATTAAAGGATTTAATAAAAAGTGTGGTGTCGACTTTGCCCTTAGAAAAGTTGTGAGAGATAAGGAAGGAACTAAGGCGCTCATACCAAGCACGATGAGCTTGTTTGAGGCCATAAAGGGCTTTGTGTAGTTTCAAGACGTGATGCGGGAATTAAAAATTTTCAAAGCCAGGAGGTTGCTTAACATAAACTTCCTCCTTAATAATACCATTTAGAAAAGCACTTTTAACATCCATTTGAAAAAGTTTGAAATTATTAAAGCAAGCAAAAGCACATAGCATGTGAATGGATTCAAGACGAGCAACCGGAGCATAGGTTTCATCGTATTCATTGCCTTCCTCTTGGTTATAGCTTTGAGTAACCAATCGGACTTTGTTATGAGTGATTAACCCATCCTCATTAAGTTTATTATGAAACACCCATTTAGTTCCAATAATGGGGTGGTTGTTAGGTTTAGGGACAAGTTTCCAAACCTTGTTTCGCTCAAATTGATTTAGCTCTTCTTGCATCGCTATCATCTAAAATTTATCATGAAAAGTATCATTAATATTTTTAAGCTCTATTTGAGAAATAAAAGCTACGTTTGCACAAAGATCACGAGTGGAGGATCTAGTACTGACACGAGATGAAGGATCACCAATGATAAGATCCTTAGGATGATTAGGGACAAATCTCCATTCCTTTGGGAGGTCCTCTTGATGAGGCTCGAGTGGTGGAGAATCTTTGGTTGGAGGGGTCACAATTTTATCGTTAGATGAAAAAGGACGAGGATCTCCAATAGAAGAATTCTCTAAACCAAAAGAGATGTCATCAATATCATCAGATGAGGAGGATGTAGAAGAGATGAGTTCATCAAAAGAGACATTAATTGACTCTTCGACAACAAGACTTATTTTGTTAAAGACACGAAAACATTTACTATGTATTGAGTAGCCAAGAAAAATGCCTTTATAAGCTTTTTCTTCAAACTTGCCTAGGTTGTCCTTCGTATTCAAAATAAAATATTTGCATCCAAAAACTTTAAAATACTCAATAGAGGGAATTTTGTTAAACCAAATCTCATAAGGAGTCTTTTTAGAAATAGGTCTAATTAAGACCCTATTTATAACATGACATGCCGAGTTTACGGCTTCCGCCCAAAAGTATTGGGGGAGCTTATATTGGTTTAACATAACCCGGTCCATATTGTCAAGGGTTCTATTCTTTCTTTCCACAACACCATTTTGTTGAGGAGTTCGAGGCAAGCAAAATCATGACCAAAACTATTTTTTTGCAAAATCTTTTGAAATCGGTATTGTCAAATTCTTTCCCATGATCACTTCTAATCTTGTAAATAGAAATGCCTCTCATTTTGAACACTGTAGAAGCATGGAAAATATTTCTTTTAGTCCCACATCGGAAAGGAGAAGAAGAAAGGGCTCACTCCATTCTATAAATAGAGCCCCCTTACCTCCTTTGAAAAGGGCACCGACTTCTCTTTCCTCCCTCCAAACTTGGACTCTTCCTATTACGCACCTTCGGGTGCTAAGTCAAAGAAGTCCAGGACAGCGCGGGCTCATCGAGCTCAGTCAGCTGTCCCACCTCTGACCATCAAGAGCGTCCGGCTAAGCGGGCCTCTGATGGAAAGTTGTACAGAACTGTCCGTGTCCAGCCCCCGGCAGCAAACGGACAGAGTGGTTCTCAAGAGTCCCCCAACAAAGATCGAGGGCAAGTGTTTTCACTAGGCCCACATCGGGGAGCAAATATGATACCTACGCACTCGTATACTCGGGATACCCGGGCCCACAAAGCGAGTGCACAGGTTGATCGAGACATTCCTCATGCGAGTCATGAGACATCCTTCATGCGGCTCGGTCATGAGACATTCCTCATGCGGCTCGGTCATGAGACGTCCTTCATATGGCTCAGCTTTGAGACGTCTCTCATGCGGCTCGGTCATGGGACATTCCTCATACGGCTCGGTCATGAGACGTCCTTCATACGGCTCTATCATGAAACATTCTTCATGCGGCACAGAACCCAGGAAGCTTCATGCGGCTCAAAATTCCTGGGAGCTTCATGCGGCCCAGATACAATATGCGGCTCAAAAGCTCGAAGAGTCTCATGCGGCTCGGATAGTTCTATGCGGCCCAGAAAGAAGCCACGTGGCCTTCAACAGTTCATCTCTACATTCGGCCGCATTTAATGCCCCGACGGCTGCTTTGACAAATGACAGCTCTGACATAAAGACGTAATGATGACTCTGTCATAATGACAGACTCTTCAGGAAAAGAAGAAGATCTCTGACCCGATCCGTCAGAAATCCTAGGTTGCCACGTGGCAAATCTCATGCGGCTTAAATAGAGAACAGCTTCAGGCGGCTCACTAAGTCACCCTATATGACTAGCAGAAATCAGCCATATACGGCCCACTGAGAGCTCAGCCCCTGCGGCTCAATACAACGCTAGCTCATGCGGCTCGCAAAGACTATGCATATGCGGCTCATTGAGAGTTCGTTCCTTGCGGTTCGATGAAGCATTGTCCTATGCGGCTCACGAAGAGTATCTCCCTGCGGTTCAAGCGTTGCCCATCCTATGCGGCTCTGGCAGGACCCACAATCAAAACACGTGGCATCGGATCAATCAACGATTTAACCGAATCTCAACAAATATATTTGACATCATCGTCATAATTACTGAGATCAAGGCATATCATTTATCATCAAGCCAATGGGACACGTGGCGAGCAATCGGGCATTGGTATAATCAATCATGAAGATTTAAAGTAATCAGCATTAATTGCTCACGAGATTCGGTGCTATCTGCATTAATGGCCTAGATTCATTATAATCAGGATCAAGGGTTCAGATGGATTAAAGGAGCGCCGACATTCCAAACAAATGATCATTAGCAAACCCTAATGATCATACCCCACTCTTATAAATAGCCAGCATCATTTCTTTGCATAAGGGACCGGCAACAAAAAAGAATAAAAATATACAGAGTCAGAGAGAGAATACACAGAGAGAGAGAAATAAGCCAGGGGAGCAACAGAGGAGCAAAAAGAGCACTTCTTCGTCAACGCCAACCATCTTTTCACAAGGAGCCAAGGCTGCACACCGATCGTCCAAGGAGTAAGGCAGGGCTGCCGTCGCCTTCCCGAGCCTCTATCGTTACCCTCCAGAATCTAAAATAAACAATTGTACTTAGATTGCTGTACCTAGGTTTTCGTCCCTAGGCTGTCTTTGTATAAGCGAGTTTGTATTGTGAGTCTAAGTTCAGTCCTCCGATAATTATTTTGTACTTTTACAATCAATGGCAAATACGATGGCGACTCTGTTGGGGACTAACTTCTCCACGGCTGAGGAGTTGGTGACGCAATCGGATGCAGCCAAACTTGGCTCCACGCAACAAAAGATGGTCGTCCGCTTCGACCAACAAACGTTTGAAGAGATGCTCTCCGAAGGAAGCGCTGGCCCGGTCCAGAAGCGCACCCGCATGACAAAGGCTCGTAGAGAGTGGAGGCCAAAATCATTTGCTCCTCCCCAAGCCCCCGACGGTGTACCCTCTGTTGCTCAAAACGGCGAGAAGGACTCTTCTGCGGCCCCACTTCAAACCGTAATTAACTTTGCTGTCCCCAAGTCCGGCAGAAGAAAATACTATGATGCTGGACTTGCAGGGGCAAAGAGGAACTCTACGCAAATTGAGCCGCATAGGGGTGCTAGCCGAGTGAAAAAGGCTCATGCGATCATATCCGCTAGCCGCATGGACAAAGCCCATGCGGCCACAGTCGCTAGCCGCATGAAGAAGAATCATGCGGTCACATCTAGCAACCGTATAGTTTATGCAGCTACGGTCACCAATCACATGGATGAAACACATAAGGCTACAGGAGTCAGTCGCTTGCAGAAAACCCATACGGCCACTATTGCCAACCGCATGCGGCCAGCCTGCACGGTCGTGACTCCTAGACGCCCAAAGACAACTCATCCGATAGACCGCATGCAGACAGCCTGCACGGTACCCAACTCTAGCAGCATAGCGTCCGTTCCACGCTTCTTTCGATCGGTCTTCGACCGTCTCTCAAACGGTCCCGACCCTGATGATTCTCTGTATGATAAGCCAGACTCTGTGGCATTCAACTTGGACTCCTCCTATTACGTCCCCACAAGTGCTAGAAGGAGGAAGTCTAGGGCAGTGCGGGCTCATCGAACCCAGTCAGCTGTCCCAATCTCTGACTATCGGAGCGTCCCATTGACTATCACACGGGCCTCGGATGAAAAGTTGTATACAACCACTCAAGTCCAGCCCCCCGCGGCAAACAGACAGAGTGGTTCCTCTGACCTGCGGGAGACGATCCTCCACAAATGCAAGGAAAGAGAAGGAGTATCGGTGTGCAAAGAGTCCTCGCTTGGACATCGCTGCACCCAAATCATCGTCAATTGCTGCTGCAACAACGCGGCAATGACGGAAGCTCGGTCATCCGTCTTCCAAAGGCTACAGCACCCGAACTCATAAGATGAGGCACCTCCTGTTGTCTCCTGCAATTCTGCTCAAAGAGTCCCCGTCGAAGAGAGGAGGAAGAAAACGAGCATATCCAGTCCGAAGATATCAACCACTACAGCTAAGAAATTGTCGGCTAAACGGTTGTCCTCCACCGGAGTATTCCAACACACCCGTTCGAAGACAAAACCTGCTGCAACGGGAGATTCATCGTCCGCGTCGCTGGGGGTCGTAGGAACTGGGGGTAGCACTCCTCCGAACGTCCACAACAATCCGATGTTTCGAGGAGACGAGCCCGGAGAAACGACCCTTCCGTCAGATGCAACAAATGCTGATGTCCCCGAAGACATCCATGACTCTCAAGACAAGGCAAGCTCTGAAGCTGGGGATACCATCCCCTCTGAGTCCGAGCCCGAAGAGAACATCCCCACCTATCCCGATGACTTCTCGGTGCATGGGTACGACTCAGAGGGCACATCTTCTACCGTTCCTTCCATCACTCCTCATATAAGGACGGTATTCATGACAGACAGCGATCAAGGTGGTTCCAGTGATCGCCAGTACATCGACAGTCTCGAAGCCATATTACTTGCTTTGGTCAAGTCTGTAGATGAGATTAAAGCGGCCCTGTCCACTTTACAAGGAGGAGCGCCTGGTCAAACAAATACGGGCCCCGCGGTTAATGTAGATTCGAACTCAGCGGCACCAAACCAGGGCAATAATCCTTCCGAAATAACAGCCCCCGCCGCGATAGATGAGACCCGAGAAGTAAGAAGAGAGGTCCAGGAGCTCCGTGCCATGTTTCATGCCCGAGAAAACGCTCAAGATCTCAGAATGCGGCAACCATACCCTGCTGAGTGGAGAGATGTGCCATTCCCACCAAGATATAAGCCGTTCAACATCAACCCGTATGATGGCAAAACCTCAGCAAGTCGATACATCACTTACTTTCACCGACCATCTGCCCCATGAAGATGCAATCCTCACACAATTATTTATTGGAGCATTGGAAGGAGTTGCCTTCGATTGGTACCGCAATCTACCGGACAACTGCATCCATTCTTTTGCCGGCTTCAAGCGCATGTTCTTGGAACGGTTCTATGAAGTAGGATAAGACGTCACTATGTCCACTCTCATGGACGTCGTCCAAGGGGAGAAGGAGTTAACGAGGAACTACATTGAGCGGTTCCGCCAGACCGCCATGAAGCTGCCTTCCGAAAATCCAGATTCTTCTTTGATTGAAATCTGCCAAAAGAGACTGCTTCCAACGATCAGTCTCTGGATGGGCGAGAGTCAATTCAAAGATTGGAAGGCATTCATCATCAGCGCCATAAGCGCTGAAGAACGACTGAAGAAGGCCCGCCAACTGGGGTTGCACATCTCAGAAGGAGAAAACAAGGGCAAGCGTCTCAACAACGATAATGGGGGTAACCCCTCCAACAATCGGGACAGCAAGGGAAAACAGACTATGGTGGCCGACACGGCCCAGAAGCCCGAGCCACAGCCAGCAGACAAGCAATGGCCTCAAATCACTTACTCTTTCGAAGATGGCCACGTCAAGCCTATCTTAGACATGCTCATACAAGGAGGTAGAATTCAGCTTCCTCCACCAAGACGGGAGCCTCGGCCGGCTGATCTGGATAACCTGAAGTTCTGCCATTACCACCGTTATGTACACCACGCTACACATGACTGCTACCAATTAAAATGGTACATCCAAAGCCTCATCGATTCGAATGCTCTGGCCATCGACTTTGAAGAGGTAACCGTAGCAGCTAATATGGTGTCCGTACAATTCGGCAACTTCCCTCCGACGGAGACTCAAGACGGGGTAATCCCCGTCCCTCTCGCGACAATGGAGATTACCAATCTTCCTCCGCCCCGAGAACAAGCTGCTGGTCTAGTACCTCTTACCACCTCACGAGGAAAGGTCATGTGGGTCCATCCAGACTTGGTGTCAGAAGTGACTCGGCCCACACCATCTCCCACCAACAAAAAGAGTGGAAAAATCAAGACCTACAGCACAGTTTCAACAGACAACGAGGAAGCTACAGCCGTCGTCACGCGATCTGGAGCGCAATCCCAACCTGTGGTTGATAGTCCTGCTGAAAATCATCAACCCACTGCAGCCAATACTCTGGGACCGGCTCAGCCTTCGATGACCGACAAGCCTAGGCCGAAGGAGACTCGCTTCGACAAATCTCTCCGAAAGGACGCAGCCCAAGGGCTAGAGAGGCCCTACAACTTTGACATCTTAGCACAATTGGCTAACACTCCGGCCAAATTGTCATTATACGAACTCCAGAGGCTCTCCAAAGACGTTCGTATTGTATTGAGCAAAGCACTCCAAAATGCCGATGCCTATCTCGCTCAATCTAACCTCACTGGGGAGGACTCACCCATGGATCTCCAAGATAGTGCCTGCACGGGAGTAATGCCCAACATCGTCTTTAATCCGTAGGACATGCTCATCAAAACCAACCTACATGATCGCCCCCTGTACTACACGGGATACATCGGCGACGTGAAGGTGGATCGGATGCACATTGATCCTGGCTCTTCCATAAGCATCATCCCGAAAGGTCTGCTACATCATCTCCGCATCCCAATGCATCGCCTAACACCTACAAGCACCGCCATCAGCGGTTTCAATTCGGACAGGAGCTACCCTATCGGAAAGATTCGTCTGAAGTGTCAGATTGGCGATCTCCAATCCGAGGTCACCTGCTACGTCATAGATGCAGACACTTCTTACAACATCCTCTTGGGGCGCCCATGGATACACGATTATATGATCGTGCCTTCCACGCTACACCAGTGCTTCAAATATGTCGACAAATACGGCTTCGTAAAGACAGAGTTTGCTGACATCGATTCCTTCAAAGGGGTCGAATCTTACTTCTCGGACTCCTGTTTATACGAAAAGTCGAAGAGGCACCTGGATGAAGGAGACGCACAAGCTCATACTGAGACAGCCACGGGATCAGAAGGACCCCTGACGATCCACCTCCAAGCTCACAAACCGGACAAGTCTGTACCCCTCACCGCCACTCTGCGGAAGGACGCAATCAGCCTCTCGGCGCAAGAGGAGTAGATGATAATCCGGCTGCCTAAATCCAGCCAAGTACCGAGACCCACAACGGAGCCACTAACCATCAGGTTACCAAGAGTCAGTCAACCACAAACAGAGAAGATCAACCCCTCGGACAGGCCATTGACAATACGCCTTCCCAAGAAAGGTTATCGCTTCGATGCAAGGTCTGACACTTCTAGCGAGCCAACGACTCCCCGCCCAGCATCAAGTGCCAAACTGGAGGTCGCTAGTTTGCCAACAACTCCACGCTCGGCTCCACCAACAGAGCCCCTGATGATCAAGCTACCCAAGTCATCCTCTCAATCTGCAGTTACACAGGGGGTGGCCGAAGAAGAGTCAGAGCTGGCTAAGTATGTGGCTGTTCACACTGAGATTTGCTCATGTTGCCCATCAACGGCAACTTCCTGAAGAAGTATTACGTCCGAAACGACATCCTCAAAAAAAAAAAATTCCCCGATGATTGAGTTATGTACCCTCTGGTACCGCTGAACTCACATTCTGCCCCCAAATTTCCCAAATTGGTAAGTTATGTACCCTCTGGTACCACTGAACTCACATTTTGCCTCCAAATTTTCCAGATTGTCGAGTTATGTATCTTCCGGTACCACTGAACTCACATTTTGCCTCCAAATTTCCCAGATTGTCGAGTTATGTGCCTTCCGGTATCGCTGAACTCATATTCTGCCTCCATAACATCCCAGATTGCCGAGTTATGTACCCTCCCGTACCGCTGAACTCACTTTCACAATACTCCGTATCATCGAGTCATGTACCCGCTGGTACCGCGGAACTCATATCCACAATATTCCAGATCTTTGAGTCATGTACCCGCTAGTACCGCCGAATTCACCTCTTCCTTCCACAAAACATCTCAAATTACCAAGTCATGTACCTGCTGGTACCTCTGAACTTACACTTTGATTCCAAAATATATGGATTGTCGAGTTATGTACCCGCTGGTACCCGTGAACTTACATCCCGATCACTCTTTTGGAAGAAAGCCATGTATAACCGTACCTCTGAACTTTCTTCCCGAAAGAGATCCTTCCTTATGATCCACTACCCGCACTCCCAGTGCACAAAAAGGGTAACAGATCCACAAATTCCTAAAAAACGACCATGTCGATGTTACCTCTGAGTCGTCTCGATTCCGCCAAAAATAAATCACCCCTCTACATAAGAACTTCCATGTCCTCATTACCTCTGAGTCGTTCTATGTACCCCTCTTCATTGAGCCCACTTCTGCCATATCCTCATTACCTCTGAGTGGGAAGGCTCCGTCGAAGAAACCTTCATGCTTACCATGTCCTCATTACCTCTGAGTAAGTATGTCGATTCTCTTTCAACCTATTATCTGTACCCATAACCGGAGTACGCCAAGGATAATAGGTCCACAAATATCGTCCGTTGAGTTCACTCCTGCCATGTCCTCATTACCTCTGAGTAGGAAGACTCCACGGTAAAACCTCCGTACTTATCATGTCCTCATTACCTCTGAGTAAGTATGTTGGTTCTCTCTCGCCTTATTATCCGTACTTTGAATCAGGGTACGCCAAGGGTAATAAGTCCACAAATGTCCTCTGTTGACCACAAATATCCTCCGTTGAGTCCACTCCTGCCATATTCTCATTACCTCTGAGTAGGAAGATTCTGCGGTAGAACCCCCATACTTGCCATGTCCTCATCCTAAACCAGGGTACGCCAAGGATAATAGGCCCACAAATGTCCTCTGCTGACCACAAATGCCGTAATAGGTCCCCTAGTACATCCACATCTTTCTTTATCATCGTATGCTTTCGGCGCCCAGCTGTTCCATAGCATTCTTTCACCCAATGCATAGAACTTCCACGTTGATAGCACCTCTGAGTTGTTCTATGTATCCTCATTCGAGTTCACTCCTACCATGTCCATATCACCTCTGAGTAGGAAAGCTCTACCATCAACCTTATATTTACCACGTCCATACCACCTCTGAGTAAATATGATGGTTCCCTCTCTCAACTTATTATCCGTACCTAAAACCAAGGTACGCCAAGGATGACAAGTCCACATAAAATCTCCAACAGAAGTACCCAAACCTATCACGTCCATGCTACCTCTGATTGGATTGCCACACCTAAACAAATCTACTTTCCATGCTTCTTATTCAAAGTGTTCCAAATTTGCAATTTGGAAACTTTGAAAGGGGTCCTGTAGAAGCATGGAAAATATTTCTTTTAGTCCCACATCGAAAAGGAGAAGAAGAAAGGGCTCACTCCATTCTATAAATAGAGCCCCCTTACCTCCTTTGAAAAGGGCACCGACTTCTCTTCCCTCCCTCCAAACTTGGACTCTTCCTATTACGCACCTTCGGGTGCTAAGTCAAAGAAGTCCAGGGCAGCACGGGCTCATCGAGCTCAGTCAGCTGTCCCACCTCTGACCATCAAGAGCGTCCCGCTAAGCGGGCCTCTGATGGAAAGTTGTACAGAACTGTCCGTGTCCAGCCCCCGGCAGCAAACGGACAGAGTGGTTCTCAAGAGTCCCCCAACAAAGATCGAGGGCAAGTGTTTTCACTAGGCCCACATCGGGGAGCAAATATGATACCTACGCACTCGTATACTCGGGATACCCGGGCCCACAAAGCGAGTGCACAGGTTGATCGAGACATTCCTCATGCGAGTCATGAGACGTCCTTCAGGCGGCTCGGTCATGAGACATTCCTCATGCGGCTCGGTCATGAGACGTCCTTCATGTGGCTCGGCTATGAGACGTCTCTCATGCGGCTCGGTCATGGGACATTCCTCATGCGGCTCGGTCATGAGACGTCCTTCATACGGCTCGGTCATGAAACATTCTTCATGCGGCACAGAACCTAGGAAGCTTCATGCGGCTCAAAATTCTTGGGAGCTTCATGCGGCCCAGATACAACATGCGGCTCAAAAGATCGAAGAGTCTCATACGGCTCGGATAGTTCCATGCGGCCCAGAAAGAAGCCACGTGGCCTTCAACAGTTCCTCTCTACATTCGGCCGCATTTAATGCCCCGGCGGCTGCTTTGACAAATGACAGCTCTGACATAAAGACGCAATGATGACTCTGTCATAATGACAGACTCTTCGGGAAAAGAAGAAGATCTCTGACCCGATCCGTCAGAAATCCTAGGTTGCTACGTGGCAAATCTCATGCGGCTTAAATAGAGAACAGCTTCATGCGGCTCACTGAGAAGTCACCCTATATGACTAGCAGAAATCAGCCATATGCGGCCCACTGAGAGCTTAGCCCCTGCGGCTCAATACAATGCTAGCTCATGCGGCTCGCAAAGACTATGCATATGCGGCTCATTGAGAGTTCGTTCCCTGCGGTTCGATGAAGCATTGTCCTATACGGCTCACAAAGAGTATCTCCCTGCGGTTCAAGCGTTGCCCATCCTATGCGGCTCTGGCAGGACCCACAATCAAAACACGTGGCATCGGATCAATCAATGATTTAACCGAATCTCAACAAATATATTTGACATCATCGTCATAATTACTGAGATCAAGGCATATCATTTATCATCAAGCCAATGGGATACGTGGCGAGCAATCGGGCATTGGTATAATCAATCATGAAGATTTAAAGCAATCAGCATTAATTGCTCACGAGATTTGGTGCTATCTGCATTAATGGCCTAGATTCATTGTAATCAGGATCAAGGGTTCAGATGGATTAAAGGAGCACCGACATTCCAAACAAATGATCATTAGCAAACCCTAATGATCATACCCCACTCTTATAAATAGCCAACATCATTTCTTTGCACAAGGGACCGACAATAAAAAAGAATAAAAATATACAGAGTCAGAGAGAGAATACACAGAGAGAGAGAAAGAAGCCAGGAGAGCAACAGAGGAGCAAAAAGAGCACTTCTTCATCAACGCCAACCATCTTTTCACAAGGAGCCAAGGCTGCACACCGATCGTCCAAGGAGTAAGGCAGGGCTGCCGTCGCCTTCCCGAGCCTCTATCGTCACCCCCCCAGAATCTAAAATAAACAGTTGTACTTAGATTACTGTACCTAGGTTTTCATCCCTAGGCTTTCTTTGTACAAGCGAGTTTGTATTGTGAGTCTAAGTTCAGTCCTCCGATAATTGTTCTGTACTTTTACAATCAATGGCAAACAAACACATTTACAAAAGGCATCCAATTCATGAAAAGTATCACTTTTACTAGCAAGAAAAATGAACCAAGTAAATCTCAAAAATTCATCAACCAAAACAAAAGTATAAAGTTTGCCTCCAAGACTAGCTACTCTACTAGGACCAAATAAATTCATATGAATAAGTTGAAGTGGTACTCACAGATTTGATGGATTTGAAGGATGACTTGGTCAACTTACTTTTCTCACATTCTTCACATACCATATCCTTTTTGAAGGAGATACTTGGAAGTCCTCGTACAAGCTTCTTGGTTGTAAGACGGGAGATGGTATCCATGTTGGCGTGTCCAAGCCTCATGTGCCAAAGCCAACTTTCATTGTTCTTTACGACTAAGCACCTGTCATTATTAGTACCTTCAACAAGATAGAGAACATAAATATTATTTTCTCTAATGCCTTCATACACTGTATATCCACTAGTGCTATCGGTAATAAAGCATTTGAGTTTTACAAACTTAATATCATAACCATTATCCGTAAGATGACTGATACTGAGAAGGTTACGTTTGAGATTTGTAACAAGACAAACATGCTTAATACAAGGATAAGGAGGGGAACTGATATTACCTTTTCCTATGATGTGGCCTTTTAGATTGTTAACAAAAGATATATGTCCTTCTTTCTTCATCGATAGCGTTGTAAAAAGTGAAGCATCACCGGTCATGTGCCGTGAGCAACCGCTATCGAGGATCCACTTGCTTCTAGCATGAGAAGGATTCTTCACCTACAACATAAGTTGAAGATGAACATTTTGGTACCCAAGATTGTTTGGGTCCTTGATTGTTAGTCTTGGGAACCATTTAAAAATATTCATATCAACTTGTTTCCTTGTTTGACAATAATTTGAAGTATGTCCAAGAAGACCATAATAGTTGCACATCATGAAAGATTTAGAAGAGAATGTGTGAGTGTTATACACATGTGGAGCTTTAGTGCAAGGAGTTCTACCATGAGTGTTATGGTGATGATAATAGAAAGCATGATGTGAGGTGTTCTTCTTAACAAATGGTCCTTTCCTTGTGTTAGGATAGGACCTATGTGTAGTGTTCGTGTTCATGTAAGAATTATGATTACCATTGTGATGAGTGTAAACGTTTTTTGGAGCATGTGTGTGAGCAGTATTTTTATCAACTAGTTTCTTATCCTACACAAGAAGATCATTATACTTAGTAGAGGTATCATATTCTCTTCTATTTGCGGCTTAAACTTTATGCATAGCAAAATCATAGGCCCTTCTGAGGGATTGAATCTCATCATCCTTTTTCTCAATGATGACTTGAGATTCTTGTAACTTGAGTCACAAAGATTCTATCTCATCCGCATCAGAGGCAGAAGATTTCTCTTTTACATCAATAATGATATTGGAGAGTCTCTCTACTTCTAGTTTGAGTGCCTTAACCTCTTTTAAAGATTTTTTGTACTTATTTCTAACACTTTTGTGTTCTTCGTGTAGTTCAAGAATGGCATTTTCTAAGTCATCATAAGAGAGAATATTCAAAGAGAGATCATCGAGTACCTCATCGGTTGCCATGAGGCAAAGATTTGCATTGTATTTGTATTCTTTGTCATTGTCTGAATCGCTAGCATCACTTTTACACCAAATGCTGGTGCTGGAGGAAGAGCTTCCTTTGTTAGGATTCTCATACTTACTGGAGTCTTTTCTTGTCATAGGGAAATCTTTCTTAATGTGTTCGTTTCTCCTGCATCTGTAGCAAGCAAAATCATTGTCCCGTCTAAAGCGGTTGGCTTTGTTGAACTTGAGGAACTTTCGAAAATGCTTTACGGTAAGAGCTATTTCTTCATCATCATCCGACTCATTATCGTCGGAGCTATCCTTTGAGTAGGATTTTGTAACCTTGAGAGCCAGAGACTTCTCCTTTTCTTTGGCCTTCTCCTTCTCCTTTTCTTGCATGGATGATTCCTCTTGATTTTTCATGTCAAGTTCATGAGTCATAAGCTTCCCCATGAGGGTCTCAAGGTTTATGGTTGTTAAGTCGTTCCCTTCAATGATGGCGGTAGCTTTAGGACTCCATCCTTTAGTCAATCCTCTGAAAATTTTTCTGATCTTTTTATGAGCAGGATATTCCTTACCAAGAGAAGAAAGAGGGTTAATGATATCACCGAAATGAGTAAACATACAAGTAATAGACTCATCTTATTTTATTTTAAAATATTCATATTCTTGTTTGAGTCTACTAATCTTTGATTCCTTTACTTGTGATGTTCCCTCGTGAGTGACTTCTAGCAACTTCTAAATTTTATTTGAACTCCTGTAAGTAGAAATTCTATTAAATTCACTGCTATCGAGAGCACAGTAAAGAGCGTTCATAGCCTTAGAGTCTCGACTAGCAAGCTTCTTGACATTCTCAGTGAGTTTATCCCTAAAGGTGTCAGACACAACATCCTCAATAACACCGGAAGAAGTAGGGAGACCATTTATCACACAATCCCATAAATCAAAATATATGGACTTCAGATAAATGCTCATCCTAATCCTCCAATTGTTATAGTTTGTTCCATCAAGTAGAGGAGGTCTATTTGTGGAGTGTCCCTCATTGTGGAATATGTTGACACTAGGGTTAGTGGCCATAGATCACTCTAAGGGTGTAAATCAAAATCAAGAGAACAAAGCTCTGATACCAATTGTAGAACCCTAGAGTGGGGGTGAATAGGGAAATAAAATAAAACTAAACACAAGTAAGCTATATCACTAAAGTCAAATAAAAGAGAGTGAGAAAATCCAACACTCGATGTATCTTGGTCTCATTCCTAGAGGCAATCCAGTCCCGGAACTCTCTCCAGCTTAAATCCACTATTGAGTAAATAGTTACACACGAGTTTGGATCCGAAGAACTCGCCAATTTTAACATGAGTTTGGATTCGAAGAACTCGCCAACTTCTTACACATGAGTTTTCTTACGAAGGCTCGTCAACTTCAAAAGGAAAGAAAAAAACTGTTGATCTTCTATAACACTTGAAGATCGAAAAGTACAACTCTTGAATACTCTAGCACTTTTGGATTGGATGACAATTAAAAGCTTGGATAGAGTAGTAATGGTGGAGCTCTTGGTTGTTGAGAAATTTATGGCTTAAGTGGATAGCCTTCAATGGAAGGAAGGAATCCATTTATATAGAAAATCAAGAGAGGGTAGCATTTAATGCTCTTGAACATAACCCAGACGACATACCGTCGATATGCACCGACATACCGTCGGCATTCCGTTCGGAACAGTAACGATAATAATTATATCCGTTGGGAGCATTTAATGATAGTAATTGTCCATTCAAAAATCAAATCAGATAACGCGGTATACCGTCGGTATGCAGCGGCATGCCGTCGGTATACCGATGTTCGTCACAGAATATTTTGTGGCTCACAAACCGATATACCGTCGCTATGCTTTTGTATGTCGTCGGTATGCCGAAGTTCGTCATAGAATATTTTGTGGCTCATAAAACGGTATACCGTAGGTATACTGTTGTATGCCGTCGGTATGCCGAAGTTCGTCACAGAATATTTTGTGGCTCACAAAATGGTATACCGTCGGTATACTGTAGTATGTCGTGGGTATGCCGAGGTTTGTCACAGAACATTTTTGTGGCTCAGAAACGGTATACCGTCGGTACACAACGGTATACCTTCGGTATGTCCTTTCTTTAGACATTGATTTTTGACTGAAAAATAGAAGAGCTTTATGTTTGTCATCCAACCTTAGGTGTTTATACAGAAAGACCTAGACCTTGTACAGACTCAAAATCTTGAGTCTTTTGAGAGCTGTATATAAGGAGCGCTGATCTTTTCTTCAGTCTTCTTTTAGGAACGTCCATAAGGCTTTAATAACTCGACTTGAATGGACAGATCTTTTGTTAGGAAAGCTTTGAGAGATTATCAGTTAGCTGAAATTTAGAGAAAACTAGACTACGAAGATGCTGTTAATGATATCAAAATAAATGTGCCAACACTCGAGAACCGACCAGCTGTGTGCAGCGATTACTTTCGTCGTGGCCATGAGATAGGAGAGTGCCCCAGGCTCGCAAATGATTCGAAGTTAGACCCTCCCTTGGGAGAGCCTGCTTCCCCCAGCACCTCTGCTAAGTCGGGTCGCACTCAGTCAAGCACCGCACCGGCAATCTTCTCATACCCTTCGGCCATTTACACTGCTTCAGAGGAGGCTGGCAGTGTGCCCGCCTAGCCTGTCCTCTGGGTGCACCATCGGTGCCGGTCTCCCTATGGTAGCAACTGCAGCGTTGGCCTCTTCTTCCTACGGAGGGGCACCTGACGAGCTGGTAGATGGCATCGCCATCACGGAGGCATACGTGGTGCAGGAGGTGCCGAACCTGGCGGTCAACCAAGACGCGGGGGTTGCTACTGGCCTTCTGGTGAGTGTAGAACCCAGGCCGGGTGAGACCGACTCTGTGGAGGTCATCGATGACCCAGGATGCATATCTCCTATCCCGGGGGCACATCTCCTCCCTCTTTGGTGCTGCTTCGGAGTCCAGCCTCGGTGGGCTTAGGTAGAGAGGAGCCATCACCGCGAGTTTCGAGGTCAAAAATTCGTATTTTGTTCTGATTTTCCGACTCCCCGCAGGATAGAACATGGAAAATCGTGAGCGAGAGTGAAGAAAAAACTACAGTGTCCCCTTCCCCGCGGACTCAAAGTTCCCAGGAGCAGATAGAATCAGTTGTAGGTCATTGTGTAGAGTCGAGCTTTCAAGCTTTGTTGCCTACGCGGGTGGTAAAAAAATTCTAGCAGGATTATCCCGCAGCAGACTATGCACCTCAGGTCCGCCTCGAAGACCAAGGTAAGACAGTATGGAGGCAGTAGGGAAATGGGAATAGAATCTTTATTATTATAGGATTTGTTTTGTTATTATGCCCAAGTGGCATGGTCAGATGTATTAGTTCCCTTTTAATTCAATAAAATCCTCTTTATATATATATATGTGTATGTGTGTGTGTGTGTGTGTGTGTGTGTGTGTGTGTGTGCTAGCAAAGAGGAGTCTAACGTCCATATATGGTGCAAATTGATTGTTTCAAAAGTTTTCATATGATAGTCTACTAGTTCCTGAGAGCAGATCGACCGAAAGAAACTCGAAATTTGATTTGACTAATGGTGGTTTTAATCATTCCAAGGAGTTGTCATCTTCTATAATTTCTTCTCTTTTGTTTATCTTTTGTGACAGATTGCAGTAACAACTGTGTTTTTGTTATTGCCGGAACGCCGGGGCACGCTTTTCGATGGAAAATATAGAAACTGAAACAGTTGTAAAGACAATATTTCAAATGCAATTCTTTAAAGAAGGTTTTGCAACAGAGATCCAGAAGGATTCTGCAAATTACGAGATCTAAAAAGATATCGTAATTCACGAATAATCTAAAGAGATTTTCGTGATCGTAGCAAACTGGCAGTAGTGCCTTCTTAAAAGAAGATACTGGCAGAACTGCTAAAGGCAACAGAAGGGTGACAGACGAGAGATGGAATTGCTGGGGTGAATGATCACCGTTGCTCAAAGCTTTATTCGCCCTCTGTGAACAGCTTCCAGGAACCAGCAAGGTTGATGGAAAACCTTGGAACACTCCTGCTCTTCTGACTCCTCGGAAGACGGCGAACTCCTCTGGCAATGGCTCTACTCTTCTCTCTCTGTTTCTGAAGTAACAGAACCCACGCATACTAAAAAGTACTAGTGTTTGTGTTAAAAAAACACGCTCACTACTCTGTTGTGTTAAAGAACACTTAGAGTTTTCTCCCTGGAATTCTGATTTCTCCAACACTGAGAGAGGAGAGAACCTGCATATATAGCCCACGGGGCGGTTGCCAAGCAGTTGCCTGAACTTCAGGGTAGTGGCTGAACCACTCCTGAACGTGCAGCAACTGCTGCAACCGTTCCCGCTCTAATATGCAGCCAACCATACGCACACACGCACTCTACGCACACTGCGTACGCTGCGCACACTGTGCACTCTACGCACGCTGCGTATGCTGCACACACTGCGCGTACTAGACGTACTGGGCTGCGTACTGGGCTGCGTAACTGGGCCAGCGTAACTGGGCTCGCGTAACGGGCCGCGCAACGTGGTCGCACAAGTGGCTCGCACAACGAGCGCAACTTAAGCGCACTATGCGCCTAGCGACGATGCTGACGTGCTAAGTGCAAAGTGCGCCAACAAAATGCCATATTACGCCTCATGAGCCCTTGAGCCCGAGTCCGAGCCCGAGCCCGAGTCCGAGTCCGAGTCCGAGTCCGAGTCCGAGTCGCTAAGCTCCTACGGAGCTTAGCTCCATGGAAATAAATTTCCAAGAGCAAAAAGCTTACAGCTTCTTAATTGTTGATTAAGCCTTTATACCATTAATAATTAATCCCACATGGCACACACCCATGTGCACTACATGTGCATCTCCATAAAGAGCAAAGACTCATATATATGGAGATACACATTCTTTTCTAGCCGATGTGGGACTAAAAACCAAAACTAAAGGCTAAAAACCCAACAATCCCCCACATATCTCTATATATATGAGTACGAGTGTTCCCCACAGTAACTGTCTATTATGCTTTTAAGATAGATGCCACTTAAGACTTGAATCTTCCCACGTGAGTCAAAAATCAAACTATAATACAAGAATGGACTAAGCCTTGAATTCTGCATCATAGCTGAAATTCTTTCCACTCACATAATGTAGTTACAAGTGCTTCTGGCTGCACATTTAAGGCCGTGTGCCAGCCTGGTTTCAGTGTATAATATTGGGCGTCTACAAGTTTACCCTCAAGAGACGGCCTGATATCTCTTTGTCCATACACTATAGGTGAGTTCTTTATTAAAGAGACATGGCATGAAGCGTCCAACGCTTCCTTTGCGGTGCTACGCCGCTATGACATGGCCTTAAGCCGAGGACCTTACCCCGAATCATCGGGAACCTCATCGTAGTGTCATACTACCCGTAGCATGAGGTCTAGCCCCTTTGTAGTGCCAAACTACCCAGCATGAAGCCTTACGCTTCTGTGCGGTGTTACGCCGCTACGACATGGCTTGCAAGGCCGAGGCTTTATCCCTAGCCGGGTTTACCTCATTGTGGTGTCATGCCACCCGTAACATGAGGAACACCTCCTCTTTGTAGTGTTGACTACATCCCTCTTTAATTCAATATACAATATTAGGCCAACTGCCTATTTGCGGTGCTATGCCGCTGTGACTTGGCTAACATAGCCGAGGCTTTACCTCCTTCGAGAACCTCATGGTGGAGTCACCGCCACACATAGCATGGAGTCACACTCCTTGTAGTGCTGTGCTACCATGCTTCCTGTAAAGCATACCAGACATTCCAAATGCCTGAGAACTCATTAAGGCATTTAAGCCAACCTCCCACAGGACCTGTTTTCCGTAGAAAACAACAGTAGACAACAGTGGTTATAGGTCCGTAACCTCTCTATGCTCAATAGAACATGTACCCACCGTTCCTGATATTCTTCCGATTAGTGGTCCTCCCTTGAACCAAAAGCTAGATGCCTAGTAGATAAATCTTTGAACTAATAGCATAAAACTTTATGGTAGGAATACAATAATACAATATCAGAATGCCTTCAAGCCCATTTTGCAAGCTGTGTCATCGACCAGCTGGCGCTTGAGGCCCTTGGTGAACGGATCTGCCAGGTTCTTCTGACTCCGAACATCAATTACTACAATAACACCTCTCTTGATAAGATCGTGTACTGCCATGTGCTTCAACCGCACAGTCCTCTTCTTTCCGTTGAAAAGGTCATTTGATGCCACCGCCGCAGTCGCCTGGTTGTCGCAGTATATCGGTATCGTCGGTATTTGTGCCCCAACCACTGGAAGATCATACGTGAGCTCCCAAAGCCATTCTGCTTCCTCGGCTGCGGTATCAAGTACAAAGAACTCAGATTCTATGGATGACCGCGAGAGCATAGTCTGCTTCTTCGACTTCTACGATATAGCAGCTCTACCCATTGTGAAAATATATCCACCTGTGGACCTCTCGCTCTCCACCTCTGAGCACCAACTGGCATCACTGAAGCCTTCCACTACCGGAGGATCTCCGCTGTAGTACAGTGCATATGTCTGAGTCTTCTTGAGATATTTCATAACCCGTTCCACAGCTTTCTAGTGTTCAACACCTGGATTGCTCGTAAAACGACTCAGCATTCCCACGGCGAAAGCTATGTCAGGCCTTGTGGCAGTAGTAGCATACATCAAACTCCCGATTACGCTTGCATACTCCAGCTGCCTGACGCTTTCCCCTGAATTAGGCTTCAGCTTCAGATCACACCTGTACGGCGTATCGATCCCTGGAAGATCCCGATACCCATAACGAGTGATCATTTTCTCAATATAATGAGACTGTGACAGCGCTAGTCCAGTGTCTGTTCGGATGATCTTGATCCCTAAGATCACATCAGCTTCCCCAAGTCCTTCATACTGAACTTGCTTGAGATAAATTTTTTAGTCTCCGTGACACATCTAATATCCGACCTAGGATAAGCATGTCGTCCACGTACAGACAAACGATCACACCTCTTCCATCAGCGAACTTCGTGTAAACATACTTGTCCGTATCGCTGACCATGTAGCCATTTGACCTTATAACTTTGTCAAATTTCTTATGCCACATCTTGGGAGCCTGTTTAAGACCGTACAAGGATTTTACCAACTTGCAGACTTTGTCTTCAAGACCTCTGATGACAAATCCCTCTGGCTGTTGCATATAAATCTCTTCGGTCAGCTCGCCATTTAGGAAAGCCGTATTCACATCCATCTGATGTATTACCATCTTATTTATTGCTGCGAGAGCAATCAACATTCTGATGGTGGTCATCCGGGCTACTGGAGCATATGTGTCAAAGTAGTCAATCCCCTGCTTCTGAGAAAACCCCTTGGCTACCAACCTAGCCTTGAACTTGTCAATAGTTCCGTCTGCTTTCATCTTCTTCTTGAAGATCCATTTGCATCCGATGGATTTTGCTCCTTCAGGAAGATCAACCAACACCCAAGTGTTATTTGAGGTTATGGAATCAATCTCATTGTCAATCGCCTCCTTCCAGAAAACCGTGTCTCTGGTCTTCATCGCCTCATCATAGGTAAGCGGATCTGCTTCCACATGATAGGTGACAAAGTCACTTCCGAAGTCCTTCGGCCACCTCACACGCTTAGCTGACGGCTCAGCTTGTTCTGGTTCAACAGTTATTTCAACAACAACATCTTCTTGGACCACATCTTCATTGAAGACTTCAGTCTCTTGTGCACCCTCATTATTCTCCGGAATATCCGGAAGAACAATATTCTTATGCCTTGTAAACTTATCTTCAAAATATTCTGCATCGCGAGATTCAATGATATAATTTGACTCAATATCAAGAAATCTCCGAGCATCACTCTTCTCGGCATACCCCAAGAAGATCGTCTTTGTAGTCCTTGTCCCAAGTTTCTGAATCTTTAGATCTGGAAGCTTGACATACGCTAGACACCCCCACACTCGAATGATATTCAAGTTAGGTCTGACCTTGAACCAGAGTTCATGAGGAGCAACGTCTGAAGTTGTATGAGGCACTCTATTTAGAATATAAGTGGCCGTCAATGCAGCTTCTCCCCAGTAGCACTTAGGAAGGCCAGCAGTCAACAACATTGAATTTATCATTTCTGTCAACGTTCTGTTCTTTCTCTCAGCTACTCCATTTGATTGAGGAGAGTACGGAGCCGTAGTCTCATTGACAATTCCATGTTCCTTACAGAACGATGCAAATTCATGAGACCTGTACTCCCTACCTCGATCACTTCTTATCCTTTTGAGTTGTTGTCCAGTCTGCCGCTCAGCTTCAGTTCTGAACTCCTTGAACTTCTCGAATGCTTCGTCTTTAGCCTTCAGCAAGTAGACGAACGCATACTTTGAGAAGTCGTCGATGAAGGTTATGAAATACTTCATCCCGGCCTTTGTAGAGAACTGTTTGAAGTCACAGATATCTGAGTGTACCAACTCCAGAAGATCTGTACTTCGATTAACCCGAGGAAATGGTTTCCTTGTGATCTTCGTTTGAGCACAAACTTCACATTTCTCTACCTTACCCCCACACTTGGAGATAAGTCCTAGACTAGACATTCTGTTTATTCGTTTACAATGAACATGTCCTAGCCTATTATGCCACAACTCAAGAGTATAAGCAGAAGGAGTGATTTCATTAATTACATTAATTACATTGGACTGATTTACAAGCTGAATCTTGAACATTCCTTCGGTATAAAAAGCTTTCCCAAAATATGTTCCCTTGATAGACATCACCATCTGGCCAGCATTGATGTCCATTCTGAGGCCTACATTGCAGAATAAGCCTCCCGAGATCCGGTTCTTTGCGATAGCAGGTACGTGCTTCACGCCTTGAAGCGTCAGAGACTTGCCAGAAGTCAGCTTCAGAATAACCATCCTGATCCCTAGAACTTCAGCTTGTGCTTGGTTCGCCATCACAACCGCTTCAGAAGTGGGTGTGTAGGTGGTGAACCACTCCTTACTGGAGCAGACATGGCAGGTGGCTCCAGTATCTACCCACCAGTCTGAATCAGATCCTACAGCATCAACCTGTCCAATTATAGCAATTACATCAGTAATCATTGAGACTTTGCTAGGCTCACCTTGCTCTGATTTCTTGGCCGGTGTTGTACATTCACTTTTGAAATGGCCCAACTGGCCACACTTGAAACAAGGCATCTTTGCCTTAGATTTCTTTGACTTGAAAGAAGTTCCCTTAACATTCAAGTTGTTAGGGTTCTTCTTCTTCTTTTGGAAATCTGTACGCTTTTCCTTTCCCTTTGGTTCCTTGGTCTGAACCAGATTGGCATTAGCCAATTGTTTGGACAGTGTATCAACCTTCAGTTGAGTCCGCATCTGGTCCTCAACATAGATTTCCTGTAGGAGATCTTCAAGGGTGATCTCCAACTTCTTCCTATGCATGTTTGCATAGAACTTGCTCCACCCAGTGGGGAGCATTGAGATAATCCCTCCAACAACAAACTTGTCGGGGAGGGGCATAGCCTCGTCTTCCAATTTCTGTCACAACTTCAGAAATTCTTTGACCTGCGGCAGCATGGACTTCTCGTCCTCAAAGAGCCATTTGTGATATTTTTCAACCACAAATATTTTGCTCCTGCTCTTGTCTTCTTCGTACAGTTTTTCCAGAGACTCCCATATGTCTTTGGCAATTGGTTTCTTACTGTAGGATTCTGCTAGAGAATCCTCCAAAGCATTCAGGATAAGCAACCTGCAAATGCTATTTTTTCTTCTCCACTTGGCCTAAAATTTAGTAGCCGCAGTGATTGCGGCAGCAGACCCAGTATCTGGAACAGTAGGTTCCTCTTCAAGCAATACGTGATCAACGTCTCTAAGTTGAAGAGTGAGATAAACCTTCCTCTTCCTGACTTGATAATGCTCTCCATCAAACTTTTCTAATTTGCAAAAGTCAGTATTGAGGAGTGAAGCATTAATATTTTCCATCGTAGCAATAAAGCTTTGAGATTGTTATTGCCGGGAACGCCGGGGCACGCTTTTCGATGGAAAATACATAAACTGAAACAATTGTAAAGACAATGTTTCAAATGCAATTCCTTAAAGAAGGTTTTGCAACAGAGATCCAGAAGGATTCTGCAAATTACGAGATCTAAAAAGATATCGTAATTCACGAATAATCTAAAGAGATTTTCGTGATCATAGCAAACTGGCAGTAGTGCCTTCTAAAAAGAAGATACTGACAGAACTGCTAAAGGCAACAGAAGGGTGACAGGCGAGAGATGGAATTGCTGGGGTGAATGATCACCGTTGCTCAAAGCTTTATTCGCCCTCTGCGAACAGCTTCCAGGAACCAGCAAGGTTGACGAAAAACCTTGGAACACTCCTGCTCTTCTGACTCCTCAGAAGACGGCGAACTCCTCTGGCAATGGCTCTACTCTTCTCTCTCTGTTTTTGCAGTAACAGAACCCACGCGTACTAATAAGTACTAGTGTTTGTGTTAAAAAATACGCTCACTACTCTGTTGTGTTAAAGAACACTTAGAATTTTCTTTCTGGAATTCTAATTTCTCCAACACTGAGAGAGAGGAGAGAACCTGCATATATAGCCCACGGGACGGTTGCCAAGCAGTTGCCTGAACTTCAGGGTAGTGGCTGAACTACTCCTGTATGTGCAGCAACTGCTGCAACTGTTCCTGCTCTAATATGCAGCCAGCCATACGGACACACGCACTCTACGCACACTGCGTACGCTGGGCTGCGTAACTGGGCTCGCGTAACGGGCCGCGCAAGTGGCTCGCGCAACGAGCGCAACTTAAGCGCACTATGCGCCTAGCGACGATGCTGACGTGCTAAGTGCAAAGTGTGCCAACAAAACGCCATATTACGCCTCATGAGCCCTTGAGCCCGAGCTCGAGTCCGAGTCCGAGTCCGAGTCCGAGTCGCTAAGCTCCTACGGAGCTTAGCTCCATGGAAATAAATTTCCAAGAGCAAAAAGCTTACAGCTTCTTAATTGTTGATTAAGCCTTTATACCATTAATAATTAATCCCACATGGCACACACCCATGTGCACTACATGTGCATCTCCGTAAAGAGCAAAGACTCATATATATGGAGATACACATTCCTTTCTAGCCGATGTGGGACTAAAAACCAAAACTAAAGACTAAAAACCCAACAGTTTTAATCTTGGGTTATTTTGTATAAGGGTACCAGGTTTATGACATAATTAGACTTTGGGTACTGGGTTTGTCCGTTTTAGAGTTTTGGTACTCGAATTTTTTTAGGACACATTTTAGTGACAAAAGTGGACTTTCAGAGACGGAATAAGTCTTTTTAATGACGAATGTTTGTCACTAAAATGTGTCACTAAAAAGTTACAGTACCCAAAGTCTAAAACGGACAAATCCGATACCCAAATTCTAATTATATCATAAACTTGGTACTCTTATACAAAATAAACCTTTAATCTTTTACAAGTTCTTTGTTTCAGAACTGACGTACTTCATGTCAGTTGTATTTTTTTTCCCAAATTGTTATAGTTTTTCGGTCTTCCATATACGATTGTACAATTTTTGTATTGACAGAAATAGCATTTACTAATGACTCCTATTCATCATCTTGCGTTGCTAGTTTGGTTTTGTGATAGCCATACAACGTATGCGTTCCTAGGGCGATTATAAGCACGGCATGTGCGGTGCAGAGCACCGGCAACCTCTGAGTACTGATAACAAATGACCACGATTTGAGTTTGTGTGGGCCACGAATGGGACGTACGTTCACGATAACTCAACGGATAGAACGCCGCACGGACGGTCGGAGACCGGCATCATTCTATCACGGGTATAAACGATGGCCGACCACGCGGCCCGTCATGCGGCACCGTAAAGGCATCGAGAAGACGTCGTGCACATTGAACGGGTGGCTGGACGGCATCGGCCATCGTAGGCATCGTGAAGACGTCGAGGGCGCCTTCGGCGTCGTGAGCAAAACGAGGCGTTGAGTTGCGAGCGTCGAAACGTCATGGCCGTCTAGTAGAGTTCTGGAGCGCAGAGCGCATGGGGTGTACGTGCGGGATGATGAAGACAAAGCCAGTACGAATAAAATTCACACGAAAAGTTCGAAGTGAAATGACGACCGGCAAAAAATCGTGTGCGAAGAACACAGAATTTAACTGAACCCGCATGTACCGGAAAAAAGAAAAGTAGTATAGGTCTCTATATACATATATTTATGTAGTGAACATGCATGTTCCTGGTATTTTTTTTCTTTTTTTCTTCGAGGATGGTGAGAAGTGAATGTTGTGTAGCCAGGTGATTTTCTCATAGGCCAGTAGAGTCGACTACTGTGTATCCATCAGAACAATGCATATTATCAGACAGGACAAACATATGCGCACGTTAGTTTTAATAGATTATCTCCTGATGGTTATGTAAGTTCGTACCCATACCATACTCCCCACTTACAACGTGGGACCCCGACAGGTACATACCCACCCACCTCCGGGTCCCTCTTCCACACACAACTGGCCAAGTGGTTTTTAATCAATTCAAAATCAGACCGGAGGCGGACCTAACCGTTGTACCGGTTATTTGTGAACAAATAATTTTTTCTGACTATTTTAATAGAATTATTTTGTATAAGGATATCAGAATTTATGTTTAATTTGATTTTAGATATTTGATTTATCCATTGATGAATTTGGATACTCAAAATTTTTTAGTGACATCTTTTACGAACGAAATTAAAAAAAATTTGACGAAATGAGTCTTTTAATGACGAATGTTCGTCATTAAAATAAGATACTAAAATTTTTGAGTATCTAAACCCATCAACTGATAAATCCAGTACCCAAAGTTTAATTACATCCTAAATCTAGTACCCTTATACAAAATATTCCATTTAATATCGATCTCCTGATTATTATTTTTCAAAAATTCGATTAACCTGGTCAGACCACTGAACCGTTTGACCCAGTTGAATTGTGAACCTACTTTATCTTAAGTTTTTGACTTTTTCTTTTGGACTGTACATACAATCAAATTTAATATATGGATTATTTTGTATAAAGGTAGCAGGTTTAGGACCTAACTAGACTTTGGGTACCGGATTTGTCCGTTTAAGACTTTGGGTTCTCGAATATTTTTAGTGACACATTTTGGTATTTTTAGTGACACATTTCGGTGACGACCATTCGTCATTAAAAGGCTTATTTCGTCACTGAAAAGTCCAATTTCGTTACTAAAATGTGTCACTAAAAAGTTCGAGTCCCAGAGTCCGGTACCGAAAGTCTAATTAGCTCATAAATCCGGTATCCTTATACAGAATAATTAATTTTTCTATTATAAACATGTAATATATATATATATATATATATATATATATATATATATATATATATATATATATATATATATATATAATATATATATATATATATAATTCAGATCAAAATTTTTGCCACGAAAGCCATGCCGTAGGAGTCCTGTTGGGAATCGGATACGCCCTCCTGCGCTCCGATACCGTGTCTGAGACGTTATCGCAGAGGAAACTTAGGCTAACCCACCTGAAATAACCAACTCCCGTCTAAAGGACACCAAGCACAGCACAAAAAGTGAAGATTCGAGGTGCTCGTCCACAAAAAATCTAAGAAAAAGTTTCGCACTTTGCTCTTAGGACTTTGTCATCCAAGACAGAAGGAAGAAGAGATCTAACACTAGTAAAATCTACTATATTAGCTACGCAGGAGACTACGCAGCGGTTGGTCGAGCAGATGCAGCAGTTCCGCATACGGATGATCCTGTGCTCATCTCATGTTTTGAGAGGCTTGAGAAGACGACTGAGGCGTTGCGACAGATTTCCTGCGCTACGCAGGAGACTACGCAGCGGTTGGTCGAGTAGATGCAGCAGTTCCGCCACTACTAAAATACAGCAATTTGGCGACGGACCATTAGACATGGATCTTATCCGTCGGTAATAGCGACGAACTAGCGACTACCTTGTGACGGACTACCTGTAACCCCTCTTTCCGGAATTTCGAATTTTATTTTTATTTATTAGTTGGAATTAAATGGTGATTTTAGATTTTTGTAAATAATTATTTAACTAATTATTACGGTGGTTGACTTAAGTCCTTGTGGAGTTATGGAGCACAAAACGAATATGAACTGTGGCCCGGGAGATGTAACAGTGAGCTTTGACTAGAGTACTAGCCATACCAGGAGAGACCGGGCCATAGTAATATCCTAACTAGAGAAACCAGGCTGAGTTGCGACATAACCCTTACCGATGTTTTATTTACTTAATAATTATACTATTGAGTTTAGGGATACCGATTATACCATTTTAACCGGACTGGACCCGAACTGAGCCCAAGCACATGTAGGTCATGCAGCACGTCCAACGACATTCGTGTTGGTAGAATTTGGTTTGAGTGTGTTATACTTTGTTTTAATGATTTAATAAATAATTTCCGAATATTCGTAATGGAATATCGTAAATATTCTTATTAGTGGATATTCAATATTATTGGTATAAAATAGATTATTGTACTTGTTGGTGATTATTAGACTACATATAATGGTATATAAACACCATGGTTGATTTAGTGAATTTCGTTATTATTAATATTATGATCATTATTATTAATTTATCATCAAGGTTATTATTATATAATATTATTATTTATTATCAGTGGTTATATTATGATTAAAAAAATGTTATGTTAGTATATATACCTATTTATGATAAATAGGCCCTAATCTAGAAATAGATAATAATGGGATTCTATTTAGATTATATGGATATTTCTATGAAAGTATTTATAGGAGTTAATATATATATATGAATAGTAATAATAGAAAAAAAAAAAGGGATTGGAGAGGAGAAGTCCCCAGCCCAGCCGGGCATTTCCATCATTAGCCAACAAAACCCATAGCAACAGTAAGCAAACCAAGCCGAGCCATTAAGGCTTGGCCTAACCCCATAGCAGAACCCCCCCGACCCCTGTGAAACCGAGCACAGGGAGTCTGGTCTCCTGATCAAGCAGCGAGTATATATATAACTCGGTTGAGAGGGATTTCGATATGAACCCTACACCCTCTGAGCCGCCACCATCAAGGAACCTTCGCCAACGCTGGGCGATCTCCCCGACAGTGGCTCGTCGCCGGAGAACGATCGACAGCGCGTGCGCGCATCAGAGTCGATGCTGCAGCAGCAGCACCAAACCGAACAGAGTATCAGGTACTCCTCTTCCTCAACGCCTCCCTCCCTGTTCGGTTAATGGTTTGTCGAGCCGTAAAATCCCACCTGTAGAGGGCATGATCCTCTCTAAATCTCAACAAGCGGATTTTGATTTAGTCGAAGGACCAGACCAATTAATCGACACAAAGTCGACAAAAATCTGTCTAAAAACAGAACCTTAAGAGCAGTACAAGAACCCCTGTTCGACGATCGATTATGATCGATCCAGCGGCTTAATAGAAAATCTAGTTGAAGAGAATTTTTGACAACATGTAGGGCTTCGAATCCCTTCTTGCGGAATTTGAAATCATCGACTGAGCGTCAAGAAATCGAATTCCAAAGTTTCCCAAAAACCTGTTTTAAAAACTTGAAAATTGTTCCACACGACGTGCGTCACGCCAATCCGGACGACGTGGTCGCGTACCGAAAGGATCGAAAGCTGCGTAACAGCTTCGTGGTCGTGTGGGCTTTGACGGAATTCAAATTGGTCGCGTGTGCGCGACGAATTTGATGCGTATCCGTCGAAATTCTCCGTATCGTGCACTTTGCAAATTCTCCAATTACTTTGTGCACGCTCGTCAGATCGAGACGAAACTTATGCCAACAGAACCGTATCATTTTTCTGGTCCTGCATGCCAAGTTTGGTCCGATTCTGAGACCGTTGACAAAATTACCATTTTGCGGGCCCCACGGTCCCACTCAACGGACGATTTTGTGCACGGCCCGACGGAATCCAACTTTGGACATACGGTTGGGTTCGTATCAAAAAACTGGATCCGTAGACATGTAGTTTGACGACTTTAGAGACCATTGACTCTGGCACGCTTTTCGGTACAAAGCGGATCCAACGGCGGACATCGTTTTTGTCCGAAATTATCGTTTTGCCCCTGTGTCCAGAATTGGACTTAAGGACAGGCAATCCTAGCTAATTTGACTATTCTGAAATCATTGGTATTGTTTATTTCAGCTTTCGGGGACTGTTGTACGGGTTTTGACTATAGTGGCACATTGAGTAGTTCAGATTGTCGGTTTCACCAGCAAAGGACCACAGGCGAGTACAGTTTATTGTCTGCATTTCGATATTGATTTTTACTATATTTCATTGGTTGGTTTCATTAGTTATGTGATTATTTTCTATTATAAATTGTTGAGTCGGGAATGAGAAGTACCAACGATGTGTGATCTGACCTTAGACCGTGTAGACCGTGTAGACCGTGTTGCATTTATTTCTTGTAGACCGTGTAGACCGTGTTACATTTATTTCTTGTAGACAGTGATTTATTTATTGCAAGTAGACCGTGTAGACAGTGATTTATTTATTGCATTTAATCTGTGTAGTTCGTGATTATTATTCTGTAGACAATGTTTCTTTATTGTAATATTTTCTGTAGACCGTGTAACTGTAGACCGTGTAACTGTAGACCGTGTAACTTTAGACCGTGTAGACCGTGTCGCATAATTGTCCCGAGACTGATCACATATCAAAGGTACTTCTAATGGTGGAAAAGTATATTGGTCTATTTATTACTATTGATTTTTCTTACGGCTTTACTGTTTATTTTCAAACCCATGATTGATGTCTAACCTTTGTCTTATAGTCATTTTCTTTATTTGAAATTGCATTCAGTAAATTGTGCTCGTTCCATTCCTGACTGGAAACCAACATTTTCAGGTTAGCCGTGGATTTTCTTAGCTTGGGAGTGACGGGGATACTTGCAGACAAAAGCCTAGAGACTAGCTAGATAGTTGAGATGTAGCCATTCTTTTATTTGTACGAGTTTATATTTTTCTGCAAATGTAAATCTTGTGATCCTTGTAAATTAAATTAATTATGTGAATTAGTATTATTTGTGATTCTGATCTTCATGGCCGTGACAGCGTTCTACCGCCGATACTGCAGCGTAGGCTGGCTTGGACACGTCTCATATCCGTTTAAAAAAAAAAACGGGTGCGGGTCGTGACAAGTTTTTGTGGTGGCCCATGCAGGTCTGTCTTCGCAAATCACGCGAACTCGCGATAGTACTTAAGTTAGTCGTACTATTGCGAGCCTCCGACTAGAACATGCTCATTCACGAACAAGGATTAATTTAATTTAAGAGAATGACTAGGACTAGGAGTCCCTTATACCAATTTACCGATGGGTAGTTTAGGCCATGCAATTTAGGATGAGGGTTATTAATTTTGATAGCTTGTCAAATCCCCATAGGTACACTATTACCTCTTGATTGGAAGATATGGTCCAATGTGGATAGATTATTCACTTGGAGAGGCAGAGTTTCCTGGAATTGATGATCTCACCTAGATGAATTATTCAATCCCTTCCCGTTGCCTCTTTAGATATCATCCTCATATTTAGTCCAAACTGCCTATTTAGTTCCTATTTTGCCCCAGGAATTATTATTTCTGATTGGGTTATCCATATGCGAACCTCGAGTTAGTTTCGATTCAAGTTTTTCCTCAAAGGCTTGAATACACATAGAATAGTTAGAATGTTTCTATTTCTTTGTCTTCAGTTATTTCCTCCATGTTCACCTTTTATTTTAAGGGTTGTGACTGATAGATACCTACGCTTTATCTTATAGTCGACTTGCTTGAACCTCTAGAAGCTCATGAGTTTTTATATATATAGTTAAAGGAATATTAGTTAACTTATAATAGCAGGGCAGTAGCGCACTGTCGCCATTTAATTAAATTTTGGAGTCTATGGATACATTGCAGCTAGCAGCGCACTGGCGAGACACAACCCCTAGAGGTGAAATTAGTTTGGAAAAAAAAAATATAGGTGATGGGACATTGCCAAAACTATGGCTAATGGCCCTCTCTTGATCATAGGTACCCTTGAGCCAATATTGGATAGAGTTAAGAAGTGTTCGATTTTGTATCATGTTGAGTTACGAAACCAAGGGTTACCACAGCCCGATTTTACGGGCGAGGCGTAGTCCTCGGTGAAATAACTTCAGACTTGATTACAAGTTTGGGATACCATAGAGGATAGGACAATGTTATGTATGTCCCATAAGATCTAAAGCCGATAGTAGTGGAAGTTTTGTAAGTTGGGTAGCATGTCTCCCGACCCAGCATTTTATAGTCCTTGTGACTTACTACGAGGAATTGATTGACACTAATAGGTTTACCTAGAATATGGAATTTAGAATGTCCATAAACCATTAGACGACCAAGGCCTTAAGGGTAAGATGATAGTGGGATGTCTATAGAAGCAAGAACACCAGGTAAGTTTTGAATCTCTCTAAACTCGAACTACTTGTACCTCTTTTCAAAAATCTTGCATACTTGTATCTTGACTATTTTGACCAACGCTGCTACTACAGCCTAGTTTTTGCAAGCTTACTCTGTTCTCGAGCTTGATTCGAGACATATGTTTAGTGGGGACGCCTGCTAACTTATTGTCTAATCAGAATCAGTGCATTATGGTCTGATCAACCATGATGCAATTGGTTCGCTCTTCGTTTAATTACACTACGTGGATGGAGATATATAGGTATCTAGGATCTCATCCGCGACTGCTTTGACAATTCCTCTTGAATTATATGTTCGCCTTTGAATCATGAAATTATATTCAGTAACATCTCCCTTGAATTCTTTATTGTTTTGTCCTTCACCGATTTGGAAAGACGAAAGCTCGTGATGGTAGAGAGATACCGCGTATCTCCATGGCTATGGTAGTTGTATACACAAGGGTAGTTATCGTCAGCCAGCCATGTGATCGAGTTACTCGTTCTCCTCTTGACCCCAAACTGTTATCGGGACTTTCAAGCCATCTGAACTTAAGAATGATTAGGATTTTACCCTTAGTCGAAATGCCTACCTAGGAGACTACCTATTCTTTAGAGACCAAAGGTTGCGAGTCTCTAATTATTTGCTGGAAGCTTGCCTTGAACCAACCCTTCCTCGACTGAAGCCCACAGTTAGACATGAGATGAGCGGACAATAGGGTAATCATTTACCATGACACTCCTCCCGAGATTGGTTTCCAACAAATATTACCCTAGTTATGTAAATGTTTTATATTAAGACCTAACTAGTGTTGGAACACCACAGTCACTTGTTTAGCTAATACCCTGTCAAAATTGTGATATACCAGTTGTCAACAACAACGCATGATCACTACAGCCCATACCAATAGGACCCTTATGACAATAGTCTGACAGGTTTGACAACTAGAGATTCACGACTCAGTTGTTAGAAATCTTTTCATAGGACATGCCTTGGGGCTGGTTACCCCGTCGATAACTCTTGTACACTATGGATGGGTATATCCTCTATGTTATCGACCATGTGTTATTGCACACACTCGTTCTCCATTTATTGAGGAACGATCCTTGACTTGACTTATATCTACCGTATTCCGATAAGTCGTACCTTATTCTTTATTACCGAGAATCGAGGTGCGATATCCTGACATTGAAATCCTTCTAACCTTATTATTCCTAAGACCATGCCCTAACTTCTAAGGTGGGTAGACTGTAAGCCTTCCAAAATTTTGTGATATACAAGGACTACCGATTGATTTGAATAACTTCCATTAGGATGATGATTAGTGCCCTTGGACTTCCACTTTTCATTTAGATCATTTTGTGTCCCCGGCCGTGTCATTAATATTCGGAGCACGAGGCCAGTTGTTACCTTCCAACAAATTTCACATGTAAGATCTAGATGAGTCCATCTTCATCTAGGTATATCATGTCCCACTCAAACCTGTCCCCTTGTACTCTATTTTTGTGCTACGCTTTTCAGGTTAAAAATGACTAGCTACAACCCTTACCATAGTACCGGTTTACTTCCCGACTTCCATTAGAACCTCAACCTCGACTCGATTCATTCAACCCAATATATGGTTGTGATCTACTTGAAGTCCACTAAACACGTCCTTAGTGTACCACTCAATTGTGTTTTCTCGTGCTACTTAAACACAAAAGTCACGGAAGACACATTTTGGACTTAAGACCTGGCTAACTAACCCGACTGGCAACTAGTTCAACCACTTGGGTGGGAACTTATTCTAGGTTACCTTAACCTAGTAGAAATAGTTTTGGGGCCTTGACCAGTCAATATAGATTGAAATACAAGGTTCATCCAGCCAGCAATTGATGTCCAATCAAGGAACCCATTAAGACCCCGTATAGTCCCTCCATGCATACCACCGTAGTTGGACTATAAAAACTGAACTTTTGATATAGGTCCCTATACCTATTACGTAGTCTCCCTCTCTTAAAACGTGAAGTCATTCGTAACCAATATTCCATCTACCTGAAAGTCGCGATACGAACTTGTATTGCACTTTACCCCTTACTCGTGTGGTTAAATAACCACGAAAAAGGTCACAATCTTGATTTCTCCAATTTTTGTTCTATTATGGAACTTAGTTTAGAATTTCGAGAACGAAACTCCTGTATTGCACGGATGGCAAGCTCCTCTAAGAACGAAGGGTCTCTTCGAAGTTAGCCAGTGATTGGAACGGAGTAGCCCAATCTAGCTAATAAGTCAATGGTTCATGAGGTCCATTTTATCGGTATCATTTGATATCCTCTACCACTCTTGAAACTTCGTGCTTGTTCACATTTATTCTTCCTCGTCCTTTCGTACCATTGACTCTCGTCCTTCCTATTTTGGGGGTCGATAACCGTGTTGCTTAGAATTTAGCAGTGGTTATAGTCTAAGTTAGTTGATAATTGAATTTTGGGGATTGCTTGATAGATATACAAGGATTATAGATACCATAGGCGATAGATATCCATTGGAAGAATTTGAGCAACTAGTTGGATGATTATAAAATTTTAGTGACCTAGCTTTGAGGGAGTAGTGTGACCAAAGGTGGGTAGAAGTCCTCGATATTTTTGTAGTTGCCAAAATGGACAAGGAGAAGGATATGAACTATTTTTGAAGAATTAAAAATTTGAGGAGATTAGGGAAATGGTAGATTTTCTTGTTGAATTTAAGGAATAGTTATGAATTAGAATTTCGAGGACGAAATTATTTTTAAGGTGGGTAGATTTGTAACCCCTCTTTCCGGAATTTCGAATTTTATTTTATTTATTAGTTGGAATTAAATGGTGATTTTAGATTTTTGTAAATAATTATTTAACTAATTATTACGGTGGTTGACTTAAGTCCTTGTGGAGTTATGGAGCACAAAACGAATATGAACTGTGGCCCGGGAGATGTAACAGTGAGCTTTGACTAGAGTACTAGCCATACCAGGAGAGACCGGGCCATAGTAATATCCTAACTAGAGAAACCAGGCTGAGTTGCGACATAACCCTTACCGATGTTTTATTTACTTAATAATTATACTATTGAGTTTAGGGATACCGATTATACCATTTTAACCGGACTGGACCCGAACTGAGCCCAAGCACATGTAGGTCATGCAGCACGTCCAACGACATTCGTGTTGGTAGAATTTGGTTTGAGTGTGTTATACTTTGTTTTAATGATTTAATAAATAATTTCCGAATATTCGTAATGGAATATCGTAAATATTCTTATTAGTGGATATTCAATATTATTGGTATAAAATAGATTATTGTACTTGTTGGTGATTATTAGACTACATATAATGGTATATAAACACCATGGTTGATTTAGTGAATTTCGTTATTATTAATATTATGATCATTATTATTAATTTATCATCAAGGTTATTATTATATAATATTATTATTTATTATCAGTGGTTATATTATGATTAAAAAAATGTTATGCTAGTATATATACCTATTTATGAGAAATAGGCCCTAATCTAGAAATAGATAATAATGGGATTCTATTTAGATTATATGGATATTTCTATGAAAGTATTTATAGGAGTTAATATATATATATGAATAGTAATAATAGAAAAAAAAAAAAAAGGGATTGGAGAGGAGAAGTCCCCAGCCCAGCCGGGCATTTCCATCATTAGCCAACAAAACCCATAGCAACAGTAAGCAAACCAAGCCGAGCCATTAAGGCTTGGCCTAACCCCATAGCAGAACCCCCCCGACCCCTGTGAAACCGAGCACAGGGAGTCTGGTCTCCTGATCAAGCAGCGAGTATATATATAACTCGGTTGAGAGGGATTTCGATATGAACCCTACACCCTCTGAGCCGCCACCATCAAGGAACCTTCGCCAACGCTGGGCGATCTCCCCGACAGTGGCTCGTCGCCGGAGAACGATCGACAGTGCGCGCGCGCATCAGAGTCGATGCTGCAGCAGCAGCACCAAACCGAACAGAGTATCAGGTACTCCTCTTCCTCAACGCCTCCCTCCCTGTTCGGTTAATGGTTTGTCGAGCCATAAAATCCCACCTGTAGAGGGCATGATCCTCTCTAAATCTCAACAAGCGGATTTTGATTTAGTCGAAGGACCAGACCAATTAATCGACACAAAGTCGACAAAAATCTGTCTAAAAACAGAACCTTAAGAGCAGTACAAGAACCCCTGTTCGACGATCGATTATGATCGATCCAGCGGCTTAATAGAAAATCTAGTTGAAGAGAATTTTTGACAACATGTAGGGCTTCGAATCCCTTCTTGCGGAATTTGAAATCATCGACTGAGCGTCGAGAAATCGAATTCCAAAGTTTCCCAAAAACCTGTTTTAAAAACTTGAAAATTGTTCCACACGACGTGCGTCACGCCAATCCGGACGACGTGGTCGCGTACCGAAAGGATCGAAAGCTGCGTAACAGCTTCGTGGTCGTGTGGGCTTTGACGGAATTCAAATTGGTCGCGTGTGCGCGACGAATTTGATGCGTATCCGTCGAAATTCACCGTATCGTGCACTTTGCAAATTCTCCAATTACTTTGTGCACGCTCGTCAGATCGAGACGAAACTTATGCCAACAGAACCGTATCGTTTTTTTGGTCCTGCATGCCAAGTTTGGTCCGATTCTGAGACCGTTGACAAAATTACCGTTTTGCGGGCCCCACGGTCCCACTCAACGGACGATTTTGTGCACGGCCCGCCGGAATCCAACTTTGGACATACGGTTGGGTTCGTATCAAAAAACTGGATTCGTAGACATGTAGTTTGACGACTTTAGAGACCATTGACTCTGGCACGCTTTTCGGTACAAAGCGGATCCAACGGCGGACATCGTTTTTGTCCGAAATTACCGTTTTGCCCCTGTGTCCAGAATTGGACTTAAGGACAGGCAATCCTAGCTAATTTGACTATTCTAAAATCATTGGTATTGTTTATTTCAGCTTTCGGGGACTGTTGTACGGGTTTTGACTATAGTGGCACATTGAGTAGTTCAGATTGTCGGTTTCACCAGCAAAGGACCACAGGCGAGTACAGTTTATTGTCTGCATTTCGATATTGATTTTTACTATATTTCATTGGTTGGTTTCATTAGTTATGTGATTATTTTCTATTATAAATTGTTGAGTCGGGAATGAGAAGTACCAACGATGTGTGATCTGACCTTAGACCGTGTAGACCGTGTAGACCGTGTTGCATTTATTTCTTGTAGACCGTGTAGACCGTGTTACATTTATTTCTTGTAGACAGTGATTTATTTATTGCAAGTAGACCGTGTAGACAGTGATTTATTTATTGCATTTAATCTGTGTAGTTCGTGATTATTATTCTGTAGACAATGTTTCTTTATTGCAATATTTTCTGTAGACCGTGTAACTGTAGACCGTGTAACTGTAGACCGTGTAACTGTAGACCGTGTAACTTTAGACCGTGTAGACCGTGTCGCATAATTGTCCCGAGACTGATCACATATCAAAGGTACTTCTAATGGTGGAAAAGTATATTGGTCTATTTATTACTATTGATTTTTCTTACGGCTTTACTGTTTATTTTCAAACCCATGATTGATGTCTAACCTTTGTCTTATAGTCATTTTCTTTATTTGAAATTGCATTCAGTGAATTGTGCTCGTTCCATTCCTGACTGGAAACCAACATTTTCAGGTTAGCCGTGGATTTTCTTAGCTTGGGAGTGACGGGGATACTTGCAGACAAAAGCCTAGAGACTAGCTAGATAGTTGAGATGTAGCCATTCTTTTATTTGTACGAGTTTATATTTTTCTGCAAATGTAAATCTTGTGATCCTTGTAAATTAAATTAATTATGTGAATGAGTATTATTTGTGATTCTGATCTTTATGGCCGTGACAGCGTTCTACCGCCGACACTGCGGCGTAGGCTGGCTTGGACACGTCTCATATCCGTTTAAAAAAAAAAAAAAACGGGTGCGGGTCGTGACACTACCGTCAGAAGGCAATGGATAATTTTTTTATTTTTTGTCTCAAAATCAGTCGCACATCCGTTGCTAATTTGACGAAAATTTAGCGACGGATTGATCTCCGTCGCTAATATGTCGCACATTGTGGCGGCAAAATCTAAAAAAAATGGCACGATAAATTAGCGTCTAAATAGAGACGGACGTTCCGTCGGTAATCTAGTGGGTATTTAGCGACTACCTAGCGACGGATATATCCGTCGGTAGTCCGTCGCTAAATACTGCAACCTAGCTTAAATTGAACCGACTGGGGAGAATTTTTTATTTCCTCCAAAAAGACTCTCTCTCTCTCTCTCTCTTCCTCTTTCTCTCTCTCTCTCTCTCTCCGACGGCGAGCTCTCTCCAACGGGTCACATTCTCCGGCGGAGCTCTCTCCGACGGGTCTCTCTCTCCCATTCTCTCTCTCTCTCTTTCCTCTCTCTCTCTCTCTCTCTCTCTCTCCCTCTCTCTTTCTGTTTAGCATAACATATAGGGTTTCGGGTTGGTGGGGGGGTCGGCTGTCGCTGGGGCCGACGGGGTGGGAGGAGGTAGTGTGGGCGGGGGGGGAGGTTGTTGAGGGTGCGGGGCAGTGTAGGGTTTAGGATTTCAGGGCAGGGGTAGGGTTTCAGGTAGGGGGGTCGGCTGTTGTGGGGGCCGGCTGTGAGGGGGGAGGGGGGCGGGGGGTGGATGGTATTGGGTGCGGGGCGGGGGGCGGGGGACAGGGCTAGGGTTTAGGGTTTGTTGTCGGGGGGGTGAGGGGGAGGGGGTGGGTGTTTGCTGTCGGGGGAGAGGGGGTGGGGTGGCGGTTTGCTGTCAGGAGGGGGGAGGGGGAGGGGGTTTGCTGTCCGGTGGGGTAGGGGAGGGGGTAGGGCGGTATCGGTGGTTTCGGATCGGACCATTCCTATGAGAATCGGTGGTTTCGAATCGGAGTATCGGATCGGGGGATGGGGTATTGGTGGTTTCGGATCGGGGAAGGGGGTGTATCGGAATCGGTATCGGATCGATATTGACCGATACCGGTACAGTTTGGCATGTCCCGCTTCGATACTGACCGATACCCGATACTGACCGATACAGATCCGATACTGTCCGATACTGATACAGTTTGGCATGTCCCTATATCGGTATCTGATTATCCCTATAAGTATCGGCATCGGGGGTATCGGTAATATCGATGGTTTCGGATCGGAGTATCAGATTTTTTGGTATCAAAAAATAAATAGCTATTAATAAATTATTAATATTAATAATTTATTAAAGTATCGGCCGATACCGATGTCGATCGGAGTATTGGACTATTCTTATGAGGATGGTTTAAAGTATCGGCCGATATCGATCCGATACTGCCGATATCGGTACAGTTTGGCATGTCCCGCTCCGATACTGACCGATACCCGATACTTACCGATACCGATCTGATACTGTCCGATACCGATACAGTTTGGCATGTCCCGGTATCGGTATCGGACTATCCCTATGATTATCGGCATCGGGGGTATCAGTAATATCGGTGGTTTCGGATCGGAGTATCAAAATTTTTGGTATCGAAAAACAAATAGCTATTAATAAATTATTAATATTAATAATTTATTAAAGTATCGGCCGATACCGATCGGAGTATCGGAATATTCTTATGAGGATGGTTTATAGTATCGGACTATTCTTATGTTTAGTTTGTTTTACGATACAGATTTTCACATCAAAATCGAGGATAAATCGTTACTTTGTTGATCGTACATAGTTATACAAATGGCAACATAAGAGCAGAATTGGTGTGAGTGACGATTTTCTGGCAGGCGTGGAAGTATTTCTTAAGTATGCCATGAGCAAAGCTCAGTACATGGACGGTAACAAAATCAAGTGTCCAAGTGTTAATTGTCACAATAGACGTTACGAAGAAGTGGTGACTGTGAGAGATCATTTGACCCGTAAGGGTTTCGTACGTGATTATGGCCTGTGGTCATCGCAAGGTGAATTATATTCAGAAAGACAGGTTGTGGAAGCTGCTATACTTATGCTTTTGATGATAATGTTGCAATGGATGTCCTCGAAGACGACGGATGCTCTGTTGATTACGGAGACGTGCAGAAACTTGTACGAGATATGGTATATAATGCGGTAGGGCCTAATTTTGATCCGGAGGATCCTAATCTCGAGGCGAAGGAGTTCTATGATATATTTTTGGACGCAGATACTCCTCTATATCCTGGTTGTGAGACTCATTTCGTACTGTCAGTGATGATGCGGTTGCTGAACATAAAGGCTGATTTTAACTTGCATCAAGCTTGCTATGATCGGATCACACAACTAATCCAGGAGGTGTTACCGAAGGAATCAAAAGAGCTCCCAAAAAACTTCTATAAGTCAAAGATGATGGTCCGACAACTGGGACTGGGGTACAAGAAGATAGATTATTGTCGCAACGGATGCATGTTGTACTACCAAGAGAAATGCGTATCAAAAAGTTACAGCTTCTATAATGCGGATCGTTATGCCAGTGCAGGAAAAAAGGAAAGTCAACTAGAAAATGACGTCCTTACAAGTATATGCATTACTTGTCGATCACGAAGCGCTTGCAGAGGATGTATATGTCTCTGAAAACAGTAGAACACATGACGTGGCACAGCGAAGAACGCATAAAGGATGAAGGAGAATTGTCACATCCTTCGGATGGAGAGGAGTGGAAACATTTTAATTTGTGTCATCCAGATTTTGCTGCAGAGCCTAGAAATGTACGCCTTGCGCTATGTTATGATGGCTTTGCCCCTTTCGGACAGTCGGGATCTCAATACTCATGCTGGCCGGTCATTTTTACCCCTTATAATCTGCCACCATGGATGTGTATGAAGACTCCTTATATGTTCTTGACAGCTATCATACCCGGTCCCAAAAATTCGATGAAGAACATCGATATATATTTACAGCCGTTGGTGGATGAGCTGAACAGCTGTGGGAGATCGACGTCACGACGTATGATATTTCCAGGAAACAGAACTTTCAGATGAGAGCTTCACTCATATGGACAATTAATAATTTTCTAGCATACGGTATGCTGTCGGGATGGAGTACGCACGGTAACATGTCTTGTCTGATATACATGGAAAATAGTAAGGCATTCCGCCTTAGGCATGGAGGAAAAACATTTTTCTTTGACTGTAACCGTCAATTTCTGCCCGTGAGCCATCCTTGGCGAAAGAATAAGGGCACGTTCAGATCTGGAAAACAAGAATTTCTTGATCCTCCTACCAGATTATCGGGATACGATATTTGGGAAGTTGTAAAGGAATTGCCCACCGCAATGGAAGATCCATCGAACAATCGTGTCGAGGGGTTTAGACAAAGCCATAACTGGACCAAACGGAGTATTTTCTGGGACTTGCCTTATTGGAAAGATAATCTTATAAGTCATAATCTTGATGTCATGCATGTCGAAAAGAATGTGTTCGATAATGTCTTCAATACCGTCATAGATATTAAAGGAAAGACGAAGGACAATCCAAAAACAAGATAAGACATGGCCGAGATATGCAAACGTCATGATCTAAACTTGATAGAAAAGGGAGCTGGTGGACAATTAAGTAAGCCTATAGAGCCATATACATTGAGCAAGAAAGATAGATTAATAATCTGGAAGTGGATATCTACTTTAAGATTTTTCTACGGCTATGTGTCGAATTTGTCTAGATGCGTTGATCTCAACGAATGCAAGCTAACAGGAATGAAGAGTCACGACTGCCACGTGTTTATGGAAAGATTACTGCCTATTGCTTTAAAAGAGTTGTTGCCTTCTACTGTATGGGTTCCGTTGGCCGAGCTGTCTACATTCTTTAGGGATATCTGTTCAACTAAGTTGACGGTGCAACATATGGTACAACTTGAGGAGAAGATTGTCTTAACAATTTGTAAGTTAGAGAAAATATTTTCATCGGGCTTTTTCGTCAACATGGAGCATCTACCGATTCATCTACCATACGAAGCCCGTGTCGGTGCATTTGTTCATTATCGATGGATATATCCCTTTGAAAGGTAAATAAAAATTGATATAATTTAAGTGGAATTTTATAATTTATTATCAATTCTCAAGATAATTTATCTTTTTAGGTACCTACACCATCTAGAGAAGAAAGTTGGCAACAAGGCTAATATAGAGGCTTCGATATGCGAAGCATATCTTATCGAGGAGGTGTCAAACTTTTTCTCTATTTATTTTGATACTCATGTCGAGACAAATCGAAATAGACCTCAATGGAATGACAAAGACGTTGAGGATGGAGGTATATTCAATTTAAGGGGCAAGCCTATTATGGCTAGTAAGAATCACTGGTTGACTGATGATGAGTATGATGCCGTGCACCGATATGTATTGTTAAATTATGACATACAAGAAGTGAGAGCATTCGTTATTTGGCATTGGGACCGAAGAAGCATGCAAAGACTTGGCCAGGCTATGTCGTTAATGGCTTCAAGTTTAAGGCAACTTAGCATGCTATAAATGCTGAAGTTGTCAATGACAACTTCAGTACTAAGGATTCTGGTGTTTGCATAAAAGGCACCATCTATGACGACGAGCCGAACATTGACTATTCTGGAGTGCTTCGGGATATTATAGATTTACAATATAGTGCCCCATATGATGTGCATATTGTGATGTTCAAATGTGAGTGGTTCGATACGACACCAAATATCGGTTGGAGAATAGATAAACAATTTGAATTCGTCGATATAAATCATAGCAGGAGGTATAGAGGGTCCGACACGTTTGTGATAGCAAGTCAGGTTGTTCAAGTCTACTATACAAGCTACCCAAGGCGTCGTAGAGATCGATTTGACTGGTGGGCAGTATGTAAGATTAAATCTAGAAATACATTCAACGTTGGAGACCCAGCATACAAAGAGGACGAGATCGAAAAGCCCCAATACTTGCGACAACAGTCGGATACCATGGATGTTGAATTAGAGGTTGATATACCTCTTGCTAAAGAAAATAGAGGAGAGGAAGAGGTTGATATACACGACTTAGATGTCAACCAGGGAAGAAAGAGGCATCTTGTCCCAAGTATTGAGACTGAAGAAGAAGAAGAAGAAGAAGAAGAAGAAGAACTTGATGAGGATGAGGATACAGATGAAGTCGACGATGAGGATGAGGATGACGATGAGAATGAAGACGAGGCCGAGGACGAGGACAAGGATGATGACAATGATTAAATATCGGTATATTTTAGTTTATATTTTTGTCGAGGCCGAGGCCGAGGCCGAGGACGATTCAGTTTAAATTAAACTTCTGTATTCTTCTTTCAGCTCATGTTTTTGTCGTTCGATCATCTACTTATTGTATGATTTTCTTTTTGCAGATGGCACTCTTAGTCCTACTCCTCTGGCCGACACTCGTCGCCCTGCTGCTGGTATATATATTTTAGTTTAGTTTTATATTCATTTATACTTCTATATTATTAATTATGTTTATGTGTTCTATTTATAGGGCATGGTTGCGAGCACTCGTGCTGGGGGTGCTGGCCATGGTTGTCACGTCCTGCTCTCGAAGGAGCGATCATCCTCGCTAAGGCGTGATGCCGCACGAGCCTAGGTTGCGCTCGTGCAAGGTGGGTTCCATAAGGGCCGATTTTAGCGGCTGCGTCGGGGTCGTCGCACAGAAGTCCCAAGCAGAGACATTGAATAATAGCAGCAGAATTTGAAGCAAAACACAAGTCATTTCAAAGCACTCTTTTATTGATATTGAAACAAAGGTTACAATGGGGCGCAAGCCCAAGATTACAAGTCTTTCAAGCTCACTCATCTCACATTACAAGTCACTCACCTCTCTCTCATCTCTCAATACATGTCTTGAGCCAGCGGATGCTTCTGAAGGCGACGTCCATACATTATGTCCCGTATAAGTCTTGGCTCCATGCGGCCGTATGCTTTGAATCGCCAAGGAACTCCGTGCCTCGACGCATCCAAGCGAGCTCCGCGCCACGAGCTTCTACCTGTGCCTGCTATGTGGGTGTCAGTACTCAACTGTACTGGTGGAATGAGCTCCTCGTCCACCCATACAAAACCAACACGTTAATTTACTTTGGGTGTAACATAGTCCCTTTATGATTGTCTTTCTACTCTTTCTTTAGGATCAGTTTTAGGACAGACGCCTTGGCCTATTTTGTGTCTCAAGATCATTTTGTGCTTGCAACTCAACATCAACTCAACAACGTTAACCTATCAAGTCGTGCTTGCCTTACGACTTAAAATCAGAGACGCAACTACGCGATAAGAATCCATTCCCGTGTGACCGTGCTATAAGTCCTTGTTGAGGCCGTGCCTCGTAACTCAATGAGACTCAATCATATCGCCGCCTCGCGGCCCTTGCTGCCTTACGGCCATTGCCGCCTCGCGGCCTTTTGCTACTAAATCATCATCCGACCCAATCAAGACTTGTGGGTTAAGTGTCACTCGACCGACTTTGCCTTGCGGTATTTTCTGACTTAAACTCAAGACAACTCAAACCAACTTATACAACTTATATGCCGACAACTCAAGACTCGACGCTACATCTCGTGCCGAAGTACGGTGTCTTCATTGCAGCCAAATCTTAGGCCCAACATTTTGTGTTCCAACTATACACACAAATTTAACTCGACTCCTTGATATACTGTACTCAATATTCGACTCTTTCCAAAGGCATACACGCGGATCGCTGCCCATGCTGACTCATCTATATGATTTGGTAACTGGCACCCAGAGCCATTGTAGACTCCCTTTTAGCTGAGTATAGCATGGACCGGTCAAAGCGGGTAGCGAGCCCCAATGAGCGTCCACCAAATACTTTGCCCCAGGCTCAGCTATCCCGCTCACATTCACCCTCAAGTTTCTTCCTAGGCCAGAACGGTCCTGCTGTGGCCCTAGGTTGTCGTCCGAGGAAACGAATTTACCTTGTCGACAAGTTGTCCATGACCATGCAAGGCTCGACTCAAACTGACGTCTCACACAGTCAATCTAGTTCTAGTGTTACCATCTCTTTCAGGGCTAAGTTCAACACTTCTCACATCTGAGCCCTTGCCTCGACGACCCAGTCGCGAGCATTCTTTTCTCTTGCCTCGACGACCCAGTCACGAGCATTCTTCTTTCTTGCCCTATCATTGCACTCAACTCAAGAAAAACTATTTAAAACACTTTCCAAACTCAATAATTCAACCGTGGCCCGTGCCTTAAAACACTAAGTCCGTGACATCGTGTCTTAAACCAACTTGAAACTCTATGTGATACCACCGCCCAAGTCATACTCTATATGACGGGCCTTACAATCATGAGACTATGTGGTTGTACCCAGCCGTAGAACTCATAGGGTCGTGCCTGCTACTATACCTGTTAGCTTAACGTAACTTGCCTAACTTAATTTACAACAACTTGACCAGCAAAGGCTGCGTCAAGCCTTGCATCGTAAGAACGTGCCGTGCACGTGTTCGACTTTGAACAACCAAGTTATTTGAGGTGCCTAAACTTATGCCGCAAGCCGTGCAATACAACTTAACTCATGGGGCAAGCCAAGGCTATGCCAAGCCTTGGACTAGGACCGTGCATGCTTTATGAAGCATTTATTCGGGCGACGCCTATGACTTAGGCTACGTTCATAACTTCGCCTACTCAACCAACTTTTCTTCTCCCAAGCCACGGGACGAAAGATCGAGTGTCATTTTCAAAGTACGCCGTGTCCCAACTCTAAGCCGACCGTTGGACCTTTCCATATTCTAACTCAATTCGATCTATCGGGATTATTCCCTTTAGCTATGTGGATTCGTCTCTTTTATTATGAAGCCTACTTGTGGAAGTTGAAAATATGCGATTTATTATGTGAAGGCTAAGATGAGGCAAGTTCACCGAAACTATCCCACCTGAGCGAGCGGTCGCCTCGACCGAGCGATGTCTTTGAGCAGTCGTTGCAAGGCTAAGTCCGAACGCCGTTAGCGTTCTGATTCCTCCGATTGACTGAGCGGGACGGGGCACTACATCATACACCACTCAGAAAAAGTTTTATCTACGAAACTAGCTGAGTACTTACTTATTGGCTTATCACTTTACTTAACATTCAAGAACTCTCGCACTCACTATGCCTATGCGTTTTCTCAATCCGAGCCACTCTCGCACTACCCTAAATCTTTTCTTCAAAACTTACGATCTCAAAATCCTCGACACTTTCCTGTTCCTCAAGTCTCACTTGAATTCAACGTATCACTTAATATGGATCGAGCACATATTTTAGGCATTCTCAAAATACATGCATTTCAGCCAAGCCTCGTGATAGCGAATTCTGCCATTACCACTCTAGTCGGATCGTGCACATTTTCGGGCATCCCTGATATACGTGCATGTCAACCGAGCATCATGAGTGGTGCCTCCACAATTCCTATCACTCCGCACCGGAACGTCTGCCTAACCGCTAGGCTGTCTTTTAGGCTATAGTCAATCCGTTAGTATTGGAATCATAGTTCCCAAATAACAACAATATCAACACTGACCCCATCCTAAGGTCAAATCAAGTTGATAGTATAGGGTTTTCTACCCAAGCTCTCATCACTCCAATTTCTAAACTTTGAGCATAGATTTTCTACACACATCCCAACATTAGTCGCACGGGGTCTGAGTCATTCAGCAAATCCATCCTATGATAACTCATGTTTCCACCAATTCCTTGACATATCAATATCACTCGTTCATCAAGACATTTCGCATAGTTTATCTCTTCGAACACGTTCGACATAATCCGCCTATCAATCCTTCCAAGTCAAGCACGCTACGACATAATTCATCGCTAAACCATAATTCATATTTCATATTCCCTAAGTCATTCATCTCAATTCACGTATTCGATCATGAGGTTGTCTAGCTTAACAATATATTGCGCCCCGATCTCACGCGATTCAGATTCTCCACGGTGGACATGAATTATCATGCACGCTTTCGCAGGATAATCATCCTCATCGGGACGTAACTCTTATTTTGTGTCTAGACTAATTCATTTTCGATTCGCGGATTGGACCTACTCAATCCTCAAGTTTATTTCATTTATCAGTCGCAAGTCCTAACATCCTAAAATTTTCTTTCGTATCAAACCGATAAGTCGAGACAATCAAAGTTGTCGCATCTTGATTTTTCGAGTTTGATCATTCCCGCAACATGAATCACCATGTCAGCGCTCACGCGAAATGATCGCCCCAAATCTGATGTGACGCATGTGCGAGGCTAGAGTTGAGCTCGCACAAGACAAGAATGTCGATGCTGTGGTTATCTGCGTAACCATCAAGACACAATCATTTCCATCCAACATTCATCTCAATCAAAGTCCTAAGTATTGCATCCAACCGAACAATAACACTTGTACGATCATCATTCGCCGAGTCAGAGTACCCCCAAGTTATCGCATATCGATCTTTGATACGCCTCAATACCATTGATGACATGCGTAACCTGACGATCTTCCTTGCAACAAGTTCTGAATCGTGCGAATGATGCTATCGTCCGACTTGGATAATCTCCTCGACATTCAATTCAAGTTCGATCATTATCCCTCAAATCATTTACAACATCAATTTCCTCAATCCCAATTTCGCGTATTATTTATCCGTCTATCTTAAGTCATCGAGCAACATTCATTCCAATCCTCAGAGTTATTTTGTAACTTTAAAATCAAATCCTTCATGCACGCTGTCTACCTGTCGTGCTAACTTTTTGTATAAAATCCGTATCAATTTCCACGATCAAGTCATCCATTCGCTATGCCTTTACTTTTCTTCGATTCAGTTTCACCTACACAATCATCTTCGTATTTTAACTCGCACAATCTTCAATCCCGTACACGTTTCGTACGTGTCATTTCTAATTTGTTCAAATCTACTTATCAAACTTCAAGATAACAACTCACTCAATCATTCACGATCTAAGGCTTTGCATATGTGCGACGCTTGCTGATAGACTCATCGACACTCCGAATCCTCAATCGATCGATCGATATCCCTGAGGCTATCGCATACACCACTCAAGGATGAAGTCATTCAACAAATCCTTAAATTATCATTCGATTCATAACTCTATCTCCTCGAATTTTCGTTCGAACGATTCCTTAAATTTTAAGCACGCTCACCTATATCGCATCGACGATAACGTCGTCGTTCGATAGCACCCCTATCGATAATCATCCCATTTACTCAATCAAGTCTAAATCATTCTCATCCAACACAATTCGAATCCCGCACTCGACTTTTCTAAGGTCAATGCGACTTTGGTGTATATGCCCAGCCGGACAAAGCCAACCGTGCTTACGCAAACCATCTTTTTATTTCTTGTCAAAAATTATTCTCCAATGTTTTGCAAAATAGATAGACTTATTATATGGACATCCCGTAGGACATTTGAGAGAGAGTGTACCAACGATATCAACTTTGCGGAAGCAATATTTCAGAGTTTGCGGAAACAACAGAGTTAAAGAATTCAATCGAAAGTCCAAGGACGTAAAGCCGTGCTCTGATACCATTATGTCAGGCTCCGCTCCCGTAGGAGCGATCGTCCTCGCTAAGGCATGATGCCGTACGAGCCTAGTTACGCTCGTACAAGGCGGGTTCCATAACGGCCAATTTCAGCGGCTGCGACGGGGTCGTCGCACAGATGTCCCAAGCGTAGACATTGAATAATAGCAGCAGAATTTGAAGCAAAATACAAGTCATTTCAAAACATTCTTTTATTGATATTGAAACAAAAGTTACAATGGGGCGCAAGGCCAAGATTACAAGTCTCTCAAGCTCACTCATCTCACATTACAAGTTACTCAGCTCTCTCTCATCTCTCAATACATGTCTTGAGCCAGCGGATGCTTCGAAAGGCGACGTCCATATATTATGTCTCGTATAAATCTTGACTCCATGCGGCCACATGCTTTGAATTGCCAAGGAACTTCGTACCTCGACGCATCCAAGCGAGCTCCACGTCACGAGCTTCTACCTGTGCCCGCACATGGAAACTATGTGGGTGTCAGTACTCAACTGTACTGGTGGAATGAGCTCCTCGCCCACACATATAAAACTAACACGTTAATTTACTTTGGGTGTAACATAGTCCCTTTATGATTATCTTTCTACTCTTTTCTTAGGATCAGTTTTAGGACAGACGCCTTGGCCTATTTTCTGTCTCAAGATTATTTCGTGCTTGCAACGCAATATCAACTCAATAACGTTAACCTATCAAGTCGTGCTTGCCTTACGGCTTAAAATCAGAGACACAGCTACGCGATAAGACTCCATTCCCGTGTGACCGTGCTATAAGTCCTTGTTGAGGTCGTGCCTCACAACTCAATGAGACTGATCAATCATATCGCCGCCTCGCGGCCCTTTGCTACTAAATCATCATCCAACCCAATCAAGACTTGTGGATTAAGTGTCACTCGACCGACTTTGCCTTACGGTATTTCCTGAGTTAAACTCAAGACAATTCAAACCAACTTATGCAACTTATATGCTGACAACTCAAGAGTCGACGCCACATCTCGTACCGAAGCACGGTGTCTTCGTTGCAGCCAAATCTTAGGCCCAACATTTTGTGTTCCAACTGTACACACACATTCAACTCGATTCCTTGATATACTGCACTCAATTCTCGACTCTTTCCAAAGGCATACACGCGGATCGCCGTCCATGCCGACTCATCTATATGATTTGGTCACTGGCTCCCAGAGCTATTAAGGACTCCCTTTTAGCTGAGTATATGATGGACCGGTCAAAGCTGGTAGCTAGCCCCAATGAGCGTCCACCGAATACTTTGCCCCAGGCTCAGCTATCCCGCTCATATTCACCCTCAAGTTTCCTCCTAGGCCGGAACGGTCCTGCTGTGGCCCCAAGTTATCGTTCGAGAAAATAAATTTACCTTGTCGATAAGTTGTCCATAACCATGCAAGACTCGACTCAAACTGACGTCTCACACAGTCAATCTACTTCTAGTGTTACCATCTCTTTCAGGGCTAAGTTCAACACTTCTCACATCTGAGACCTTGCCTCGACGACCCAGTCACGAGCATTCTTCTTTCTTGCCCTATCATTTCACTCAACTCAAGAACAACTATTTGAAACACTTTCCAAACTCAATAAATCAACCATGGCTCGTGCCTTAAAACACTAAGTCCGTGACATCGTGTCTTAAACCAACTTGAAACTCTATGTGACACCACCGCCCAAGTCATACTCTATATGACGGGCCTTACAATCGTGAGACTATGTGGTTATACCCAGCCGTAGAACTCATAGGGCCGTGCCTGCTACTACTCCTGTTAGCTTAACGTAACTTGCCTAACTTAATTTGTAACAACTTGACGAGCAAAGGCTGCGTCAAGCCGTGCGTCGTAAGAACGTGCCGTGCACGCGTTCGACTTTGAACAACCAAGTCATTTGAGGTGCCTAGACTTATGCCGCAAGCCGTGCAATACAACTTAACTCATGGGGCAAGCCAAGGCTATGCCAAGCCTTGGACTAGGACCGTGCATGACTTTGCCTATGACTTAGGCTACGTTCATAACTTCGCCTACTCAACCAACTTTTCTTCTTCCAAGACACGGGACGAAGGATCGAGTATGATTTTCAAAGCACGTCGTGCCCCAACTCTAAGCCGACCGTTTTACCTTTTCATATTCTAACTCAATTCGAACCGTCGGGATTATTCCTTTTAGCTATGTGGATTCGTCTCTTTTATTATCAAGCCTACTTGTGCAAGTTGAAAATATGCAATTTATTATGTGAAGGCTAAGATGAGACAAGTTCACCGAAACTACCCTACCTGAGCGAGCGGTCGCCTCGACCGAGCGATGTCTTCAAGCAGCCATTGCAAGGCTAAGTTCGAATGCCGTTAGCATTCCGATTCCTCCGATTGACTGAGCGGGACGGTGCACTACAGTGGTGGTGGTGGTGGTGGGGGTGGTGGTAGCGATCGTGGTCGTCATACGTATTTCCCGGATGTGACCTCCGATCCCGACCTGGAGAGCCCGGGCACAAACTCTTCCCGCCGTCAATCTACCTCGATGCCACCGTCATCTTCATTGAGGCCTGCGACTCCATCTGCTAGCGGATCCGTTCCTCCATCTGCTAGCAGATCCGTTTCGCCACCGGATGCACCAGCGGATGCATCAGCAGATGCAGCAGCGGACCCAGCAGTTACTGTACGGTGGGCCCCGGAGTACCCCCGGATTCAGTTTCATCCTGTTACTGGGGAGTACATGTGCGGACCCTTGGATCCTCCGATGCCACCAGAGAGGCCGATGGGCGAGTTCCGATGAGAGATATGGCTCGCGGGTGAATCGTAAGTAAATTTAAGTTAATTTATTAAATTTGTCTCATTTATTCAAGTCAATAATCCAGTCGTTGCTTCTTTATAGATTTTTCCCGTAGAATGTTGCCCGAAATCTAGGGTGCATTATCCGAAAAAACTATCATGGCCCCTACCTCAATTTTTTTGAGGTGCCTCAGGACAGGCAGTACATCTGGCTCGACGAGATGAGGGTATATATCTTTTGGTTAATTATTAATTATTCTTTAATTCATAAATTTTTTAATTACATGATATTTGAATTTGTGTGTCAGAGGACATTCTGGTAGCCCCCCCATCGCGAAGAGGCGATCCGCAGGACCTGCAAAGCCGCCGTCGGGAAGAAGATACGGGATGCGGTGTACGACCTTCGTACAGCGCATACGAAGAAGGACTAGATCCGGGCGGAGTACTATAAGGAGATGTTGGAGAAGATGGATACTCCTCGATACAAGAAAAAATTAGATAAAGCCAAGGCGAATAGACAGGCCGCGAGTCTGCATACGGGGGAGGGGGGGTCAAGGCCCAACGCACGGACGCGTACAAATTTGGTGAGATACCATAAATTTATTCCACTATTTAATTCGGTACTATTAATATACGAAGTTAATTAAATTATACGTATGCAGGCCCAACAGGTAGTGAAGGAGGGGAGAGAGGCGGAGGCGGTCACCGCTCACGACGTATTCGTACATACGCAAAAGAGGCGGAAGGACGGGAGCTTCGTCGACGCGAGGGCCGAGGAGACAGATGTAAGTACTTAAGTTTATGAAATTTATGTTAGAAATATAATTATTATTAACTTAATTAGGTAAACTTAGGATTAAAACTATAACTTAGGGAAACATAGGATTTAGACTATAACTTAGGAAAACTTATAGTATAAACACATTCATTGGATAGGCTGTGTATCGTGAGGCTCTCCGTCGGATTGAGCCCCTTGTCGAGGATGTCGGCGAAATGATGCCCACCCAGATGCCCTCTTCTATGGCCGCTCGCTACGACGACGTGTTCATAGAATCCGTCGACGGCTTTAGAAAAGGGCGCCTGTACGGCTTAGGTTCCATGGCAGATTTTTTGCAGACGTCGACTCTGAGATATCTACCGCCTCCTTCTCCTCCCATGCCCCCCGCAGACGATGTGAGGACGCAGCTTGCGACTCTCGCCACGGCGGTGTCAGATTTGCGGCCGATAGTGCTGGGGCACTATCCGCATCCTTCTTCTGCTTTTGATCTGTCTGCTCCTGGTCCGTCTACTGTCGCTCCATCTAATGCTGCTACAGGTGCTTCGGATCGACCTGGTACTTTTTCTACCGAACGGCTTCCTTTTGAACGCTCTTCCGAGGCCCTCCTGGTACCAGATGCTGCTATCGTGGTGCTCCTTGACATGATGTCATCAGAGCAGCTACGCTCGCTTCCAGACCATGTCTTGTCCCAAGTGACGCCACATATGGTGGAGCATTATATACGTAGAGCGGAAGCGGCGGAGAGAGCACGAGACGATCCACCTCCTCCGTCCTAGTGATTTTGTTTATGTTTTTGGACATTTAGACATTTGGATATGTGCATATTTTGAATATTTTGTTTATGTTTGGATATTTTGCTATGTATGTTGGGATATTGTGTTGGATATTGTGTTGGATATTTTGTTGGTTATTGTGTTGGATATTTTTTGTGTATGTTGGAATATATTAGATGTTTGGAGATATTGTGTTGGCAATATGGATATTTATTGGATATGTTGGATGTCGGATATGTTATATTTGTGTATGGTAGATGCTGGATATGTTATATTACAGGGAATAGTCTCTTTCCTGCAATATTTTTTTAAAAAATATTGCAGTTAGCGATGGACAAGCGACAACTTTGCGATGGAATATTGCAGGTAGCGACGGATTGCCGACGGGTTGCCGACGAAATATTGCAGGTAGCGACGGATTACCGATGGATTATCCATCGGCCTGTTTCTGGAAAACACATAGCGACGGATTGGCCTTCGCTTAGGTTCTGGAAATATTACTACCAAAATAACCAACTTTAGCGACGGCCACATCCGTCGCGAATCCGTCGGTAACAACGGATTACCGACGGCATAGCGACGGATATTTGATGAAAATGGCCGTCGGGAAATACGTCGTCGCTAAAATTTGTCCGTCGCTAAGCCGTCGGACAAATGATTAACCGACGGACTAGCGACTGATTACCGACGGTTGCCTTTCAACGGATTAGCGACGGATTAGCGACTTGTTCCCGTCGGTTTACATGCCATATAATATTAAAATATCCGTCGCTAAGCCGTCGTAAATAGGTCGGTAAAAGCGTATCAGAGAGGTTCCTGATACGCAAAATCAGTCGCTATTCCGTCGCCATTCCGTCGTTAACCTCGACGTTATAGCGACGGATTAGCGACGGATAGGGCGTCGGCCTGGTTCTGGAAAGCTTCCATAATTCCAGAACCATGTCGACGGATAATGGGTCGCTAAGCCGTCGCTAGTCCGTCGTCATCCTCGACAGATTAGCGACGGATTAGCGACCCATTATCCGTCGCTAAGTCTCTGGAAACCTACCATATTTCCAGAACCATGTCGACGGATTTGCCGTCGCTAGGTAGTCGATATTCCGTCGCTAATATTAATCGTACCCAGTTAGCGACGGATTGTCCGTCGCTCGTCCGTCGGTAACTGCAAATATTTATATAACCCAGTTAGCGACGGATTTTCCGTCGCTAGTTAATCGCTCATCGGTCGCTAAAAAGATATATCCGTCGCTAATTAGTCGCTAGTCCGTCGCTAAATACAACATTAATTAAAAAAATTACAGAAACATTCTATTTCCTTTTCGTAAATATTACACATATTCATAATATCCAATATCCAAACATCCATGTACGATCAACAAATATCCAAATATCCAAATATCCAAATTCATAATATCCAATATCAAACAGAAATATCCAAACATCTATGTACAAATATCCAAACACAAATACACAAATTCATAATATCCAAACATTCATGTACGCTTCCAAAATATCCAGAATTCAAAATCCAAAAACAGTACAAATATCCAAAAACAGTACAAATATCATTGAGATGGATCGCGTCGTCGTTCGGCTCTGCGGATGTACTCTTCCACCATGTACGCCGGCACCTGGGACAACACATGCTCTGGAAGCGTGCGGAGCTGCTCTGGCGACATCAAGTCCATGAGCCCAATGAGCGCAGTATCCGGTACCAGGCGGACCTCGGCAGAACGGTCAAATGAATAACGTCCAGGGTCGGAAGGACCGGCAACCGCACTAGACGGACCGGGAGCAGACGGATCTGGACCGGGAGCAGAAGAAGGACGCGGAAGGCGCTCCAGCACATCCGACATTAGACTCCGTATTTCCGACATATCGGAGGTGAGAGTCGCAAGCTGCGTCCTCATATCGTTCGACGGGGGCGCGGGAGGAGGCGGGGGCGGTGGATATCTCGGAGTCGCGCCCTGCAACGACGCCGCCAGGGAACCTACGCCGTAGACGCGCCCTTTATTAAAGCCGCCGACAGACTCTACGAACACGTCGTCGTAGCGAGCGGCCATAGAAGAGGGCGTCTGGGTGGGCGTCGTTTCGCCGACAACCTCGGCAGGGGGCTCAATCTAACTAAGGGCCTCACGATATGCAGCCTATCCAATGAATGTGTTTATACTATAAGTTTTCCTAAGTTATAATCTAAATCCTATGTTTCCCTAAGTTATAATTTGAATCCTACGTTCACCTAATTAAGTTAACAATAATTATATTTCTAATATAAATCTCATAAACGTAATTACTTACATCAGTCGCCTGGGCCCTCGCGTCGACGAAGCTCCCGTCTGCCCGCCTCTTGTGTGTATGCAGGAATACATCGTAGGCGGTGACCGACTCCGGCTCTCTCCCCTCCTTTACCGCCCGTTGTGCCTGCATACGAAATATACGTCGAATTTAATTAACTACGTATATTAATAGTACCGAATTTAATAGTGAAATGAATTTGCGGTATCTCACCAAATCTGCACGCGTCGCTGCGTGGGGACTTGAACCTTCCGTATGCAGACCAGCGGCCTGTCTGCTCGCCTTCGCTTTCTCTGATTTCTTCCTGTACTGAGCAGTATTCATCTTATCCAACATCTGCTCGTAGTACTCCTCCCAGAGCCACTTCTTCCTCGAATGCGCCGTACGAACGTCGTACACCGCATCCCGTATCTTCTTCCCGGCGGCGGCTTTGTAGGCCTTGCGAATCAACTCCTCGCGATGGGGGGGCCACCAGAACGTCGTCTGACATACAAATTAAATTATCACGTAATTAAAAAATTAGTGGATTAAAGAATAATTAATAATTAACCAAAAGATATATATATATACCTTCATCTCCTCGAGCCAGACGTACTGCATGTTCTGAGGCACCTCAGAAAAATTGAGGTAGGGACCATGGTAGTTTTCCCGGATAATTTGCCCGAGTATCCGGGCAGCATCATACGGGAAAAACCTACAAAGAAGCAAAGACTGGATTATTAACTTGAATAAATGAAACAAATTTAATAAATTAACTTAAATTTACTTACGTATCACCCGCGGGCCATAGCTCTCGTCGGTTCTCACCTATCGGCCTCTCTGGAGGCGTCGGAGGATCCGCGGGTCCGCGGATGTACTCACCGGTAGTAGGATGAAGCTGAATCCGGGGGTACTCCGGAGCCCACCTTGCAGTAACTGATGGTGTACCCGCTGGTGCATCCGGGGGCGAAACGGATCCGCTAGCGGATGGAGTCTCAGGCCTCGATGAAGATGAAGGTAGCGCAGAGATAGATCGACGGCGGAAAGAGTCTGTGGCCGGGCTCTCCAGGTCGGGATCGGAGGACTCTATATCCGGGGAATGTGGAAGGCGACCACGACCGCTACCACCACGACCGCTACCATCACGTCCACGGCCAGTGCCGCTACCACCACGACCGCTACCATCACGTCCACGGCCAGTACCGCTACCACCACGCCCACCACGGCCAGTACCGCCACCACCAGCACCACTACGGCCACGGCCACTGCCGCTACCAGCAACACGAGTGGTAGTGACCATGACCTGTAAATAGAACACATAAATATAATTAACAATATAGAAGTATAAATGAATATAAAACTGAACTAAAATATATATACCAGCAGCAGGGCGGCGAGTGCCGTCAAGACAATGAGAACTAAGAGTGCCATCTGTAAAAAGAAAATCATACAATAAGTAGATGATCGAACGACAAAAACATAAACTGAAATAAGAATGTGTCCGTCTAAACTGAATTCACTAAGTTAGTTGTAAGTGCTTCTAATATATACCGATATTTAATCTAATCATCGTTATCGTCCTCGTCCTCATCGTCATCGTCATCGTTCTCATCCTCATTCTCATCGTCGACTTCATCTATATCATCATCCTCATCGTCGACTTCATCTGTATCATCATCCTCATCCTCATCCTCATCCTCTTCTTCTTCTTCTTCTTCTTCTTCTTCTTATTCTACTTCTTCTTCAGGCTCAATACTTGGGACAAGACGCCTCTTTCTCCCCTGGTTGACAGCTAAGTCTTGTATATCAACCTCTTCCTCCCCTCTATTTTCCTCAGCATGAGGTATATCGACATCTTCCACGTCCATGGTATCCGACTGTTGTCCCATGTATTGGGGCTTCTCGATCTGGTCCTCTTGGTATGCTGGGTCTCTAACGTTGAATGTATTTCTAGATTTAATCTTGCATACTGCCCACCAGTCAAATCGATCTCTACGACGCCTTGGGTAGCTTGTATAGTAGACTTGAACAGCCTGACTTGCTATCACAAACGTGTCGGACCCTCTATACCTCCTGCGATGATTTATATCGACGAATCCAAATTGTTTATCGATTCTCCAACCGATATTTGGTCTCGTATCGAACCACTCACATTTGAACATCATAATATGCATATCATATGGGGCACTATATTGTAAATCTACAATCTCCTGAAGCACTCCATAATAGTCAAAGTCCGGCTCGTCGTCATAGATGGTGCCTCTTATGCAAACACCAGAATTCTTGGTATCGAAGCCGTCATTGAGAAATTCGGCATTTATAGCATGCTGAGTTGACTTAAACTTGAAGCCATTAACGACATAGCCTGACAAAGTCTTTGCATGCTTCTTCGGTCCCAATGCCAAATAACGAATGCTCTCATTTATGAGTGTTATTTCAGGCAATAAAACCTGTAAACATGTATTGATAATTTAAATATTTTAGCTGCATATATTTTAATGGTAGCCGCATAACATATTATCTCAGTTACTTACGTATTTACGAAACCAGGACGGAAAGGTACAATCAACCTCTCTTTGAAGTCCCTCATCTGTAATATATGGTGTCCTCATTTTGACTTCACCTCTAAATATACTGTTAGAGAGAATAAAAATAAGTGTAGTCACTTAATTCACCAAATTAGAGATTATAACGAGGCGTAGTCACTTACTTCTCCAAATCTCTCACTTCTTGTATGTCACAATTTAACAAGACATATCGGTGAGCGGTATCATACTCATCGTCGGTCAACCACCGTTTCTTACTAGCCCCAATAGGCTTGTCCCTTAAATTGAATATACCTCCATCCTCAACGTCTTCTTCATTCCTTTGAGGTCTATTTCGATTTGTCTCGACATGAGTATCGAAATAAATGGAGCAGAAATTTGACACCTCCTCGATAAGATATGATTCGCATATCGAAGCCTCTATATGAGCCTTGTTGCCAACTTTCTTCTTTAGATGGTGTAGGTACCTAAAGAGACAAATTATCTTGAGAATTAACAATGAATTGTAAAATCCACTTAAATTTCACTTAAATTATATCGATTTTTATTTACCTTTCAAAGGGGTACATCCATCGATAATGAACAGATGCACCGACACGGGCTTCGTATGCTAGATGAATCGGTAGATGCTCTATGCTGTCGAAAAAGCCCGGTGGAAATATTTTCTCTAACTTGCAGATTGTTAAGACAATCTTCTCCTCAAGTTGTACCATATGTTGCACCGTCAGCTTAGTTGAACAGATATCCCTGAAGAATGTAGACAGCTCGGCCAACGGAACCCATACAGCAGAAGGCAACAACTCTCTCAAAGCAATGGGCAGTAATCTTTCCATAAACACGTGGCAGTCGTGACTCTTCATTCCCGTTAGCTTGCGTTCATTGAGATCAACGCATCTAGACAAATTCGAAACATAGCCGTCGGGAAATCTTAAATTAGATATCCACTTGCAGATTATTAATCTATCTTCCTTGCTCAATGTGTATGGCGCTATAGGCTTACTTAATTGTCCACCAGCACCCCTTTGTATCAAGTTCAGATGAGGACGCTTGCATATCTCGGCTATGTCTTGTCTTGCTTTTGGATTGTCCTTCGTCTTTCCTTTAATATCCATGACGGTATTGAAGACATTATCGAACACGTTCTTTTCGATATGCATGACATCAAGATTATGCCTTATAAGATTATCTTTCCAATAAGGCAAGTCCCAGAAGATACTCCGTTTGGTCCAGTTATGGCTTTGTCCGAACCCCTCGACACGATGGTTCGATGGATCTTCCATTGCGGTGGGCAATTCCTTTACAGCTTCCCAAATATCGTATCCCAAAAATCTGGCAGGAGGTTGAGAAAATTCTTGTTTTCTATATCTGAACGCGTCCTTATTCTTTCTCCAAGGATGCGTCGCGGGCAGAAATTGACGGTGACAGTCAAAGAAAGAAGTTTTTCCTCCATGCCTAAGGCGGAACGCCTTACTATTTTCCATGCATATCGGACAAGACATGTTGCCGTGCGTACTCCATCCCGACAGCATACCGTATGCTGGAAAATCATTGATTGTCCACATGAGTGAAGCTCTCATCTGAAAGTTCTGTTTCTTGGAAATATCATAGGTCGTGACGCCGATCTCCCACAGCTGTTTCAGCTCATCCACCAACGGCTGTAAATATATATCGATGTTCTTCGTCGGATTTTTAGGACCGGGTATGATAGCTGTCAGAAACATATAAGGAGTCTTCATACACATCCATGGTGACAGATTGTAAGGGGTAAGAATGACCGGCCAGCATGAGTACTGAGATCCCGACTGTCCGAAAGGGGCGAAGCCATCAGCACATAGCGCCAGGCGTACATTTCTAGGCTCTGCAGCAAAATCTGGATGACACAAATCAAAATGTTTCCACGCCTCTCCATCCGAAGGATATGACAATTCTCCTTCGTCCTTTATGCGTTCTTCGCTGTGCCACGTCATGTATTCTGCTGTATTTAGAGACATATACATCCTCTGCAAGTGCTTCGTGATCGACAAGTAATGCATATACTTGTAAGGACGTCGTTTTCTAGTCGACTTTCCTTTTCCCTGTACTGGCTTGTAACGATCCGCATTACAGAAGCTGCAACTTTCTGATACGCAATTCTCTTTGTAGTACAACATGCATCCGTTGCGACAACAATCTATCTTCTCGTACCCCAGTCCCAGTTGTCGGACCATCATCTTTGACTTGTAGAAGTTTTTTGGTAGCTCTTTTGATTCCTTCGGTAACACCTCCTTGATTACTTCTGTGATCCGATTATAGCAAGCTTGTGGCAAGTTAAAATCAGACTTTATGTTCAACAACCGCATCGTCACTGACAGTGCGGAATGAGTCTCACAACCAGGATATAGAGAAGTATCTGCGTCCTGAAACATGTCATAGAACTCCTTCGCCTCGGGATTAGGATCCTCTGGATCAAAATTAGGCCCTGCCGCATCATACACCATATCTCGTGCAAGGTTCTGCAGATCTCCATAATCAACAGAGCATCCGTGGTCTTCGATGACATCCGTTGCAGCATTATCATCAAAAGCATAAGTAGCAGCTTCCGCAGCCTGTCTTTCCGAATATAGTTCACCTTGCGATGACCACAGGCCGTAATTACGTACGAAACCCTTATGGGTCAAATGATCTCTCACGGTCACCACTTCTTCGTAACGTCTATTGTGACATTTAACACATGGACACTTAATTTTGTTACCGTCCATGTACTGAGCTTTGCTCATTGCATAATTAAGAAATACTTCCACGCCTGCCTGAAAATCGTCACTCACACCAATTCTACTCTCGTTTTGCCGTTTGTACATCCATGTACGATCAACAAAATAACGACTCATCCTCAATTTGGATGTGAAAATCTGTATCGTAAGACAAACTAAACATAAGAATAGCCCGATACCGATACTCATAAATTTGGATTAGGGTTAGGATGTTAGATATAAGTGAACTAGGTGATGTAGAGTACAATATAGGGAACTGTGAATGGACTGAAAGTTGCACATGAGAAGGTTCAATGAAGGGCCCATAAATGGGTTCACATGATAAGTTAGTAAGAATCCACATTACTATACATACTCCCCCGTCTCAGGAGTGTGTCTGGCTCCTATTTAGAACAGCACAGGTCACAACATGTCCAGAATAGCAAAACAGAGCTCTACAATGTATATCGATATCGGACTATTCCTACGAGTATTGGTATCGGCGATATCAATACTCGTGTGAATAGGAGATTGCAATATAAGTCTAAGCTATCTAGCTAACATGTATACTTGCATTTACATTGTATCATAACTTGTATCTAGTTACCTTGCTAATCATGTATATACTCTTAACATATATGTGAAGACACTATACTAACATGTATTTAAATCAAGGTTCAAAGTATCTGTATCGGAATCGGTATCGGACTATATATTCCTACGAGTATTGGCATCGACGATATCAATACTCGTGTGAATAGGAGATTGCAATATAAGTCTAAGCTATCTAGCTAACATGTATACTTGCATTTACATTGTATCATAACTTGTATCTAGTTACCTTGCTAATCATGTATATACTCTTAACATATATGTGAAGACACTATACTAACATGTATTTAAATCAAGGTTCAAAGTATCGGTATCGGAATCGGTATCGGACTATATATTCCTACGAGTATTGGCATCGGCGATATCAATACTCGTGTGAATAGGAGATTGCAATATAAGTCTAAGCTATCTAGCTAACATGTATACTTGCATTTACATTGTATCATAACTTGTATCTAGTTACCTTGCTAATCATGTATATACTCTTAACATATATGTGAAGATACTATACTAACATGTATTTAAATCAAGGTTCAAAGTATCGGTATCGGAATCGGTATCGGACTATATATTCCTACGAGTATTGGCATCGGCGATATCAATACTCGTGTGAATAGGAGATTGCAATATAAGTCTAAGCTATCTAGCTAACATGTATACTTGCATTTACATTGTATCATAACTTGTATCTAGTTACCTTGCAATATAAGTCTAAGCAATCTAGTATTGGTATCGGCGATATCGTTAGTATCGGCGGTATCGGATCGAAGTATCGGATTTTTTTGGTATTGGAAAACAAATAATTATTAATAAATTATTTACATTTAAAAACATATAATTTATACATTTAGGCATAATTTTAAGTGTTTTAAGTATTATTTCTTAGTAGTTTTGAAATTAAATGAAATTAAATTAAATGAAATAGTATTATTTCTTAGGATCGGGACATGCCAAACCGTATCCGTATCGGGGAATGCAACCCATTCCCCACCCCCCCCGACCCCCCTGCCCCCATTCAACACCCCCCCCCCGACCCCCCTGCCTTCTCCATTACCCACCCCCCCCGACCCCCCTGCCCTCTCCATTACCCACCCCCCCCGACCCCCCTGCCCCCATTCCCCACCCCCCCGACCCCCCTGCCCTCTCCACCCCCCACCCCCCCGCCCTCCGACCCCCCTGCCCCCATTCCCGACCCCCCTGCCCCCATTCCCCACCCCCCCGACCCCCCGACCCTCATTCCCCACCCCCCCACCCCCTGCCCCCATTCCCCACACCCCCCCGACCCCCTGACCCCATTCACCACCCCCCCCCCCCGCCCTCTCCACCCCCCGCGAAGCCGACCCCCCCCCACTCCCCCCCCCCGGCCCCAAAACCCAAAATTAGAGAAAGAGAGAGAGAGAGAGAGAGAGAGATACCTGGTAGAGAGAGAGAGAGAGCCGCGAGAGAGAGAGAGAGAGCCGCGCGCGAGAGAGAGAGAGCCGCGAGAGAGAGAGAGAGTTTTGGGGGGAATGAAAAATTCCCCCCCGTCGGTTCAATTTAAGTTAGGGCACAGAACCTAGCGACGGAATAGCGACGGAATAAATTAGTCGCTAAACCGTCGCCAATTAAAAGGTGTTTTCCGACGGATATATCCGTCGCCAGTTAGTCGCTAAAGTTCCCGCCAATGTTTTAAAGATTTTGCCGCCAACATTTGCGACGAATAAGCGACGAAAAAGAATCCGTCGCTAACGTTCGTCGACTTAGCGACGAAAACCCGACAGATTTTTACATTTAAAATTGGAAAAAATTATGTTATGTTGTCTGTCGCTAAACCGTCGCTAAGATGTCGGAAACTGGTCGCTATTAGCGACGGAATCCGTCCGTCGCTAAACTTCCGTCGGTAAAGTGGGGTATTTTAGTAGTGTATGGAAGATATCCAGAAGCATGGCAACGGATTATCCGTCGCCAAATTGCCGCTAATCCGACGAGGTACTGTATTTACCGACGGACTCGCGACAGGATAGCGACGAATAATCCGTCGCTAATTGTATGAATAACAGGATAGCGACGGATGGCCGATGGATTATCCGTCGGCCTGGTTCTGGAAAAATACTGAGCGACGGAATGGCGACGGATTTCTCATCGCTCAGGTTCTGGAAATATAGAAGATATCCAGAAGCCTGTCGACGGATTATCCGTCGCTACTCCGCTGCTAATCTGACGAGGTTAGCGATGGATTGGCGACGGATGTTGTGTATCAGAAACCCTCTGATACGCGTTTAGCGACGATTTAGCGACGTATTGTTCGTCGCTAATCTTTGCTATATTAAAATTTTAAACTGTCGAAGTTGACGGGAAGCCGTCGGCTAGCCATCTCTAACTGTTTTGATTTAGCCAACGGTAATCCGTCGCTAAGTAGTCGCTCAGCGGCGGACTAGCGACGGACTAGTTTTAGCGACGAGGTTATTACCGACGGATTTTTGCATTCTGGATTTTAAATTTCTGTTGACGAACCCAGGTGTATTTTTGCATTTTGGATTCTGCATTTTGGATTTTAAATTTTTGTTGGATTCTGTATTTTGCATTCTGGATTCTGTATGTTTTTTTCCAATTTAGCAACATTTTTAGTGACGTTTACATACGTCGCTATGTTTTAGCGACGTTTTTAGCACATTTATATACGTCGCTAAGTTGTAGCGACGTTTACATACGTCACTAACAACTTCGCTAAATTGCTGACATGGCAGACAATCTGATGTCACCACATCATCGTAAAATATCGCTAATGTGTCGCTAATCGGCGACCACAAAGAAACGTCGCTAATAATGTCGTTATTTAGAGACGTTATTACCGTCGCTAATTTACGTCGCCATAGCGACATTTTACGCCATTTTCTCGATTAGCGACACAATTTTTTACATCATTTCCAAAACGTCGCTAAAAATGTCGCTAACTTAAGTTAGCAACGTTTTGGCCGAGATTAGCGACGTTTATAAACGTCGCTAATCTGATAAATTTTTGTATGTAATTGAGTGGTCATCAACTTTGGTTAGGAAGATTGCTACGGGTTGGTGAGCAATTTTAATTGTAATCTTTCTTTTCTTCTTAAGAGTGGTGAGAAGGTTGAACATATTAGGGCAAATGGTTCAACATTAGTTTTTGTCAATCTTGTAATTTCATCTGAGTTATAGAGATTGGAATTTATCCAGGTGACGTAGTCACCGCCATATACTTGTCTTTATCAGTGCTTGGTGTCCGTTAGACGGGGGTTGGTTATTTCAGGTGGGTTAGCCTAAGTTTTCGCAGCGGCAACATCTCAGACACGGTATCGGAGCGCAGGAGGGCGTATTCGATTCCCAATATCTGGTATCAGAGCTTTGTAGGTTCTGGCAACCATGTCTATGGAGCAGATGAACACTCGTATGATCACCCGTACAAGGGGAAACTGGGCTATTTAAAAGCCAAGGATGGAGGATCTACTCTGATGCAAGGACTTTCATGGTCCGTTGGAAGGCGACAACGCAAAGCCAATGGATAAATCTGCTGAAGACTGGAAACAATTGGATCGAAAGACTGTTGGATTCATCCGCCAATGGTTGGATGATTCGGAATTTTACCATGTGTCCATGAAGAGTTCAGCAAAAGCATTATGGGAGAAGCTGCATTCGCTGTACGAAAGAAAGACGGCTGGCAACAAGGCATTTCTTATTCGCCAATTCGTCAACTCGAAGTACACGGAGGGTGTCCCAGTGGCACAACATCTGAATGAGGTTCAGGGTATCATCAATCATTTGTCTGCGATGAAGATGGTGATTGATGACGAGCTTCAGGCCTTACTGCTCTTGAGTTCTCTATCGAAAAGTTGGAAGACGTTGGTGGTGTCGGTGAGCAACTACGCGCCTGATGGAGTTGTCAGGATGGAGGCAGTCAAAAGTAGTCAAAAGTAGCTTGTTGAATGAGGCGGTCCAGCACAAGCAAGTGGAATCATCGCAGGAGTCCGCTCTGGTGATTTCCTACAGGAAGGGAAGACCCAAATTCATAGACGAGGACAGAGGGAGTTCTCATAATCTTGCAATTGTGGACCGCAAGGAGGGCTGCTATCACTGTGACGAAAGGGGTCATATCAAGAGGAACTGCATGAAGCTCAAAGATGAGAAGGCAAAAGACAAGGACGATCAGGAGGATCTCACAGCAATGGGAGATATCATCATCGCATGAAACCGACGCAGAGGAACCTTGTGGCATGTGCCATGACGACGACTGGGTCATGGACATGGGGACGTCGTATCACGCCACTCCACATAGGAGGATCTTTACGTCATACCGCGGCTACAGATTTGGACGTATGAAGATAGGCCACAAGGGGATAGCTGCAGTTGTAGGCATCAGTAATGTGCACTTGACAACGGAGCTCGGTGAGAAGCTCGTTCTCAAGGGTGTGCGACATGTACCGAGTTTGCGCTATAACTTGGTTTCGGTAGGGAGGCTGGCAGATGATGGCTGTCGCAGTCTATTTGGGGACAAAGATTGGATGCTTGCGAAGGGTTCCCAACAGCTGGTTCGGGAAGATTTGTGTTGTGGCATGTACAGGCTCAAGCCGCTGAGCTGTACAGGTAGGCTACAGACACTGGATTGAGGCTCGAGGGGTGCTCGATAGGAGGTGGATCGTCGAGAACTTGCTGAGGAGGAGCTTCTAGCTGCTTTGAGGGATACGGAGGATTCGGTTCGTCGAGACAAAGCAACGGATGGTGGTGAGTCAAAGGTTGAGGGTCAGTCTGTCGGTCCCATGACAGCTGGTCAGTCTCCAGGTGGGGGTTGCTCTACGGATCCGGTTTTGGCGATGGGTGGTTTGCCAAAGTTTAACGGAGCGACATCGGTTTTAGTGGTTTGCAGCAAACTCAATCTGAGGCGGGATCATCATCATTCACACAGTTCAGGGGGAGCTGTGGGTCATCTACGGCATGCACAGTGCATGATATTCTGCTCGAGGACGCATGTGTATGGAGGAGCTTCAAGTTCAGACACGAATGTGGGCAGATTCAGGAATTCGAATCTCAGGATGACCGCACCGTCTGCTTGGTTGGGCCAGCCAAGGATGAAGAAGCTCGTCGGAACGTTAACACTTTCCGGTGGAAGATAGAAGTCGGGGACTGGCAGCCGAGACTTGCGGTCAGGCTGATCGTCAGGGACTTCGGTCTTGATCGTGTTATTGATATCGGCATGATCCCAGTAGTGCAAGAGGTGCTACGCATGGCAGCTAGCGTCGACGTGACGGTCGAGAAGCGGGAGATGAAAAAAGATGCAAAACAGCTCGGGGGATCGAAGATCAGTAGCATGGGGGAGCAGGAACTTTGTCGCATGACGACAGGCATGGAGTACAGTTGAGGAGCCATGGGGTCAACACCCTCTCATCAGACTGGAGTGTGAGATTGTTGGAGTACAGTCTGGATTTGGTAATAGCATATTTATAGAGTCCAAATCTGATTAAATATTTGATTTAATTTAATTTGGATGTCCATAATTATTGCTGGACTATTTTAGATATAATATGATTCTTATTTGAGGGTTTCCTATTTAAGAGATTCTATTATAATCTAAAATAGCATGTTGATGGACTATTTTAGGTGTAGTAGGATTCTTTGGGGGGGGGGGGGGGGGGAGGAGGGGGGGGGGGGGGTGGGGGGTGGGGGGTGGGGGGTGGGGGGCGCAGCCTACCGAACCGAATCCATATTTATAATGTCAGATTTTAAATTTATATAGTTGGTTCAATCGGAGTTAATTCACTGATGGACTGATTTGACCCATCCAGTCCGGATGGGGTCGATCTCCAATCGCGTTTTAAAACATTGGTTTGTACCCTTCCTTGTGTTTGTGTTCATCGCTACCCACCATAATTGAACCTCTCTCTACTATATTTCTTTCCAACGCCATCCCCCTCTCTTCACCCTCTCTTCATTAACAGTCTCTTCATTAAGAATAGTCCATCCTCTCTCTTTCTCTCTCTACTACAACTACTACTAAGTAGTTTCTCAAGTGCTCGGAAACATGAAGGTTAGTTAATCATTTGCATTCCTAGCGATCGACCTTGAAGTTTCTTCTAGCTAACCATTGTTTAATTTTCTTCCTACTTCCTAGTTGTTTGGTTGGATGCACGCAAAGTTCCGGCAGGACAGTAGCGATGGTCTGCTCGGTGAATTAGCTGCTGGTACTTATTCATGCAAACGATTATGATCATACTTTTAGTTTACAAAGTTTGTTATTTGTATTATAACTTTGTGTTTCATCACCATATAGTACTGAAACAAAGAGTGATATGCTAAGATGGTTCAACACATGCATGTAGAACGAAAGGATGAAGTAATTATGAAAAAAAAAAATGATGAAGGAATAATTGACACTGACAGTACATATGACAAAGATATAGAATATGATGGAAAAAATAATCGATGAGAGAATAGTTCATATTAATGATAAATGGAAGTGGTACAATTATACTTGTTCAATTATTGATTACGTACGCTTGGCAGGGTCTACTTGCAACTGCCTGTCAAGATGTCAGACAATGGACTACTGCCACCAGTTCGTGCCCCTGGGCCCGGCAAGGATCAGCCAACCAACGAGAAATTTCCCAACAAAGTCGGAGAAGGAGTTCATGCTCGAAAGCCTTCTCGCTATCGGAACGCTCGGACTATCGCCGGAACCAATAATGGAAGAAGAAACTCCTACGGCTGAGCAGGAAGAACCTGTGGATGCCAATGTGGAAGCTATAGCGGAGAAGGAAGAGACGGAAGTAGCGACTGAGAGTGACTTGATGGCGATCAATGCCGAGCTCGAGAAGGTTCTTCTGGCGGAAGCCGAGAAGGAGGGTGACAGCTTGTCATCAGCCAGACCAAGCCACGTCGGGAAAGCGTCAACCGAGTGCCCGCTTCAGGAGTATTTGTTCGGGGCAAAGGTGGAGGCATTCACGACGGAGAAGAAGGAGAAGAGGGCGTCACTAGGTGAGCTTTTCATGATAGAAGAAGGAGTTAAATCAATAGAGGAGGGAGCTACTAAAGAATTGAGAAGGGAAAGTACTGGGCTGCATGTAATTATGAAGAGGATGCTGTCGCGGCGTAAGTCGACTCCTCGGAGTTCTTCAACAAGCTATGGAGATGGTAACACAACAGATAAATTTAATAAGGTGAGTACCTTTGTCCGTTGCTTCATAAAAATTATGATCCAAGTGCCACGAAGCTTCCGCTAATACAATAAAGATATTTATGGAGAGGATCAGATACAAGTTCTAAGTTGTAGCTAAGAGAGTTTGTGAAAAAGGATTTTACTTTTAACCTCCAAGAATAAAAGGTGAACTTTTTAGTCTATAGCTTTCATGCAAGTTTGGACAAATTGGAATACTGGGGCTAAAGAGAACTTTACTGTAACTATTTTTTGTTTCAAAAAAATGAATGGAGGACAATTGCTCCTACGTACTCTCTGCCATGGTCATCTTTGTCTCTGCTCCTCACATGGATGTGGTTACCCTCTCGCATACCATGCGAAGAGCAGCCTCAATAACTGCTACCTAGCCCTCAAACAGGAGAAATTATTGTATGGTCCGGGCTCACCACGTGGCAATAGTGAATGGTGAGCCCGACCACTAGTTTCTTGATACTTGGCATAATCCATTATATTACTACATTTTTTTCTTTTCTAGGTCATTTTTTAATGTTTTTGAGAGAAAAAAATATATTTTTTCTAATCATATGCCAAGTAAATTTCTTATTTTATATACCTTTTACATTTTTTTAAAAATTATGACAAATATTATGCCAAGTGTCAAGAAACTAGTGGCCGGGCTCACCATTCACCAATGACACGTGGTGAGTCCGGACTATACAATAATTTTTTCTCAAACAGGAGAAATTACGAAAAAAAATGTAGTAATATAATGGATTATGCCAAGTATCAAGAAACTAGTGGCCGGGCTCACCATTCACTATTGCCACGTGGTGAGCCCGGACCATGCAATAATTTCTCCTGTTTGAGGAGAAATTATTAGGTGCTCCCGGCTCACCACTGGACGTGCTTAGTGGTGAGCCCGATCCAATAAACAATTGACACTTGAAATAACCAATTAACCCCATATTTTTCACATCATAACCAGATATGAAAAGATAACAAAAAATGCTAACAAAATCAATAATATTAATATTAAGATTAAGATTAACATTAATATTAACAGTAAAATTAATATTAACAATAATATTAATATTAATATTAACATTAAAATTAAAATTAAAATTAATATTAACATTGAAATTAATATTAATACTAATATTAACATTAATATTAAAGATAACAAAAAATACTAACAAAATCAATAATATTAATATTATCATTAAAATTAATATTAAGATTAACATTAATATTAACAGTAAAATTAATATTAACAATAATATTAATATTAATATTAACATTAAAATTAATATTAATGTTAATGTTAATCTTAGTATTAATGTTAATATTAATGTTAACATTGATATTAAAATTAACATTAATATTAACATTAATATTAATATTAACATTAATATTAACATTAATACTAAGATTAACATTAACATTAATATTAATATCAAAATTAATATTAATATTAAGCTAACTTATGAATTTTCCGGTTATGATGTGGAAAATATAGAATTAATTGATTATTCCAAGTGTCAATTGTTCATTGGACCGGGCTCACCACTCAGCACGTCCAGTGGTGAGCTAGGACCACCTAATAATTTCTCCTCAAACAGAAGATCCTTTCTCAAAGCCGAGCCGTGGTCCAAAGCCATCCAGCCGCTTAAGAGAAGATTCGAATACGAGACCTATGCTCATGCGGTCTCCCGTACTAATACTAGGCTAGTGCCTTTTGGGGACGAAGATGAAATTAGGATTAGGATTAGGATTTGGATTGGATAAATTAGGGTTTTCAATAGATGATGTCAGGGTTAAGGTTGTGATTAGAAAATTAGGGTTTTTAATTACAGTAGAGAATAAAAATTAAGATTTGTATAGAAGGACAAAATGTATAATTTTGGGCATTTAATTTTAGTCTCCCACAACAAAGGTATTGTAGTTTAATTAGGATAGTTATGTAAAAAAATTAGTTTACCAAGCTCAAGTGCCTATAAAAATAGTTCATAACACTTAACTACAAATTAGCTTAATTTTTTATTTAATTTTTATGACTAAACATATTTCTTAGAGTTTAATTGATCCTTCTATATATATGACTGTTTTCTACAGTTGTAACTAAGCTTATCAAGTAATTGTGTAACTCAATCTTCCAGGTACTGCAAATCTTCCATAGGAAAGTTCACCCGGAGAACAATACTGATTCCAAGAATTCCACAAAGGCGATCAGCAAACAGCGGAACAAAGGCAATCCTGCTATGTCCTACATTGGCCATTGCTTCATCGCACGCAGTTCTGAGGAGGAGCCAGAGATCAAGATAGAGAGCACATTTAGAAGCGAACACGTCGCTAGCATTAAGCCCGGCCAAGATCCTCTATCTTTTTCACTCAGTAAAAGTGATTCGATGGGCAGCCGTGAGTACTGGATCAAGACTGACGAAGACTGTGAGTATATATTACAAGCATATTCTTGATATAATAGCTACAAACTTTAGGTATATATAAAAAAATTACTAAGGGCACCACCAGAAGTGATAGGGACAATTACATGATAGAAAACATTACTCTTAGGTTGTAAAAGTGGTAGGGTACAACACACAATTTGTTAAGGGACAACACATTATTTCAAGCACTTAAATTTCTCTTCCTCTCACACAACTTATTTTTCTCTTGCAACATCTTTTTCTTTCTATTGGTAGTCTTGAATCTCATTATAGGATTTGGAAACTGACAGTCGGATTGGGGACGACGAAGAATTATCAGAAGTCCAGGAGTCCTAATTGTAATTAGGACCGTCCAACTCCTTGTTGTTCTAAGACAGAAAAGTTTTCATCTTAGGACTAGCAAGATTCTGACATTCCTAACGACTGTGAAAATACTGACAGTCCTTAGTCGTTTCCAATCCGACTGTTACGAATTCTAAAATTTTCAAATTCCTTTAATGAGGTTAGAAGCGACCAATAATTTTGTTGGGAAGAGATAGGTTACATGAGAAAGAATAAGTTGTGTGAAAGAAAAAAGGAATAGGAGTTTGATTATTGAAATTGTGTGTTGTCTGCTAATATTTTATTTGAATGGTAATTCGAGTATCAAAAATTAACTATATTTTTTAAAAGATGTGATAGTCTGTATGACTTTTATAACTTTGTGTATTGTCCTTAGTAATTTCTTATATAAATAACATCTTCATCAGATAATAACAACAGATGATTTCTAGTATAACACAATAATAACAGATAAGTACAACCCGTATAGGAAGAACAAACACTCAGAACATGGATGCCGGTTCCTTTTTTGTTGTGTTGAATACTGTCCACCATTAAACATGACAAAAACAATCAAGATACTATAAGCACATACCACAATCATATCACGTTGTAGTAATTTGTGTGAATGCAACATAACTAGGTGCTTTTGAAAACGCAACACCTACATACACCAATATCGATGTTGAATTTGTAACACAGTTTGGATATTTTTATCAGATCTCAACTTTTTCTCCGCATTTAAGTGGCTTAAAAGAAAAGAGCACATTTGCTAATTCAGATTTCACGAAAAGGACTAACCAAACTCTCTCAGCAACCTTCAAACTCATCACTTTATGTCGCATGTATGGTCACCTAACACAGGACATCTCAAGTTTCTTGACACTGAAAAACTAGTAAAGATTGATATTTATCTACAAAAGTATTTTCTCTGTTCATGTGGGCTTTCTATCCAATAAAACAACTAGGAAAAAATTAACACAAACCTTGCATGACAAATTGTCGGGCTTGAAAATCTACTTAAACGACAAAGGATCTGAAGCTTCCTGATAGAATTTAGGCAAAGGGTTAAATAACGATGATATGATTCGAAACTTCTCCGCAACATAAGCTAAATCTTATAGATATTTCCAGTGAAGGTGTGTAGAATGACATTTTTTAGCTTGCTCACATCTAGTTTGGAAACAAATATTGCAGATCTGGTGTTGGAGCTGTAGAAGTTGGAGCACATATTACAAATATGGATTTTGCTATACTGTATTAGTTATACTGAAGCAAAGATCTGTTTGTCTACTTGTTTCTTGAGTCGCCTGTTTGTGTGTGAACTGTGAAGTGTGAAGTGGAGTTGGATTTGCTAGTATGGGTAAGCTTTGTAATCAATACAATAAACGCACACATAGTATGGTGCTCTATGATATGAATGTCAATAAAAGTTAAATATTTGAGTGCTGTGTCCTACATTGATTTGCAATATCTCATACATGCCGCATGTTTGAACCTTACCATTGTCATGTTATTATTGTTGGGAACGTAGTGCGAAGCCATTCCCCCAAACCGTTGAAAAATCGATAGAATCTGACAAAGATCGAAGAAAAGTCGTAGAAACCAAATAAGCCAAAATCACAAAGGAAGTACAACGCAAACAGAACGATATTTACGTGGAAAACTATGAAAGAAAAAATCATGGGACAATCGAAATCCAATCCGGGAAAACCTCCACTAATTGAATAAGTAGATACACCGAATCCTTAAACTTCTCCTCCGATCCACATGGACCACCGTAATATTTTAACAGATGAAAATAGATTATAACGAGTGTAAAAAATTTGAAGACAAGATGACAAGAAAGAATTGTTGTAAAACTCATCGAAACGATCTATCTTCAAAACAATCATAGAAGCTCTGAATCTCACTTCCTCTCCAAGAAAGTTGCAAGCTTTGAGAAGGCTTTCCTTTTGATCTTATGATTATGAGTTTCGTCGTATCCTTCTAGGTATATATCCATAGGGGCCATTCTCAGTTGAATCAGCTTCAGTTTCATCATCGGCATCGTTGTTGGTTTCTTCTTCCAGATAACTTTGTTTATAAAACACAAAATTCGAGAAATAAACTTCCACGCATTTGAACGGGTTGACGTCTTGAAACTCTGTCTGGACCATAACTATACATCTATTTGAATCATTGGTGGAGTATGGAGGCCATGATCAGGTTTTCACGTATCCACGGTCGTCCAAGCAAGACGTTGTAAGATACTTTCGCATCGATTACATAACAATCGATTTCTATGCCTAGATCACCTATTTGATATTTCAAGAGGATTTCCTCCAACGAGTGGCTTCTTCAGGTATTGAAGCCCATAATGGTTGTGTTGGTGGCTTGCGAGCTAACGCATCGAGATTCCCAAGATTTGTAACAAGCTTTTGGAAATGATGCCGAGCGAGGAGCTAGGATCGATATGCATCTGATCTACCTTGATGATATCAATGTACCAAGTGTAGTACAATAGTCTGTTATGTCGGTTGTCTTTCACACACAAATGCTCTTGAGTAAAGGTTATGTTTGGAATCCTCTCCGTAACACTACATCAATGAGGGCAAAAGAAAGGTCATCAACAGGCAGCTCAATATCACGTCTTGACCCATGAAATCATTCATCTTCACATCGATTTATGTCTAATTGATCGTTCTCGCTGGAACATGATGTCGTACAAGTTTGAAGTTGCACTCATACAAGACAAGATGATTAAATCGATCGTTTATGGTTATCTCAAATTAGCAACATTCGCAATAGAATAAACTAAGCCATATTGAAGTTAAAGGTGAGTATATGAAACAATCTCTTTTATTGAATAAGAAGTGGAATACAAAGGCTCTCAATAGCCCCAAGGAATATGCCAGATTAGCTTAGAATACTCATGATCTAACTTGCCCAGCCCACAAATGATCTCGACATTCCATACAACATGTCTTCTGTGGCAAATCCAGCAATCCTCGGTCGAACATCTTCATGTTGCAAATTCGAGCCCTAACGTCTCAACTTAGCTTCAATACTTAGGGGGTTGGGGTATTGGTATACATCTCTTACTGATAAATGGGGGATGTCACGACCCGCCTCCGGTATAGGGGCACGAGTGCGTGACAACGCCCAACCTACGCCACAGCATCGACGATAGAACAATGTCTAGGTCTTACTAAACTAACTAACAATATAATATCATAACCTGTCGAGATAGTCAACTCCAAACGGAGGACAAGTAATGATGATATATCCATACTCAATCACAAAGCTAAAGGAAGATAAATGGTACAAAAGATAAAGACAACAAGATAAGAAATATCCAGAAAAGTCTAACATAGAAATAATACAAGTCCAGAAAGTCTAAGAGCCACAATCACAAATACAAGTCTGTAAATAATAAACATGCCAAGAGTCGTCAACTGGAGACAAGGTCCAGTACAAATCACTACAAGAAAAAACCCCTTTTACAATGTTGCAAAAACGTTGTAAAAGGTCTATTACAACGTTTAATAGAAGGTTGTTATATCCAGGGTTGTAAAATGGGGGGTATCTTCCATAATGTCTGTATGAACGTTGCAAAAATGTTGTAGAAATTCTTCCCACAATAATTTATAAACATTGTTGAAATTTATAAAATCTGACCAAAAACTTTCTAAGACATTCGGCAAGTATTATAAAATTACTTTTTAAAACGTATTACAAGTGTTGTAAATATAATTTTAACAACATTTTGCAAGTGTTGTAAAAATAACATCTACCATAGTCAATAAATATTGTACATAAATTTTCTACAATAGTATAGAAACATTGTAAAAAGAGTACATACAACTTTTAACAAATGTTGTATATTTTATTCAATCATGTTTGCCAAAAGTTGTAATATATACTTGTATGTTGTAATTATAATATCAACAATGATTTAGAAGTATTGTAAATAAATTTTACAATGTTTAGAAAATTTGTTGTAATGTTATCTTACAACAGTTTTGAAACGTTGTTGATTATGTTTCCATTTTAAAAAAAATATACAATTTATAAATAAAAATATATTGATTACAATTATACTAATACAAATACAAATACAAATACATTACATTATTCTAATTTTCACTCGGCTCATAAACAATCAGTTCAGACAATAATGAGCAAAAGGAACAAAATAACAATAACTTGAACACAATACATATTACAAAAGCAATATTTTTAGAAGGCTAAATCAATATTCTCAACATCTATATACTTGTAAAACTCCACATACGACAAACAATAGGGGATACTTAATTAACTTGCGGCTCAAACATCCGATTTACTCAACACCTATTCAAATATAATGTCAACCTTCTAACTGTAGTTTGATTTTGATTTTATCAGTGATACAATCATAGTATGATGATAGGGATCAAGAATATTCCTAAACTAACATTTTTTTTACAACCCTTTGCATTCCTCTAAAATTTTTAGCTAAGGTTATCACCACAAGCACCCAGGTCTGCCTTGACCATGACACCAAGGCTAGATCAAGACTGAGTGGGTTGCAATGGCTGTCCTGGGGAGTGATCAGCATCTTCCATCCCACTTGTTAAAATTTGAAAAAGGAAATCTCATAAAGATATAACAAAATGTGTTACTTTGTAATCCTACTCATATCTACTTTTAAAAAATAGATGATAGAAAAAAATATTGAATAAGAAAATAACTATACTTCTTAAGCAATATAACAAAATTTACCACAATGTCAAAGAAATCATCTACCACAGTCGTAAGGACACTATTAAATCGTCTACCACAGTAGTAAGGACTATTTTTCGCCCAACAAATGCGAGCATCAGACATTTCAGGGGGGAAGTGTTGCAGCAACAGAGAAATAGCAATATGCTTATTTCTGACGAGAATATGTTAATTGAATAGAGTTTATATTACCTCCTTATTGTTTAGAGTACTTGTCAAGTAGATCAAGGTGGTAGAATATGTAGAAGAAGAAGTTGAATGACCATCTGCAAGACCAGATGTAATGTTATAATTGCTTACTCCAGTAAGAAATCAGACTCAGTTAATAGAATTTACATGGCTCCACTTTCAAGACAAGGGTTCCCACCAAAATTTGGGTTGTAGTTGTAAATTTCACATTCTCCAAGCTTTACAATCTGCATAAAGACAACATACTAATGAGCAACAACATTTGGTTTCTGAAGACATGACAGTTGTTTGAGATGTTAACCTCATCAATGGCTTTCTACTGATAGAAACAAATAGATGTATATATTTTTTGAACATTAGCCCGATGACTGATGAGAAACCTTTTGTATGATAGGAACAATGATTCACTAATCACAGTTAAGTATATGCATCGGACCACTATGGTTCTATGAAATGTAGAACAACTCCACTAGAGTGAGAGTCTTTTCTGTTCATTGTCTAAGTGTTCTTAGGATAGGTTTCAGTGTGTAATAATTAATAAACAAGCAAATATTCAAAAACAGGCACTAGAAACTAGAGAACATTTTGTTCTGAAACAAAGGTGTCTGAACCATAAAGTTATTTTTATTATGTCCTTCTAAATTGAAAGAACATTAAGAATGAGGTAGTTTCGGCCACTTTCTCTATAGGCAGATTCAATTGGACCCTGGCTATATACTTGTATCTGCTTCGCTATCTATACTGACTACTGACATTATCAATTCAATTTATGAAGCCGACTCTTTTGTCTGAAATTAGACAAGGTAAAGCATAGGCATGGTATAATGAGTTTGCTTATAAAAGTTTGAAAGAAAACAACACAAATGACAAATCAAAGCCAGTGAAGAGGGAGTAATTTGTTTCCTTTGAACTTCTAAGGCTTTTATACCCTTTATTGCTATTGAATATGATAGATTTTTTGTATTTTGCTGATTCGTGATAGAGATAATACTGATTGTTTTCATTTTTTTTGTTTTTATTAGTTTTGCAAATATACTATTTTATATCTTAATACATGTTGTCATTTGTTTAATTTTTTTATTTACATTAGTTATATTTTCAGGCAAAAGTCAATATAAACAAAATTGGACTTTATTGTTGCAAACAAAGGTACTGTCATATTTCAACTGTTATAAATAATATTTAATACCATTAATATATATTCATTTTTTTTGTAGATATTACTATTATTATTATTTATTTGTTTGGACTTAAAGTCTATTTTTACAGGTGTATGTATCAAGGTAATTCAAGAAATACCATGGCCTACTTGAGCTGGGTTTGGGATTCTTCTATTTTATTTTTATGGTTCTTCATGTTATACCCATATGTGAGTATTTATGTCCATCAAATGTAAAAGGTCATTTCGGATAAAAATTATATTTCATGTCTCACTAAAGTTTAGCTAACCCCTGAAGAACTGCACCATGAGATGAAACCAATCATACAGGAAGATGCATTGATTCCGCGTAAAGTGTATGATTATTAAATCAACAAGTGTTGATACTTGGAGTACTCACTTCACTATTTAGAACAACAGTAGTCGTGCCTCGTTCAGCTGGATCGACTGCGAGCAATGTTTCCATGAGCAATAGTGCAGAAGGTGAGAAATCCTTGAAAGTTTCTGCTACACAGCGCTTGTATGCTTGGTTCGGCTTGAACATGGTTGCATGTCGCAACTTGGCCTTCTTCAAGTATTTCTCTTCAGGAGATCCACACAACTTAAAGATCTTGTACAATTGTTCCACCTGATGTGCAGATGCAAATGCAGTTCAGTCATTATAGAATGTCACACAATATGTGTATCATGGACAATTAGCTCAGTACATTTTGATAACTATGATCACATATATCTTTTTCTTTGAAATATTTCTTGATTGCAATACTAGAATTAGAACAAATTTTATTGGAATGTTTAGACTAGCTATTCCATGGCAAAATTGACAAGGATTCAGATACCTCTGTTCTTCCTGGAAGTATAGGTTTCCCTGAAAGCAACTCCCCTAAAATGCAACCAGCACTCCAGAGGTCAACACCAACACCATAGTAAGTGGCACCTAGAAGGAGTTCGGGAGGACGATACCACAACGTGACGACTCTGCTAGTCATCGACTGCTTGTGGTCGAGGTTAAAAGTAGAAGCCAGCCCAAAATCAACAATTTTAAGAATCCCTTCATTGTCTAGAAGCAGATAAGAACCCTTGATATCACAATGCAGGACTCTTCGGTTATGGCAATGTTTGAGCCCAGAGAGTAATTATTTCATGTAGCATTTTACCTGTCAGTATAAGACGAGAAGTCCCAGAATAAGCATTTAAACAATGAGCATTACTTTTCTTCGAACTACTCCACCTTAATTGTGCATGCACGCAGGCCAGGTGAGATGTATGCAGACCAAAGGTTTTGTATGGTCCATGTGTCAGTGAAACAGGCCCAGGTGATTGAGGAAACAAATTCTCTTGAACAAATTAGATTAGCTTACTTTGTGCCAGAACTATAAGAATTGAAATCACAGTCAAATTAAAACCTTGAAAACACACACCAGCAGCCACGTATCAGACACACCATGGTCCACGAGTACTCCAAAATACTCTAGGACACATCAAAATAAAAATAAATGTCGTGTCTGTGTCACCGTGCCCTTCCATGTCGTGTCGTATCCGTATCCATTCAACAAAGCTAGCAACAAAACAATGCTGGTAAGACTATAGTGATTATGGCGTTCATAAACAATGACGTTGGAGATGTCTCTGTCATCCAAAGAAGAAAATTATTACATTGAATTGTCATAGTGATCTACAAGTTTGCATCTGTTTGCACTCAATCTCAATGAGCTCATTATCCAGCGGTTGTAATCAAAGACTTTGTGCTAGAGTTTCGCATAGTGGACTATAATACGCAACAAAATAATAGGTCCACTATGAAAATTGATTACAGATATTTTGACATGTATCGCTTTAATTCTACTGAAAACAAATATAAAATTACAGTTACAAACTAATCTATACATTTGAAGTGCTACCAAACAGCATTGATCATCGCATCACGTAAGTCAAGCTAATAATTGAGAAGTAATCCTTTGTATACTTGAACAAGTCTCTCTATTCATTCGCAAACTCTAAGACAAAACGAAACACTACTATGATGTTAGAACTAAAAAAAACAAAACAATCCCTAATGCTGATAAGAACATATATCTGTTGCCAGATCATCAAAAACAAATATCCTTTGTGTACTCTGATCTCCTCATATTCATAGTTTGTGTTCAAGATGAGAAGATGTTGGTATTGGCCGATTGCGACTAATAGCAAAGAAATCATTAACCCCTAAAAACAATAATTCTATAATAGATTTAAAATGCAAAAAAAATTCATGATCGAGCAGAAGCAAAACTCGCCGAAAAAAATTAAAAAAACTAAAAAAATACAAAAAAAGGTTAGGGTTTTCAAATATACCGGTGCCGCGGGTGGGATCTCCTCCCTGGAGAGAAGGACTTGATAAGCAGCTGTATGACAAAAACAAAATATTAGAGGAGAAAATAATCAAAAGAGGAGGGAATAAAAAATAGAGAAGAAGAAGAAGAAGAAGAAGAATAAGAAGAAATGGTCCGCTGACCTAGATAACCGAGAAGGAGGAGAGGAGGAGAGGAGACCTTTGACGCCGAGAAGGAGAGGAGGAGAGCTGAAGCAGACCGAGAAGGAGGAGAGAAGAAAATATAGAGGGCGGAGGAAATATTTTAGAGGGGAAAAGAGGGGGGGGGGGGGCGGGGAGTTGGTTCCTTAGTTGGAGTAGGATAAGTTTAAGAAGGGGGGAATATTTTAGAAGGGGGGAGGGAGGGAGATATTTGGAGAGAAAAAAGTGGCGCACACAAGGGAAAAAAAATTGTACCTACTTTTTATTTCTGACCAAGTCCAACAAATATTTATAGTTATTAAATTATTATTATCTTATTAAATTTATTTAGTATAAAAATATTTTATTATTAGTTACGGAAAAAAAGGAGTCCCAAATATCTATCACAAAACAACTAAAATATTTAGTGAATTTTTTATTTAATGATAAAAAATTATAAATAATTTCTCGTAAATTTAGAATCACTATAAACCCTAAATAAAAATAAAGAAATGAAGGAATGAGTAACCTATAATCGAAACATAGCGAAGAAAAAGAAGAAAACGTGTGAGAAAGAATATAGACTAGTGTTTCTAGATTCAGATTCGAATTCGAATTGATACATAAATGATCGTTCTCTATATCAAATATGACTTAGAACAGTTCAAAAATGAGTTGTCCAAATCGTACGTATATTTTACTTATTAATATATAAAAAAAATTAAAAATAACAGTTGTGTATGTTTTCTTCCTACGTAGCTGTTGGAATTTTTTTTAAATAACATGAAAATATAAAAATATATTCAACATTAAAATTATATTAAAATAAACAACATGATATTATCTAATTAAACACATACCAAAGATTCAAACAATATATTTATAATAAATCATAACTAAATTATATTTAAATTATATTTAGAATAGTATAATACAATTTAAATCTTTATATATTTTTAAAATAATATGATAGATTGTTTTTATACGTGCAACGCACGTAAACTAGAGCAGTTTTATAGTAAATAGTCCTTTTTATACTCTAGGTAAGTTATTGTTTTGCTAGGCAAAAAGAGAGGATATCTGACAAAATTACAGTATGATTTTTTTCCTGCCTTTCAACTCTTGCTGGAGTTTATACAGGATATCGCATGAAGAACAACGATAGCCTTTACTAACATAATGTACAATTGTACATGTATGTGTAGTCATATGTTTTGGTTGCTTCAACACCAACTATCATCAATAGGTTTTAATTGTATCAGAGGGAAAGATGCTGTCGAATAATTCTTATGATAATAATAAAAAAATTGTAACTTGGTCTATTGTTCAATTAAATCCAAGAGGACATAGAGAGAGAGGATATTGACAATGACGGAAGAAAAAAAAGGGGATTGGCAACGAAAGAAGGGTATAAGGAGACTTGGAGCATCATAATGTTAGATTAGCAACAGAAGGGGACAAGATTTAATTTTGACAGCGACTACACCAGTTTTTTTCTTCATTCTGACTATCTGATTTGTCTTTTGGTAATATAGTATATGGCATTTAGGGGGCGTTTGGTACGCGGTATATTTTTTATTCCTGTAAAAATTTAGGGTGGCCATTTATTACCACGTTTGTTTGGACTATAAAAAATTTATTTTCGAAAATTAGAAATACCCGGGTAAATAGATTACCTATAAAACATGGGAATCCTATCCCTTAAGAATTAGAAATACTCGGGTAAATAATTTTCGTCTCTTTTTTGTCGTCTTTACTGATTTTTGTCGTTTTTTAGTATTTTCGACGTTTTTTGTCGTTTTTTTGTCTTTTTATCCTTTTTTTGTCGTTTTTAGTCATTTTCTTCTTTTTTTCTGCCATTTGTCGTTCTTGGTAGTCTTTTTTTATTTTTGTCACTTTTGGTCCTTTTATCGTTTTTTGTTGTTTTCTTTTATTTTTGTTGTTTTTGTCGCTTTTTTATTTTTTCTTTTTTTATCGTTTTAGTTTTTTTGGTTTTTTTTTTCCATTTTTTCATTTTCGTAATTTTTTTCATCCTTTTTTTGTTTTTTTTGTCTTTTTGTATTTTGGTCGTTTTTTTCTTTTTTTTGATTTTTTTGTTGTCATTTTTTACTTTTTTCTTCCTTCTTTGACTTTGTTTGCTTTTGGGTTATTTTCTCTATTTTTATTTTTTCCCGGGAATATTTATATAGACCCAAACATGGGAATGTAATTATCTAGGGAATTTAATTAGTTGGAATTTGATTTCCGAAAATATAGAATTTTCGGCTATATAGTATTCCGCATACCAAACACCCCCCTTAGATATTCTAAAATTTTTGGCCTGAGGTACCTGCCTTATGGGCCTCATATCAAGTCCGGCTATGGTAACTATCTTATTTCAAATTTCTGAGTTGTCTTCAAACAATTTCATAATATTATTTAGTCGATGCACATATAAGATCTTAAAGAGAACCCAAAAAAGGAATTGAGCAAACTAATAGGTCTGAAATCTCCAATCCTTATATACACTTAAAGGAGAGTAAGATATTTGCATAGTAAGTTATACATATGCCAATACCAAAACATAATTCTTGAACCAAAATGAGAAAATCAAGATTGAGACAAACAAAAACTATATAGAAACATTAAAAAAATTATCAAAGATAATTGAACAAAAAAGATTAACAATCAAGGGTGTAAAAGCAAAGTAAGTTGTAAAAACATGTAAATAAAGAAAACTTATTTATCTCGATGATTACGCTTTAAAAATTCTAATATTTGTTTGATATTTTTAATAATTCATTAATTGAATATATGTCACACCCTAAGCGAAAGCAACATTTTAAATAGTAAAATAGAGGTGGAGGAGTGTTGATTTTTACAAGAAAGAATATTATAACAAGCAAAAAGTAGGGGAAGGGATTGATGCAAGAAGTTGATACATTAGGTATGTCTTTCGAATCCGTGGAAGGGATGGGTTCAGCATGTGACACATCCATTTAATCATGAACTGCTACCAAGTGAGGTGTTGACCTAATAAGACCAACATTTCGAATAATATCATCCTAGAAATATTTTAAAGATATATTTACGACGTTGTCTAAATATTGCAAAACACACATATTTTACAACATTTTATAAACGTTGTTAAATATAACCCGTTTATAATGTTTTATAAACATTGCGAAGTAATATTACATATACAACGTTTACATAAAGTGGTGAAATAAAATTGATTTTATAACAACAAACAAATATTGTGCTATATAAATAATGTACAACTGTTGCTAAATGTTGTTGAACATGACATTTTTACAATATTTTAAATACATTGTCAAAATTAGTAACTTCGACAACATTAAACAACCATTATCAAAATTAATAAATATTACAATATTAATAAAACGTTATTAAAAATAATAATACACAAATTTTGTGAATGACCATTGTAGAAGCCTTAACGTTTGAATGTAAAACGTTGTTTGCACATGTATTTTATAACGTTTTTACAATAAAGGTTGTAGAAGACCCCCATTTTTTACAACATTTTTAGGAAGCGTTGTAGATGGAACGTTGTAAAAGGGGATTTTCCTTGTAGTGAATCTAGCCTAATGAGTCGCTAAATAGGGCTCCTCTGCTAGAACTAGACCCTCCTGAATCAGAGTCTCCAAATCTATGCCTACTACACCTGTAGGGCCGTAATAAGTAGGGCACTCATTCTCTGCGCCGTCTGAAAAATATATCCAGTCAGGATTGGAGCGAGATACATTTCTAATAACATTTCCTAATAAAAGATAAAGTCTATATAACAGTAAATAGAGATAATATACAAGGTGAAACAACATGAACATGGATGTAACAGGGCATGAGTAAACTGTAGGTAAATGTAAGAGCAGGTGAACAAGATATATCATGTACAAGAGTCAAGAAACATACTATCTATATGAGTGAGTACTAGTTTAAACATGTGATCGGCTTGGAAACTTGTATAGGAATATATGGCCTGTATGTGCGGTGTATGATTAACACTCACAGGGAAAATAGGACATGCACAGGAAGGATATGTTCACATATCTACACTACTATTTCCCGCCCCCGACTAATACAGTGGATCCAACTATGACACATGATTCATTGAGAAGGTCACGAGCCTTCACAGGAATCGATGTCTATATAATGTACAAGAAACAAGAACAAGACTTGTACTGGATATACCAAGATATACAAGGAATAAAATCTCATGACGAGATTCAAACAATATCAATCCATGTAACCAATGTGTCAAAAAATCAAGGATATCTACTGTCATGATCCGCACCCGGTTTAGGTGCACGAGCACGTGGGTACGTCCAGCCTACGCCGCAGTGTCGGCAGTAGAATACTGTATAGTTCAACTATAACATCTAACATCAACAATATGGAATATAAACCTGTCATCTTCGCATGGAGGAATAAATATGACATAACTCAAACACATGAATCTAAAGCAGGATAAGCACGAATATGATAGAAGATAAATAATGAAATAGATAGAGTCTGAAATAGTAGTAGAGTTACAAACACACAAGTTTAAAATTTAAGACATAGTACAATCCCAAAATAAATAAACAGACCCAAAGTATCAAATCTAGAATACAAATCCAGTAAACCTAGTTAAACTAAGTCACTACTAGCGGTGCGTCCTCTATGAGTACCGGCTCTACAGGAAAGTCCTGATCAAAGTCTCCATCTATCCCAAAGCCGTAGAAGGTTGTGCAATCAGCCTCTAAATCCTCTGAAAAATATTTATCCAGTCAAGATTGGAGCGAAGTACAAACGCCAACAATAGTTCCATTAAATAGACAAATACTATAAGAAACAGTTATAATGGAATACATGATAGAATAACAAGACTAGGAATAAGAAGTACAAGGTAAATTGAATATTATGTCATGGTGTGAGAATACATAGTAAACTGGAATGTAAAGTGATACAGTCAAATATGAGTATAATATAAGTATAAAACGATGCCTTAAATATTAGAGTGTTATGTGATCAGTTTGGGTCCAGATCAGGCTGTTCTATTTGACCGGCTATGCACAAATATGAGCATAGAGGATCAGGCCGGCCACAATGGAAAGCTATGCACAAGTAGTATCAGGTCAGGCTACACCCTACGTGTGAAGAGGGTGAGCTATGCACAAGTAGTAAACAAGTGGAATATTGATCACATAACCTCTAATAACTCCCCAATCTCCCGAATAGTATAATAGATCCAACCATGGCACGTCATGACACGGGATTCAAAGAGCAGGGGGCCAGTCCACTCCCAAATCGGTGTCTATATAAGTACACGAAATAATATCGAACAAGTACCAATATACCAGGTTAACCAGGAATAACATCTCATGACGGGATCCAACGTATACTAGTCCGTGTATCCTCATGTCGAGAATCAAGTAAAATATTACAATTGAATAGATATAAGAAATATCAAAGCAATGAAAACTATCAGAGAATGTACTCGCATGTGGTCCAAAGCAGTCAATATGAATCGAGACTCAAAGTGGAGTCACAAAACCTATAGATGAGATATTCATATGTTAAATGGGGTTTAATAATATTAAACATGGTTTGCTAGTGCGTGATATGCAATCTAGGTCAAAACTAGGTCATGTTTGACTTGTAGTTGACTTTTGCTCAACTGGTCAACCCTGGTCAAACCCTAGTCAAATCTATGTCAAATTTGGCTCACAGTTGACTTTTAGTCAAGTTGGTCAACCTTGGTCAACCCTGGTCAAATCTAGGTTAGATTATCCCCTTACAAGTCATTACCTACCTATATACCCTCTATAGCTTAAACATTACCATAGGTATATATATATATATATATATATATATATATATATATATATATATATATATATATATATATGGGATATGCCTACTTATCTAGGTTACACTTAGAATATCTTAGATAGATAACCCTTTACCTATCCTAGATAATACTCTACCTTAGATAACCCATAACTATTACCTATCATATAGGTAATACATTACCTATGATTAGGTAATACCCATACCTAGATTACTTAGGAAAGGTAATCCCCAAATCTTAGATAGGTTTACCATTACCTAGATTAGATAGGTAAGAACTCAACATACATATATATATATATATATATATATATATATATATATATATATATATATATATATATATACACACACACACACACACACACATACTCACACACACACACACACATAGCCCTCTCTAATAATAGGTAATCCTCATTACCTACATAGCCTTAACACCCAAATCTCACCAACTCCTCAACATCTCAATCCAAGTAGCCATGTGGCCTAGCCAACTACCTAAAGGGGTATCCCCAGCAGCTATAGGCTGCTAATGCAACTGCTTGCATTTGTAAAAGCCATTGCAAGCAATGCCAAGGCATGTTGCTGCTACTACAAATGCAAATGTAGTTGCTGCTGCTACCATTGCTATAATGCCAAAACATGGCTGCTACTTGCAAAGTGCAAATGCCAAGCATGTTGCTACTGCTACAAAGCAAGTCAAACATGCCCTGCTGTAGGCCATGCTGCTTCTTGCATTTGCTAATTGTAATACAGCTAAGTGCATCTGCTCACAACTCACTATCCTAAACCATTAACACTTCTGATACAAACTGAACCCTCATTAATCCTACTTGATACTAACCTCACTTACCAAAGTTAACTGAATACTAACCAAAACCTCACTCACATATGAAATGGCAAAGTGTTCCTGGCCAACATGCCTGAACACTTAAGGAGTAGGAACCCCTCTACCTATTCACTCCTCTCACTCTCTAACACTTTGATACCTACATTAACTGATACCAACATTCATTCACTCAACCACACAAGGTTTCACTCACACTCTCACATGAGACACTAGCACTACTCCTAAAGACAACTCATATATCCTAACTAATACATCATAAATCCCAACTAACACTCAACCAAAATAACACACACACACACTCACAATCTCTGATACATACCCTGTCACATGAGTAGTCCCCATTTCCTCCTTATCAACTCTATTCTAATAGCCATAGCCAAACATATAAATAGAGGGGGGTGGGTGCCCCTGCTGCTCCTGCTACTGCAGGCAATGTAAGGGCATGCTGCTAATGCCAAAATGTTATTGCCATTGCTGCAATGCCAAAGCATGGCAGGCCAAGCAATGCCCTGCTACCTGCAGGATGATTCCTTCTGCTACTACTGCTTGCAATACAAATGCAAAGCAAGACAATGCAGCTGTTGCAAGACCAAATTGGCCAAGGCTAATGACAAGGCAAATAAAGGCAAGCAAATGCAAATCTTGTTGCCACAGATCTGATACATGCCTCACTATACTGACACCACTCATTCTTAGACACATACACAAATGATACATGGACTTTCATCCTCTCAAAACCCTACTGCAACAGGGACTAGCACTTGGTCTTAACCCAAGGCCTATGGCCAAAATGATATAGGCCAATGGCCAAAAGTCTAAGGCCAATGTGGCCAATACCCTGCCCCAACTAAGTGTTAACTCAGTCCTCACTAACCTGTACACAACAAGAACTCAAATGTGGCCGTTGGCCCGACCCCCACATCATGGATATATCCAAATCGCCTTAACACATAACATATATATATATATATATATATATATATATATATATATATATATATATATATATTAGTAAGATATACTAGAAAATCAATTAGAATGCCTATTCAATGAAAAACCAAGCTATCCATAAGCCTAAAACTGAAAAACAAACCTACATTGGTCTATTAGGCATTTTAACAAATCCTTGGGGGGCTCTCCTCAGATTTCTCCAAGGATGACACTAAAACTCTAAATAAAATACACAAAAATTAGGTTTAGAGCCTTGCTCATCTCTCCATGGGCACCCCTAACCAATGTGAGTGCTCCTACGTGTGTCATGCATGAAGAAAGAGCTTAAAATATCAAAATAATAAGGATTTTACCTATTCGGTGGTTGTTTTCCCAATGAACTCTTCTAGGGATGCTCTTGTGTCAAGTTTGACACAATCACTTCCTCCTTTGGACTCCTTCCCGTGAGCTCCTTGGTCTTCAAGCTTCTTGCCTTATAGAATGAAGGTTTGGAAAGATTTTAGGAGAATTTAGGAGAGTTTTGATGGTGGGAATGGATGGAAATGGAAAGGGCTTAAAGAGGGTTTCTCTTAGGGTTTATGGAGGCTTCTAAAGGATGAAGAATATGGTTTAAATGCTCTTTATTACCAACCATAAGTGGAAGCCCTAAATCCCTTCTAAAATGTCCATTTTACCCTTTCAAGTCATAATGAACACTTTCTTAAATGAGGGATTAATTGTGCTCTAAGTGTGGGATTAATTTGTAGTCTAAAACTAAGCTTAACATGACTTAAATGAGGCTAGTTGTGTTCATCCTAGGTTGTAGGCTCAAGTGGTCATGTCTAGTCTAATTGGGTCCACAAGTTAAGGTTCAATTAATAGGCTAAAACAACAATAAATGAAACCTTCACAGTAATTAATTTAAATAAATAATCAAGCAATATAAATAATATAAATTGACAAAAATAGACCTATCTAGGATTGTGGTAGTGACATCTACACTAAATACATGAAAAATAGAAAATACCATAAACGAAAAATTATCAGAGAATGTACTCGCTTGAGATCCGGTGTGGAATATCAACAGTATCTGATACGGTGCCTCGAAGACCTAAATATTGAATATCAATGTCAAATTGTGTTTTGAAAATCATAAACATGCTATACTAGGTCAACTCTAGGCCTCCAAGTCATTTCTAGGTCAAACCAGGTCAATTTGTTCAATACCTTACTAAACTAGGTCAATCTAGGTTTTCAGTCTATATTAGGCCATATATACCAAGTCATATCCTTATGTATATACCCATGTGTTATATCCATAGACTCTTTATATACATATCCTGACTATCAACCCAATACCCTATCACATCATGCAAAAATTTACCCATTATCTATGCCTTAACCCATAATAATACCCATATATAAATCCCATGCTCGTGCCCCTTTACCTTGGCCTATCCTAATATCCCATACATTAACCAATATCCCATACCCTATCTTACATCTCAGGGGGTATTAGGATACTTATCCTATTTTCTTAACATACACACACAAGCACTCATACTTTACCCATTTTCCTATACACAAATACCTTCGCACCACTCACACAAGCATCTGCCTTAAGATACTCACAACCTACTCTCCCTATCTATCAGTCTAACTTTCCATCTCCTCCATAACTAGCTATTTATTCGGAATCATCTAAATAACCATCACAACTAGTTTTCCTATCTTAAATCAATTTACATATTAATCAATTCTCCTATCCACCCAACTTCCTAACCACCAACCTATCTAACATTCAATATATACATCTTAGTTGTACCTAAACATGCCTAATTGATACCCTTCCTCATTCAATCATATATATTGTCACTAACCCCTACCCACGCCTGACATACACATCTTCCTAACACATTATCACTTATGGTACACTTCCACCTGCATAAACCTGTACACACTGATAATATCCTCATTCCCTAACTGTTTTGCCACCCTACAATGATCCTTGGCAAACTAATGTGCACCCAATCAGTGTACCAACTCAAGTTCACAGGCACACCTTAATTATCGAGCAAGATCCTTTGAGTGGAAAGTTTTGTTTCTTTTGTTGTGTACTTGTTCATAATTCCATGATAGGAGAACTCTCACATCCTTGGACAAAAACATATCCTTATGTAACTCCCAGTTTTCACAAATGAGGGTAAAATGGTCATTTTCCATTTTTATTTTTTTTGGAATTATTTATTTATCAATATTGTTATTTGGGGATTAGTTAAGTCGGGTTTGAATTTTATCTCGTTTCGACATGTAATAGAGACCCGGGTAGCTTAGACTCTAGTCGGGACCCAAAGATTAGTTAGGCATCGCCTACAAATTCTACTAATTAGTCTAGTGTAATTAGGCTACTCCCATATGACTTAAATGGTTCATTAGGAGATTATAACTTGACCCTTTTGACCCCAAACTCTCACATGACTTAAGTTGACCCAAAGGAGACCAAGGAGGCGCAATATGGACTTTTCAAATGAAAAGAAAGAGGCATATGTGGCCGGCCACTTAGGGTTGGAGTCTCTCTCTCTCTCTTTCATTTGATAGTTGCCTCCTTCTTCCCTAATTTAGTTCTTCCCCAAAACTTGAGAGCTACCCTCTAAGTTATGATCTCCCAAACCAATCCAATCTGTCTCAATTTCACCTAATCTACCAAGGAGAAGGTGCTAGCAAGTCTTGGCAGCAAGGAAGGGTGTCCAATCTCAAGGAGTTTTCGTGTCGGAGACGTATTCATTTGAGAGTATCATTGGGATCCAACTCCCAATAGGTATAACCATCTCTTTATTTTGATTTCCCTTCTATTTTAATTAGTTTTGCATTCATTAGGACCACCCCATGCATAAACCACCATTAGTATGGATTTATAGGCTCTCATGAGTCCTCTCTAGGAAGTTGGGGTAGTTTGGATGTCCCCATGGAGAGTTTCTAAGAGGAGGCACCCCATGTGTTTGGTTTAATGTCTAATAGGATTATTTGTGTTTTAATTTCAGTTTTAGACATGATAGACGGTGTATTGATGATTGTTAGGATGGTTAGAATGAGTTTTATTTGGATACCACTACAACAAAAATACCCTTTAATGATGCTTGATAAGGGGATTTAATGACGGCTGATAAAGAAGCGTTATCAAAGTTCAGCAAGACTGGAATCGATGACGGTTATCTCTAAAAGCGTTATTGAATGTCTCTCAGTGCTACGAGCGTTATGAAAAAAACACAAATTTTAAGTCGAAATCTCGACTCTCCCGTACTTACTCCCGCACTTAAGTCGAGAAGTCCCTTCTCCCGTACTTACTCTCTTTCTCCTTCTCTCTCTCCTCCCCCCAACTCCCTTCCGCCCGCTCCGGTGCTTCCGAACTCCTCTCAGCCCGCTCTGGCGCTCCCGATCAACTCCCCTCAGCCCGCTCCGGCGCTCCCCGCGCCCCAACTCCCCTCAGCCCGCTCCCCGCTCCCCGCTCCCCAAGGTTTGTCCTAAATTTTTTCTTATTTTGTGCCCTAATTTTTGCACATTCTCTACTGCCAATTTTCTACTGCCAATTTTTTAGACACTGAGACACATTTGAGACACATTCTCTACTGCCAATTTTTTCTTATTTAGTAAAATGCCCTAATGCCTCGACTTGATTTTAGTAAAATGCCCTAATTTTGACCTATTTTCTATTTCCTAGTTTTTGAAAGATGGCTGAAATATTTTTGAATGCATGTTTGGAAATCTTTGAAAGAATTTTTTTTTTTACTAATTTGTGAGGCATTTTCTTCGTCCGCGTGTTGGTTCATCTTATGGATGTTTCTTTACTACCAATTTTCTATCTTTGAATGCATGTTTCTTTCTTTGTTGGTTCTTGCAGTGTGGAAGGGTGTTAATTCCATTGCTTTCGGACGAATACTTACAAGTTCAACTTCATGGAGACACGTTCGGGTAACAAGGTTTGTTTTGGTTTATGGAGACATGTTCTTTTCAATTGCCCTATTTTCTAGAAATTATGGACAAGAAAGAGATCAATGTCCCTGTAACGTCGTGTATGACACATGTTGAACACGGCATTTTTACACTCGAAATTACTCCAGGTCACGCAGAAATCGGTACCGTGTCTGTGTTTGTGCCATGTCATATTGTCTTTATATCAAGTCCTGTTCTTCTTAGATTAAATTACTCCAGGCAATACTGAAGAACAGTTTGGCAACTCTAGAAGGGGTGAATAGAGTATATATAGAAAAATGACCATTTAAAATAACTCTTTCACCAATAATAAATAATCAGAGTAAAGTGCGGAAAATAAAAGGAGATCAAAAGAGCATACGCAAACACAGCGATTTTAACCTGGTTTCCCTCGTGGAGGACTAGTCCAGGCCTGAGAACTCTAGCTCAGGATTCAAATCCACTATTTGTGAAATAGTAGTTTACAACCGTGCCTTTACTTCAGAAGAGCACGTCAACTTCTAACAGAGGATCGCAGTGGCGATTTGCTTGGAATTGTCCAAGCGACTTCTTCGACTCTTGCACAAGAATCCTAACTGAGAGATGCTGAGCACTCGAGACTTAGGAGGCTTGTGGCTAGTAGATGGGAAGGGTATGGCTTATTTCAGCTACAAGAGAGAAGAGAAGAGAAGATTGGATGGATTGGAATGAGAGAATTCATGCCCTATTTATAGTGTTTTTATAGGCAGAATTCGGCCAGAATTCGGGTAGGAAAATTCAAATATTTGGCCGTTGGACAACTAGCAACCAGCTTACCCTAAAATTAGGGTTCCTGATTTCTAGGGGACAGAGTTCGGCCCGAACTCTGTGTGGAGGCAGAGTTCGGCCCGAACTCTGTCTCCAGAGCACAGAGTGGTTCAAAGGGGACCATTTGGGAATTTTTGGTTTGGTGGAGCTTTGGGATTTTTGGGTAGGCTATAGTCTAAGTTTCAAGAGCTCAGCATGACTCAAATTACATTAGTCTAGACTCAAAGAAAGTGTAAAATACAAACTCGAATCAACTGAGACACGGAAGCTGAGCTGTCTTCTGTCTTGAGCTTAATGTAGACGTCGTGTGTCGTATTGAATTATTACAGATATTATTTAGTCAATATTGTCAATATTTGGTTGACTGTGACTTTGTGTCAACAATCTCCCCTATATTGATAATTGACAAAATAATATATGTATATTCAACATTCATACCTGGACACAGTTGATCATAGCAACATAGCTCCCCCATAATCGATGCCGAGCTAGAAATAAGAGCTCCCCCGTGATCAGTGAACGGCGCTGAGCTAGAAGAGATAGCTCCCCCGTAAAGAATGCATTGAACCTGTATAATATCTCCAAAAAGCACAAACAAGCACAGATATACGAAAGCGAAAAATATGATACTAAATATATCTAGCCAGAATATACATAGTTCTCCCCCTTTTGGCAGTTAGCAATATAGACTGCATATGAATGAAAGATCATATAAACTGCAGTATAGACAATGAAGAGTGATGCAACCACACCAAGCAGAGAAGAAACAGTGTATGACTAAACAAAATGAGTCACTAGCATAAAGTAAAACTATGATAATGAGCATAAAATGTCATCCACAAAACCAAGTGTCAAACACACAACCAGAGTTTGAGTACATAAAACCAAGGACATAAATCCATAATAAACTAAATAACTGAAATAAAAAAGCATCAACTAAGATCATCATCAGTAGCAGCAGCAGATCGAGCCAATCTCCATCACAGAGCACGAGAAGGTCCTGGAGCATCTGAAGGACCGGGGAAGGAGCGACGGGGGTCCAAAAATGCAGCATTCGGATCCATGTAACGCATGAACCATGGATCATCAATGCGATGGCCCGCGCGCGCAGGATCCCGCTCCATGGGAATGTGCAGATGATGAGATATGGAGTACCGTATATCATGCAGGGAGTTGCCGAGGGCACTCATCTGTAGAGTAGTACGATAATCCAGCTGGGTCCAGCGATCGTCCTCAAGAGTAAAACGATCCCGGAGCATAGTCTGAATAGACTCAAGAGTGGCAGGTGGAAGTGGTGCATCCTGACCGATTGGAGGGGCATCAGGCTCCTCATCAGCAGACTGCTCAGATGACTCAGGAGAGGTGATGACTGCCTGAAGGTGTCGTGCCTTGGACAAGAAAGCAGGAGCAGGCAAAAACGGACAGGTGTCAAGTGGTATGTGGAATGCACGAAAGATCATAGGAAGGTACAAAGGATAAACCAGAGCTCGTGGTTTCTTCCTACAGTGAATCATCCGGTCCATCATGGAACGTGGAAGATTGAAAGAGATTCCAAAGTGGAGATGATAAAGAGCAGATATTTCAAGATAAGTGATGTCATCAGGAGAACCTGTTTTGGGTAGAATGGTGTTAGAGATTATCCAATGAAGGTCAGAAAAATATGGGTTGAGATATTTAGCCATGAGCTTGCGAGGACGTGTGTATGGAGTACACAAATCATCCTTGAAGCTCTCAAGGGAGATCCCGTCGGGAAAACGGAATGATCGAGCGTCAACAAGCTTTTCCCAAGAATTGGGCTCTGGAAGATCAAGAAATTCTGCGAAGTCAAAGTCGTCAAAGGATATATTGATACCTGCAACTCGTGAATAAATATGGAGGTCATCAAAGGTCATATTGCAGTAGAACATTTGGACAGCATGACGATAGATAGCAGAAGTGGTATTGACTAGCTCATCAAAACAGAGGTCATGAAATAAAGAATCATATTGAGAGAATATAGAAAAATTAATAGGATGTCCTGCGAATACCTGACGATTCCGAAAGTCACTAAACCAGTTGTTTGATGCATCTAGTGAGACAAATAATCGGTTGTCATAGGTAGTAGGATGTCGAGGACGGGGTGGGTTGAACAACGGATGAGGGGGTTGAAGTTGTTCAATGATTTGTTCAATTGACGGAGGAGAATCCGAAGAGGAAACACTCTCAGTTCGAATCCTCTTTCCACGATTGAACAAGCGAGGAGCCATAAAAGAGGAACAAACTTGATAATTAGAAGTATAGAATACAAGAATGATACCTCAAATGATCAATAAACAGTGGAAGAGAATGATGATAAACCCCTTTTCCTTGATTTTGAGGAGCAATGGAGCACTCTAGATCAAAAACTAGGGTTAGGGTTTGTAGGAGAAAGTTTGGAGAGGTAAGGAAGGAGGTAATAGTGAAGGAGAGAGATGAAAACCCAAAATATAAGAGAGGGTTTTCATTGGTCGGAAGAAATTCTGACCGTATGATCTAAACTGATCCAACGACAGAGGCTGATCCCGACGCTGGACCAATAGGGACCAAACTCGGCCCGAACTCTGTTAGGGGCAGAGTTCGGCCCGAGTTCTGTATTAGTGGTCCAGAACTTAAAACAGGCTAAAGAGATGAAAAAATGGTTAAGTGTTGAAGAAAAAAAAAGGTAGAGAGGATAAAAGTATGATGAATGCATTGAAGTACATAGAGAGGTACACAAAAGTCAGAATGAACTTTAGAAAAATAAATTAGGCAATATTAAATCTGAACAAACCATATAACAAATAAGGAAATATATTGTAATTCAATATTTCAAATTTGCCATGGGTTAGCTGCAGGGGCCGGATCCCAGCTAGCGGTAGTCCTGAGGACTAGTGCACCGTGTCGCTTAGGCTTTTACGCCTTGTTGTCAGAAGGACCCTTTCGGCTTGTACCCATACCAAATTTATCGTAAAAGAATCAAAATATACTCGATATTTACACAGGTGAGTCTCAACTTATAACTGCTTCATCCAAAATTCCGAGTTCACGACAAAGAAAATTGAAGCGCTCTTCGGATAATGGCTTAGTAAAGAAATCTGCTAGCTGATGATCAGTGTCAATAAACTCTAAGTTAATCGTGCCATTTTGCTGATGATCACGCAAAAAGTGGTGTCTGATCTCAATGTGTTTAGTGCGTGAGTGACAGACAGGGTTCTTAGTCAAATTAATAGCACTAGTGTTGTCACAGAATATAGGAATATGCATGAAAGATAACTTATAGTCTTCAAGGGTTTGCTTCATCCACAGAATTTGTGCACAACAATGCCCAGCTGCTATGTATTCAGCTTCTGTTGTGGATAGTGCGACAGAGTTCTGCTTCTTGCTAAACCAGGAGACTAAAGCCTTTCCTAATAAATGACACGTGCCGCTCGTACTTTTACGGTCGACCTTGCATCCAGCGAAGTCAGCATCAGAGTAACCAATAAGGTCAAATGATGTGGACTTGGGATACCATAGGCTCACTGTAACCGTACCCTTAAGGTATCGAAAGATACGCTTAACCGCGGTCATGTGTGATTCCTTAGGATTAGATTGATATCTAGCACATAGGCAAACACTAAACATGATATCGGGACGACTAGCAGTTAAATAAAGTAAGCTGCCTATCATACCTCGATACTTACGTTGATCAACAGGTTTGCCGCTCTCATCTGGTTCGAGTTTGGTTGAAGTAGCCATTGGAGTGCTGATTGGTTTGACGTTGTCAAGATCGAACTTCTTCAGCATGTCCTTGGTATACTTCGATTGACAGATGAAAGTTCCATTAGCCATTTGTTTCACTTGCAGGCCAAGAAAGTAGTTGAGCTCTCCCATCATGCTCATCTCAAATTCTGTCTGCATACACTTGACAAATTCTTGACAGAGGGTTTCATCAGTAGACCCAAAAATGATATCATCAACATAGATTTGAATCAACAGAATAGTGTCTTTAAAAGATTTTATAAACAGTGTAGTGTCAATTTTCCCTTTTGAAAAACCTTTCTCAAGTAAGAAGCTACTTAGCCTTTCATACCAAGCTCTGGGGGCTTGTTTGAGGCCATAAAGCGCTTTCTTTAGCTTGAACACGTGGTCGGGAAATTTGTGATTTTCAAAGCCAGGAGGTTGTTTCACATAAACTTCCTCCTTAATAAAACCATTCAAGAAAGCACTTTTCACATCCATTTGAAATAATTTAAAGTTTTGAAAATTAGCAAAAGCACAAAGCATCCGAATGGATTCTAGTCTAGCAACAGGAGCATACGTCTCATCGTAGTCGATACCTTCCTCTTGGTTGTATCCTTGAGCTACTAGACGAGCTTTGTTACGTGTGACTGAACCATCTTCATTTACTTTGTTTCTAAAAACCCATTTAGTACCAATTATCGAGTGATTAACCGGTTTAGGAACGAGTTCCCATACTTGGCTTCTCTCGAATTGGTTGAGTTCTTCTTGCATAGCAGAAATCCAAAATTCATCATTAAAGGCTTCAGAAATGTTTTTAGGCTCTACTTGTGAAATGAAGGCAGTGCTAGCAACGGAGTCTCTTAGTGATGATCTAGTAGTTACTCCACGTGAAACTTCTCCTATTACTAAATTTTCTGGATGAGAAGGTTTGAAAGAGAATTTCTTAGGCAAACCCTCCAGAGAATCAGTTTCGGTTGAAGTATTCATTGGAGTAGAAGTTGATGGCTCAACGTCATCATCAAGAGTACTTACTGCACTGTTATCTTCATCAAAAGTCACATTTGTTGACTCTTCCACAATAAGTGAGCGTTTATTAAAAACTCTATATCCCTTACTCTTGGCGGCATAACCAAGAAAGATACCATCGTCAGCTTTGGCATCAAATTTGCCTAAGTTGTTTTTGGTGTTAAGGATAAAACATCTACAACCAAAAACTTTAAAATAAAAAATATTGGGGGTTCTCCCAAACCAAAGCTCATAGGGTGTTTTCTTCGTAATGGGACGAATCAGCACCCTATTCAAAATGTGGCATGCTGTACTGACAGCTTCTGCCCAAAAGTATTTCGGAAGTGAAAATTTATTCAACATGACTCTGGCCATATCGCCGAGAGTTCTATTCTTCCGCTCCACAATACCATTTTGTTGAGGAGTTCTAGGACAAGAAAATTCATGATCAAACCATTTGCATTACAAAAATTTTCAAAATCATAATTTATGAATTCGCCTCCATGATCACTTCGGATTCGAGTAATCATGTAGCCTTTTTCGTTTTGAACTTTCTTTACAAAAACTTTGAAAACAGAAATAGCATCGCTCTTATTAGCGAGAAAGAAAACCCAAGTAAATCTCGAAAAATCATCAATAATAACAAATACATAAAGTTTGCCACCAAGGCTAGCTATTCTACTAGGACCAAATAAATCCATATGAAGTAGTTGCAAGGGTCTAGTAGTACTTACAGAGTTGATAGAGTGAAATGAGGATTTAGTTGCCTTGTTTAGTTCACATTCGGCACATACCGTGTCCTTTTTGAATGTGATGTCAGGCAATCCTCTCACTAGCTTCTTGGTAGACAGCCTGGATATAGCATCCATGTTGGCATGACCAAGATGCTGGTGCCAAAGTAGTCGTTCGTCTTTGTGGGCATATAGACATCTACCTGCATTGTTAGTATTTATAGAAAGATAAAAAATATATATGTTGTCCTCTCTTTTTCCTTCAAAAGCAATGTCTCCTGTTGACCTATCATAGATGTAGCAACTGTTTTGTCCAAAGTTAATATCATATCCATGATCAGCAAGATGACTAATGCTGAGCAGGTTATGCTTTAACTCGGTCACTAGGCAGACATCCTTTATTACAGGAGAAGGAGGATGACCAATGATACCATTACCTATTATCTGCCCTTTGAGATTGTTACCGAAGGATACATATCCTTCTCTCTTCATCGATAGTGATGCAAAAAGATTTGCGTCTCCCGTCATATGTCGCGAGCATCCACTATCGAGAATCTACTTACTTTCAGTTGAGGAGGGAAGGTCCACCTACATCAAGAGTAGATGTGACCTTTGGTACCCGAGTTCTTGAGGGTCCTGAAAAGTTAGTCTTTGGAAACCAAGCATATATCTTTTTATCTACCAGTCTTCTAACTCTGCACTGTGGAGAGATGTGTCCATGTGATCCACAGTAGGTACAGATAGCATTTTTATTTATACTAGGAGCATGAGAGTAATATCTGTAAGCAGCAGGATGTGGATGATCATGATGTGAAGAGTTAGCATGGTTATGATGATTATGCATAGAATGAGTGGCATGGTGATGGTGTCTATATGGCATAACATGATGATTTTGTCTATATGACATGGCATGATGATATTGTCTATGATGTGTGACATGCTGATATTGTCTATATGGCATGGCATGTGATTGTGAAATGGTATGATGGTTTTGTCTATGTGGCATAGCATGATTATTTTGTCTATATGGCATGGCATGATGATCTTGTCTATATGGTATAGCATGATGATGATTTCTATGTGTGAGGTGATGTTAATTGTGTCTTTGTGCAACATGATGATTGTGTACTGAATGAGAATTATTCTTACGTGCACGTAGTTTGTGAAAGTTTGTGTATATAAATGCATGGTTATGTGCTGCATGAGAATGACGTGGTTGACTAGCATGAGTGGTGTTGTGCCCATGTGATTGGGTTTGAGGTTGAAGCACCTGTTTACCCAATTTGGTTTCTAATCTCTTAGAAGCAGCTTGCAATTCATCAACCTTAATATTCAAGCCATATATTTTAGTCATGGAGATTTTGTGTCTACTCTTTTCTTCAGCAAGCAACGTCTTGAGAGTAGTGATTTCTTGAGCTTGTTGCTCAATACGTGCTTCAGCATCATGTAAGCTTATTTTAAGCCTGGATACTTCATTAGTGGCATCAGTGGGTGACGTGTCTCTAACATCATCAAGAAGTAAAGAAATTCTTTGTATCTCATCTTCCAGACTTTTGATTTTGTCCTTGGCATGTTTGTATTTACCAATGACCTTTTTGTGATCATCGAGTAAATAAGTAAAAGCATCGCCAAGTTCATCAAAAGAGAAGTCATCTAGAGTTTCGTTAGATACCTTATTGGAAGTTGCCATTAGGCACACATTTGCTGTATCTTGAGGAGAGCCTTTTTCTTCCTCGGAGTCACTCGCTTCACTTTCATACCAAATTCCTGTGTTGGCATATTTCTTTGATGAATTCTTTTTGTATGGCTTCTCATAGTGGTTGCCCTTCTTCAAGAATGGGTAGTCTTTTCGGACTTGTCCAGTCTTCTTGCAACCGTAACAGGTTGGCTCTTCTTCATCATCTTCTTGTGAATCCTTCTTCCTTCGATTGAAGTGAAGGAATTTTCTGAAGTTGTGAACCATGAGAGCTTGGTCTTCATCATCCGAGTTATCGTCTTCGATTTTATCGTGATCAGCCCTTCGTCGATGAGCTTTGAGTGCGATCTCCCTGGTCTTCGGAGCAGGCTCTTCGAAGTCCTTGAGGTCAAGCTCGTGAGTCATGAGCTTACCCATCAAGGTCTCCATTGACATTGATGTGAGATCGTTTCCTTCTATGATGGCCGTCACCTTAGGGTTCCAAATCTTTGGCAACCCTCTGAGTAACTTACGAATCTTCTCGTGGTTTGAGTACTGCTTACCAAGCGAGGATAGAGGATTGATGATGTCGAGGAATCTTGTAAACATTTGAGTGATCGTCTCATTTGGCTTCATCTTGAAGGCTTCGTATTCTTGAGTAAGACGGCTTATTTTAGATTCCTTGACTTGTGTGGTTCCCTCATGCGTCACTTCTAGAAGTCTCCATACTTCTTGAGCAGTGGTGCATGTGGAGACCCTGTTGAATTCATTCCTGTCTATAGCACAGAATAAAGCATTAATAGCCCTAGCATCTAGACTTGCCTGTTTCTTCTCCAAGACAGAATATTTGTCGTGTGGTTTCTCAATGAGGTCACCATCGACAACTATCCTGACGGGCTTTTTGTAACCGTCAGTGACGACAGTCCACAGGTCAAAGTCTAGAGACTTAAGATAGAAGCTCATCCTTGTTTTCCAATATGTATAGTTAGTTCCATCAAATAGGGGAGGCCTATGAGTGGACTGACCTTCACCATGATTGGAAATCAAGGATTGTGTGGTTGCCATGGATCAGCTCTTAGGATGTTAGTCCTTATAAAGAGAACAGAGCTCTGATACCAATTGAAGAACAGTTTGGCAACTCTAGAGGGGGGTGAATAGAGTATATATAGAAAAATGACCAATTAAAATAACTCTTTCACCAATAATAAATAATCAGAGTAAAGTACGGAAAATAAAAGGAGATCAAAAGTGCATACGCAAACACAGCGATTTTAACCTGGTTTCCCTCGTGGAGGACTAGTCCAGGCCTGAGAACTCTAGCTCAGGATTCAAATCTACTATTTGTGAAATAGTAGTTTACAACCGTGCCTTTACTTCAGAAGAGCACGTCAACTTCTAACAGAGGATCGCAGTGGCGATTTGCTTGGAATTGTCCAAGCGACTTCTTTGACTCTTGCACAAGAATCCTAACTGAGAGATGCTGAGCACTCGAGACTTAGGAGGCTTGTGGCTAGTAGATGGGAAGGGTATGGCTTATTTCAGCTACAAGAGAGAAGAGAAGAGAAGATTGGATGGATTGGAATGAGAGAATTCATGCCCTATTTATAGTGTTTTTATAGGCAGAATTCGGCCAGAATTCGGATAGGAAAATTCAAATATTTGGCCGTTGGACAACTAGCAACCAGCTAACCCTAAAATTAGGGTTCCTGATTTCTAGGGGACAGAGTTCGACCCGAACTCTGTGTGGAGGCAGAGTTCGGCCCGAACTCTGTCTCCAGAGCACAGAGTGGTTCAAAGGGGACCATTTAGGAATTTTTGGTTTGGTAGAGCTTTGGGATTTTTGGGTAGGCTATAGTCTAAGTTTCAAGAGCTCAGCATGACTCAGATTACATTAGTCTAGACTCAAAGAAAGTGTAAAATACAGACTCGAATCAACTGTGACACGGAAGCTGAGCTGTCTTCTGTCTTGAGCTTAATGCAGACGTCGTGTGTCGTATTAAATTATTACAGATATTATTTAGTCAATATTGTCAATATTTGGTTGACTGTGACTTTGTGTCAACAAATACAACTTATTTTTTTACAGTATGCATGTTGCTCATGCATTGAGGGGATGGATCTTTGATATCAATATATGCAATTGTTTGACTGTACATCTTTAGATTAAATGATATCGGTCCTGTTGGAAGTGAGCGTTGACCAACTCTTTTTTTAGGTTTATTTGACCCTCTTTTGTAGTTATGTAGATGATTCATATAGACTTTCTCAATATATATTCTTATATATTTTGACATTTTGTTACCTTTTATACCCGTATGCACATATAGGGAATTGTAAACCATTTTCTGTTTTGTAATAACGAAATGAACTATTCCTAAGTCATGTTCTTCTTCTTTTTTAACTCTAGCAATTAAAGTTATATTCTGGAATCAACCTTCTCCACTTTCATGGGTCTGAATTTATTGGCAATATCTACTTCACATTGGCCATTATGGAATCAATCTTCTCCGCATTCAGCTTGAAATAAAACTTTCAAGTTACAATCACTTACTCGGTATTTTGCTTTATTATACAGAGGAATAGATCATGGATGACAAAGCACCTATTATCGGAAGAATATAGAGCCGGAGTTGATGAATTTATGGAGCATGTTAAAGCTAGTGGGGATGATCTAGACCTCATTAGATGTCCATGTAATGAGTGCGAGAATCTCTATAGTATGAGTTTAGAAGATGTAAAATTTCATTTGACGACAGTTGGTATCGATCCAAGGTATACTATATGGATATGGCATGGGGAAGTTGATCCTAATGAAGTATGTGAGGATACATATGCGTCTATTTATAAGGACTATGATATGGATACTTTAAATGATGTGGCAGATACACTAGAGATGTTCCATGCATTAAAAAGGAACGACATTGAAGGAGATGATGAAGAGAACTTTAATTCATTGCTTGATGATGCTAAGAAACCATTATATAATGGTTGTAAAAAGTATACGAAGCTATCTGCGATAGTGAAGCTCTTTAGTATCAAGGCCAAGAGTGGTTGGAGTGATAAAAGCTTTTCAGATGTGTTGACATTGTTCGCCGACATGCTTCCGGGAGAAAATGAATTGCCTGTAACTACTAGGGAGGCTAAGCGTTGCTTCTCAATATTTGGAATGAGATATAAGAGAATACATGCATGTCCGAATGATTGCATACTCTATAGAAAAGATTATGAAAATACAACCTCATGTCCTACGTGTGGAACATCGAGATATAAGGTAAAGAAGAATATGTCTGAACAAAGTCAGGAAGAGCAAAAGAAGGGCATCCCAGCTAAAGTTCTATGTTACTTTCCACCCATTTTACGCTTTAAAAGGTGGTTTCCATCGGTACAAACATCAAAGAATTTGACATGGCATGTAGACGGAAGGGAAGTTGATGGCCAATTGCGTCATCCCGCAGATTTACCGACGTGGAAGACAATTGATGATAAATTTCCAGAGTTTGCAGCAGAAGCAAGAAACCTTCGACTCTCTCTTTCAGCTGATGGGATTAATCCATTTAGTTCACTCAGTAGTAGTTGTTGGCCTGTAATGCTAAATACTTATAATTTACTACCTTGGTTGTGTATGAAGAGAAAGTTCACATTGTTGACATTATTGATATCAGGCCCCCAACAACCTGGAAATGTCATAGATGTTTACTTAGAACCATTGATTGAGGATCTCCAGTTGCTGTGGAAGGATGGAGTTGTGACTTACGACGCCTATCGACAAGAATCTTTTACATTGAGAACTGTATTATTATGGACTGTTAACGATTTTCCTGCATATGGCAACTTGTCTGGTTGTTGTGTGAAAAGATATTTTGCTTGTCCAATATGCAACGAAAATACTTATTCAGATAGATTGAAACATTGCAACAAGAATATTTATACTGGTCACAGAAGGTATTTGCCGCATAACCATTCTTTTCGATCACAAAGAAAGGCATTTAATGGTGACAAAGAGTTTGGAACTCATCTTGAACCATTAACTGGGGAACAAATATTAATTAAGGTTGCGGGGATTCCGATTTCTTGGGGAAAAAAAGATGTTCCAGAAAAAGATATCAGAGAAGAATACTTCAAAGAAGAAGAAGGAAGCAGAAGTGCAAAAGAAATTGACACCAAAGAAGAGGAAAAAAGAAGTACAAAAAGACAAAGTTACAAGTTGTTGGAAGAAGAAATCTATTTTTTTGAGCTAGAGTATTGGAGATATCTTCCTATTAGACATAACTTGGATGTCATGCACATTGAGAAGAATGTCTGCGATAGTATCATTGGGACCCTATTAAATATTCCTGGAAAAACAAAAGATGGGATCAATAGTTGCAAAGATCTTGTAGAGATGGGCTTAAGGAAAGAATTGGCACCTCACAATAAGAAAAATGGGATTTATCTTCCAGCTGCATGTTATTCTTTATCCAGGCAAGAGAAAAGAATAGTATGTCAAACTTTGCATGACCTTAAGGTCCCAGATGGTTACTCTTCGAATTTTAGATGTAATGTCTCAATGGAAGATCTAAAGTTATATGGTCTCAAATCCCATGATTGTCATGTTCTAATGCAACAACTACTTCCTGTTGCAATACGTGGTGTGTTGCCAAAGCATGTGAGATGTGCTATTATACGAGTATGTTTCTTCTTTAATGCCCTTTGTGCCAAAGTCGTGAATGTACAAAAATTACAAGATATCCAAAATAATCTTGTGACCACATTGTGCTTATTGGAAAAATATTTTTCACCATCATTCTTTGACATAATGGTACATCTAATGGTGCACCTTGTCAGGGAGGTCGAACTTGGCGGTCCGGTTTTCTTCCGATGGATGTACCCACCAGAGAGGTTAGTCTAGTCTGAACTTTGATTTTTATTATGTAGTAACATGATTGATGTTTGTGTAATCATTTTTATCTTTATCATTTGTTCATTATAGGTTTATGTGCGTGATAAAGGGTTATGTGAGAAATAAGAATCGTCCTGAAGGGTGTATTGCACAATGCTATATCGCAGAGAAAGCCATTGAGTTTTGTTCAGAATATCTAGAAGAACAACCCGCCATTGGAGTTCCTTCTACGAAGAATAAGGAAAAACCTATAGGAAAAGGAAATATCTGTGAAGTTGACCGCTTATCTTTGGACCAAGCACATCTTTATGTATTGCACAACACAAATGATGTTCAACCTTATATCGAGTAAGGATGTCTATATTACTCTTTACTTAGTTTTATCTTTGGACCAAACACATCTTTTTTTATGTTTCGCTTTGTAATTAACAAAATTCTACTTATTACTTGATAGGGAGCACGAGGCTTACTTGAAAAAGTTGTACCCTCATAGAGTGAAAAGTGCAAAATGGTTAGAAGATGAGCACAATCGCAGCTTTATTAGTTGGTTACGATCAAGGGTATTGATTAAGCTACTATATTTTATGTTCTACTTAGTGAAAATAAAATATTGAACTTAGGAAAAAAAATGACAGGTTGAGGCTGCGGTAGAAGACCCAACTAGCAATGTCTCTAACGAATTAAAATGGATAGTTCAAGGAACTCGACATCACGTGACTAAGTTCCCAGGTTATGCAATTAATGGGTGTCACTATCAAACGAAAGATCGTGACGACGTACGAGTCAAGCAAAACAGTGGAGTGACTCTAGTGGCAAAGATTTTTCAAGTTGCTAGCACAAAGGACAACAATACCATCATCTCAGATATGACATTTTATGGTGTCATCAAAGAGATTTGGTTGCTTGACTATTTCTCCTTCCAGATTTCCGTCTTCAAGTGTGATTGGGTTGACAGTAAGAATAGTGTTAAGGTGGATGAACTTGGTTTTATATTGGTCGTGCTTGGTAGAGTCGGCCACAAGTCTGACTCTTTTGTTTTGCCCTCTCAAGTAAAGCAAGTATTTTATGTTCCTGATCAATTGGATGAAAATTGGTCAATCGTTTTATCGGCTCCGCAAAGGACTTATTATGATGAAGACAATGACGACGAGGGAATCGATTGTTTTGATTCAGTTGAAACTTGCAATAAAGTACCGGATTTTGAGTCATTTGATATTGTTGATGAATCACCCTCGACCTATTTACGTGAAGATTGCGAGGGAACTTGGATTGCACAGTCCAAATCTTCTTGTTGAAATGTTGCTGCAAGTGAATTAGTTAAAGAAATGTTGTTGCAAGTCTGAAATATTGCTGCAAGAGAAAATTTCTCAGTTTTTAAACCTGGGTGTATCTCAGATATTCTTACTTATATCTGAGATTTTGTTGAACAAACATTGCATAGATTGAACTGAGATTTTGTTGAACAAACATTGCATAGATTGAACTGAGATTTTATTGAACAAACATTACATAGATTGAACTGAGATTTTGTTGAACAAACATTGCATAGATTGAACATTATATCTCAGATTTTGTTACTTATATCAAACCTGGGTGTATCTCAGATTTTGTTACTTATATCTGAGATTTTGTTACTTATATCTGAGATTATGTTACCTATATCAAACCTGGATGTATTAGATTTTGTTACCTGTATCTCAGAATGGGTGTATCTCAGATTTTGGGTTTACTTTTATAATGTTAACTGGTATTCTTAATCTCAGATTTTGTTACTTATATCAAACCTGAGAATGGGTGTATCTCAGATTTTGTTAGAATTATCAGGTTTGATCTTCTTAATCTCAGATTTTGTTAGTTGAATCTCAGTTTTCAAGAACATTTTATGTTTCATGCTATTTCAAGCACATTTTATTCTTAATCTCAGATTTTATTAGTTGAATCTCAGTTTTCAAGCACATTTTATGTTTCATGCTTTTTCAAGCACATTTTAGCAAGATTAATATGAATATAAATATGCCATTTATTTGTTGCAGGCTACACAGCAATGTGAGGATTCCGGAGAACAAAATTGTAGCCGAAAAAAAGGTAGAGGGGCATCAAAATTAAAAAAGTCAGCAAAATCAAAGATGATGAAGAGAGGATAAAGATCATTTATAACGATGTTGGGCAACCAATTGGTGAAGGAAAACTTAGTTTGGCAACTTACTGCGGCATCACAGTAAAGTCCTTAGTAAAAATAACATATCCAAATTGGCATAAAGTGCCAGAATCAGTTAAAAAGAGCTTATGGACTGCTATTCAGGTAAAAATAATGCCATGTTTCTTGACATTGAATTAACTATACAATATTTGTTCATGAGAATTGATAAACTGTTGTGTATGTTCCTTTGAATGTTCCTTTGTATGCCATGTTTCAAATTGATTTGTAGGCTCAACATGTGTGTTCCTGAGAATTTTTGTTTGTATGCCATGTGTGTTACTGAGACACTCTACTGATTTTCCTAAGGATGTACACAATTTGAGACACACACATAACACACACACGCATGTACAAACTGAATTCTCTACATAACACACATACGCATGTATAAACTGAATTCTCTACATAACACACACACGCATAACACACACACGCATGTACACACCTATCTACTGCTCACTGAATTCTCTACATAACACACACACGCATGTACAAACTGGAAACCTATCTACATACCATATATGCATTGCCTGCACATAGAGAGCTCAGGTCTGGACATGAAGTTCAGATAAGTGATCTAATTTCAGACTTGAATTCACTTGTTCACTGCACCATTGAATGCTTGAATTCAAGTCTGAACGTATTCAGACTGGAATGCTTTACATGTTATGCACTATGTTATGCACTCATGTATAGATGCTGAATATTTATTTTCTGTTGTAGGCCAAATTTGACTTGGATCCAAATAGTCAAGCCTTTGTGTTAGCATCCATGGCTCGGAGTTGGAGGGCATTCAAAGGTCAACTCACCAAGCATTGGATTTATCCGAATGAGGGCAATCGTGAGCTTCTCAAGCACCCTCCACCAAAGTACTCAGGGATCTTAAAACAATCTGTGTGGGAGGAATTCGTCAAAAGCAGACTGTCTGCAAGTTTTACGGTTAACTTGTCAAAATTATTTTTTTATGCATAACAAGGATGACTAGGTCCCTATTATATGTATCTTATTTCTTCTCTACCTTCATGTGTTGTAATCATAAGAAAATGAGCAAGGAGCAAAGTGCACGGAGAGCCAAGGGCAAGTTTCCTCATCGTTTAAGCAGGAAGGGATATGTCGGTCTTAAAGAGGAGCAGGTAATGCATATTTGTATATCAGTTAACATGATTTACATGTGGACATATATATTATAACGTGGTTTTTTCTTTCAAAACAGCGACGACAGTTGGGGAAAAAATATATAGATGACAGAAGTTTTTTTGGGACAAAGGCACGAGTTACTAAGGCCGGTACATTTACTGACGATGGGACCAAGGACGTAGCTATGAAAGTGGTGAGTATATATCGTCCAGTCTATTAAGAGGAATCCTGCTTATCAACATGCTTATATTTCTAAAACCTTGTTCTTTTTATAGGAGGAATACATCAAACAAAATGAAGATGGGAGTTTGGTGACCGAAGGAGCTTCGGATATTCTAACCTTGGCGTTGGGCACTCTCGAGCATTCGGGACGTATTCGGGATTTGGGATTAGGACCGACACCAACGACCTATTTCAAGCTTCCAAAACGGGGAATGAAAAAACAAAATGAACTACTCAAGTCCCAATTGGAAGAGGAGCGCAAACGGAGACAAGAATTGGAGATCATGCTAAAAGAATTTCAAGCCCAAGGAGCTTCACAAACATCTGAGAAGGTTGCTTCCAATACCAAAGGAAGTGGTAATAGGAAATATATAATGTCTCGTAAGAATGAACGCGAGTCTCCTGGAAACAAGAGTCCATCATATGGTTCTAAGGTAATGATTATTACAGTTAGTTCCATTTCGTCTAATAAGCTTTTCTTCTTTTTTTTTGTCTAATATGTTTATTCTAATATGCTTTTCTATCTTCTTTGAAAAGCTAAAACAGAATACAAAGTTAAGCGAGCAAAAATTCATAACATATCCTACAACAGACATTGGCATGGTAATTACATATATTCAATACATAATCTTTATTCAACAACTTAATTATAACATGTAGTAATTATATCGAGAAATAACTGTTTCTTATTTTGTTTAGGGAACCAAATATAAGCTAGCAGTGGGCACAAAAGAAAATATTGTTGCCGAGGGAATTGTCTTTGAAGGGTGTGGACCAAATGAGAAAATTCATAATGTTGAATTAGGAGAACATAATGTTAGGGTTTCAATTATGAAAGCCCTTCAACCTACTGTGAGCCTTCCCGTGCCACTTCATGGAGAAATAGAAGTTGTTAAAGATTCAATTGGGTCTTTAGTAGCTTGGCCCAAAGAGTTTATTGTTGGTGGTCTTCAGGTAATATTATTTAATGCTAGTGTCAATATCTTTTATGAAATTGTTGAAAAAAATTCCAATTGAATCTGACAATGTTCAACATTTGAAGGTTGCTGGCTGTGGTAGGGAGATAATTGACACTTTCGGAGAGATGGTAGAAACCATTAAGGCTACCGACCCTCATCTAAAAATACCATTGGAAGGAATGTTCGGAACCTTTACACCAAATTGTTATCTTTCTAAAATCGTTCTGCAGGAGTTATGTAGGATGGCATGGCTAGATGTGAATCTTGTTGTTGCCTATATGAGGTAAAAAATATGAAATTTATATTCTGAAATTTTTATTTTGCGATTGACACCATATTCAACTATTCTTTTGGCTTTAGGTTTTTGCTTGATAAATTTCCAAACTCTCGGGAGCTTTTGATAAAGTTCAACCCTTCTGCTATAAGTAATGCATCCGGGCCTGCAATAAGAAATCTGGTTAGAGAAAGGCTCCAAGAGGCTAAGAAAACCCAAAATTTTTCCATTCATTTACAAGGAGTAAGAAGTTTTAATCAAGTAGCAAGATTTTTTTTTCCTATTCAATAACCAAATTGCTTTATTCCAGTCATATTCCCTTTAATGTAGGAAGCATTGGATTCTAATTGTTGTTGAGCTCTCTACCTTTAATGTTTACTGGTTGGACTCACTGTGTTTTAAACCGAGAGGAGATATTAAGTTGTTTTTCAATACGTGAGTGAAATTATTATTATTATTGTTAATATTTTAATAAATGTGTATATTCTGATGTTAGTATATATAATTATTTTCTACTAGTGGCCTCAACACAACATATATTGGTGGTAAAAGATCAAATAGAAGTCCTACTTGGAAATTACCCAAGGTAATCAAACTAATATATGACTTATTATAATCATGGACATTATATTCTCTTACAAATAATATCTTCATGTAGGTCCCGAAACAACCTGGAGGTTATGAATGCAGATATTTTGTTATGAAATATATGCAGGATCTCATGGAAGACCCCTCTCCTACTATTGAGTCAAAGGTAAGTTGTTCATTAATTAAATTCTTAATTACTTTTCTGAAATTATACAAACTAATGTAACTATTTTTTGACTTTTTAGCTAAAAACATTGGCTGGAAAATCAACATACACGCAGGAAGAACTAGATGATGTCTGATGCGAATTCATCGAATTCGTTGCCAATCATATGGATACATGAGGGTCAAGGTACTCATTTCACTCATTTCCATTACTGATACGAGACACCCTACTGTCACATGGACATCTTAGAGAAGTGTTTGCTTAGTCAATACATTGGGGGATTGAAAGAAGAAATTAGATTTGAAGTACAGATCTCAAATCCAGTCAATTTAACAACAGCCGCACAAGTTTCCAGGCTTCATGAGGCTATAAAATAATAACTCTAAGTAAGACATATAAGAGTCCAGTTTATATGGGAGGGCAACTGCTGTTGCAGGGTCATCCATTCCACATATTATTGAAAAAAATCCTATATAGGCCAATAATGTAGGGGGTTTCTTGGGTTTATGTTTTTTGTGATGTAAAATGGCAAAGGGTTCATATATGCAAGGAAAAAAATTATATATATTGGTAGTTGATGAAGACAATACCAGTCAAGACTTTCTTGAAGTAGAAGGTCCAGTATTGGAGAGAAAAGAGAATGCATTTGTTATATCCATGCAGGCCCTGTCAGGGAGTCTACATCACTCTACTATGAAATTTAGAGATACCCTCCAGAACAGGCCAATGATTATTTTGGTAGACTCTGGGTCTATTCATAGCTTCATTGCTGCTAAATTCAGTAAAGATTGAATTTACCACTCAGTGATGAGAAATCCTTTGAAGTATTGGTTGCTAATGGTGAGAAGTTGTTGAGAAAAGGGCTATATAATGGCGTGGTCATAAAATGTTAGGAAAAGACAATTACTGCAAATTTACTACAGTTGTCCATAACAGGTTGTCATATTGTATTGGGGCAAACTGGTTGAGTACTTTGGGGGACATAATTTAGAATTTCTCGAAATTATACATGAAGTTTACAGTCCAGGGGGAGTATAACATTGTAAAGGAATCAAAGCTGACAGCCAACAATTAATGGAGACTGTAACTAAGGACTTAAGGTAGAAACGTCAAGTCTTTATTATTCAGTTATGCTCACAGGTCCTAGCCACAAATGTCACACGAGATACCAGTGTGGAATTGACTGCATTGCTACAAGAGTATGATTCTCTGTTTGAAGAACCCACTGGTGTAACCTCCTTTAACCAAATTTTGATATTTTTTTCGAATTTATAAGTTCCTATTTTTTAAGTCTTTAATCACGAATTTCAATTTCTCTTTAACTAACTATATGAAATATATTTTATAATCTAATATGCTATAGATTTTATGTTTATGGTTATTGGGTTATCGATTTTTACGAAACAATTTAATAAGATTCTTATCATATATATAATCCCATTGGACTTCAAATGATTTTGGGTTTAGATAGCCAAATAAATAAAATTAATTAATTTTGAACTTCTTGTATGGGCTTCAACCCATTAATGTAATCTTTCTATACAAATTATCGGAATTAAGTGGTGGGTTCCATGTGGGATGTTTTTCTAGTAGGATTAAGTTTAAACTCATCAAGAAAGCATTAATACTTTTTGTCATACTCTTAGGAAAGATGCAAATGGCACTTAATTTGATGGTGCACTATGCACGGCCATGCACGTCTACGCGCATGCGCTGCTGCGCAGGGTATGCACGCATGCGCGTCTACATGTATGAGTTGTTGTGTTGCTGCACGTAAACGTGCATGAATTGCTGCACTACTGGGCCTACTCATGAGAAGCAGCTGTTGTGTTACTGATAAGCAGATGATGTTGTGCTGCTGCGCGTATATGCGCAGACAGCGCTAGCGTGTGACTCTGTTGATTGCGATATTTAGAGTTTGTGGATTTGTTGTGGATTTTGAAACATCAATCAGAGCTTTGATTTTCAATCAAATAGCATAAGCTTTTCCTATATTTCTTCTACTTTGCTGCTATGGATAAGAATAATACTTCAATTCATATTTAAGTTAATAACAAAAGATAAAATGTTTCATGTGCTGTTTATGCATTTCTTGTATGATCAAGTGGTTTAGGCATCATTTGGGAATTTCTTATATAAAGCAACTGGAAATGTTTCATGTGCTGTTTATGCATCTCTTGTATGATCAAGTGGTTCAGGCATCTTTTCGGAATTTCTTATAAATGTGTGTTTTTAATCATGACTTATATCATTATATCACATTTATTAATCCTTGTTTTATCTTTTGCAGGGTATATGTGCTGTGGACACAGGTCTTCATGTGAAGTTGTATGTATGGTGTAGGATATGTGGATAGTTTTGATGTAAAGTGTACTAGCTATATTGGATACTGATCTATAGATTTTTGTGAAGATGTATATATATATGGCCTGAGAAATGTGGAATGATAGCTAAAGTGTACTCTATTTTGAGACAATGGAATGTACCCTATTTTGAGACAATGGAATGTGGTTCTATTTTGAGACAATGAAATGGAGATTAATGTTACATTTCAATGTTTTGTTGTGAGTATGGTTCAAATTAAGTGGTTGTTTTCGAATTGAATTGAGCAGGGTTTGGAATGTATAACATGCAGTATAGAGCATTATAAATGTTATACAAATGACCAATCATAACGCTTTGAAAATGTCCTGACCCCAACCATATTAAATTATTCATAACATTTTTACATAACTATCTATAACGGTTTGAAAATAGAACGTAGTAGAAATTTATACTATTAATGACGTTTTCGGACGATTTATCTATGACGCTTTGAAAAACATTTATAACACCCGCTTTCATAACGCTTGGATGAAGAAAAAAAACCGTCATGGTTCGTCATTAATGACGGTTTTTAGCCGTCATTAAAGGGTATTTCTGTTGTAGTGTACCCATGGTTGAATCATTTTGGTTTAGCCTACATGTCTCATTTTGGCCTCTACATATCATTTCAATGCATATTTAAATAAGTGGACTATTTTATATACTAGTGGTTATGTATGTATAGTTGTGGTTGTGTGTGTGTGTCATTTGTCTAGGTGGCTAGTGATGTGCTTGTGTTAGAGGAGGAGAGAGTGTCATTACCAATGTGTCTTGAGTGGTGTGTGTGATTAGTGGTAGTGTTCATGTGAATGTCAGTGTGTGTGGTAGTGTTTGGCTCAAGTGTTTGAGTGTGTCTTTGTTTTGATGTGGGAGAGTAGAGAGTGAGAGAGTTGAGTGTGGATGAATGAGGAAAGGATAGAGAAAAAAGGTAGGAAGAATAGATGTGAGAGGGAGGTAGAGAGGAGATGAGAGTGAGAAAGAGGGAGAGGGAACTTGTCACGCCCCAGTACCGAAATACGGAGACGGACTAGGCCAGCTACTCCATATGAGGTACGTAACGTCATACGACGATCGTAGCTGTCGAGAGACTAGGGGGTACATGCTACAATCAAGTCTCCTATGGTCCCACAGGGTTCTATGTCTCAATCAATCAAGTCACATCAGCAATTAAATGAACATTAAATATAAAGCAGTAAGGCGTCCCCGACGCTTCATCAAAATGGTCATGAGAGACTAGCTTTATAATTTAGCTATCTCAGAGAGTCAGAAGTACAAAATTATACACAGCTGCAGTCTGTTTAATTACAATTATGTACTGACACAAAATATCGAGTAATCCGGCTAACAGGTGCCGGTGGCTAAACGCTGCAAAAAGTATAAGCAGGAGTGGTGGAGAAGAAACCCACTCGAGTCCCCGAACCGCCATGCTCCTAGTATGTACCATGGATGTCAGGAAGGAAGATCGTGTCCTCCGGCTCTGCTACGAGATCTGGCCAAACAAAACCAGCGGGGTCAGCCCCGAATAGCAAGTACCGCCAAAGGGGCACAAGAGTTAAGATTAAAAAAAACCAGTTAATAGAATGATTGATAATAGTAATACTTATGCTACTATTACAGGGTAGCGCAACATCCTCGAACCCATATGGCACCCTTACAACCAAACAAGGACAAAAGGTGCCGCATGGAGTCGGGACGTGTCGTACTCTATAACTTTCACATAAGTTAAAAGGTATAAACAATAAAATCTCCTGATCGTGACTTCGGTCGATAGCCTATAGCAGCACAATAACCAACCCAACAATCAAACAAGAACATGGGTTGGATCATGTACCACGATAGACCATGTTCCTCAGTCATTCACAGAAGTAGCACTTCACAACCATAATAAGTCTTCCGTTCATAACTTTGGTCCACAGCCTATCATAGTACGATAACCAACCCAACAATCAAACAAGAACATGGGTTGGATCATGTACCATAACAGTCCGCTTCCCTCAGTTATTCACGGAAGGTAATAAGATACACACAAGTCGTTTTCGCGGCCAATCAAGTCTACGAGTTTCTAGTGGGATGAGGTTATCCTCGCATCATGTTATTTCGAAATCCCCAGATTGTATCTTTCCAGCAAGGCTAGCCAATCCAGGGGTTCGCGTAGACAGGTGTCATGGAGCACAGGTCCCTCGTAAGGCCACCTTGCCAAGACATATAATATATAGTAGGAATTAATCGGATACAGTCATCCGCTCGTTGCGGATGACACAGTATCCGTGGAGACCATCCGGCGCGTCAAGACAATATCTCAAGGCGGCTGGTGTAACACGATCTCGGGATTTTGCCCTCCCCATGCATCTAGTATGTTTAGTTGCCTAATTTAACCCTAGGTGAAATCTTGAACTCACATGCTGTGGCCTGCATGATTATCCTCATAAAGTCGTACTTTAGTACAAGTACCCCAAAGAGGATCCATGTCAATCAGTATGTCAACATGTGCTACCCTCCTTAGTGTAATGCATCATTGCAAATATGCCACGTGGAGTTACGAGTCATTTGTCGAGCATGAACAAGAACTGGAACATTCAGGTACAGGTATCGGGAAAAAGTCACGCAGGTTCACTCAAGGCAGCGTGCGTGAAAAAGTCACGCAGGTTCACTCAAGGCAGCGTACGTGAAAAGTCACGCAGGCTCACTCAAGGCAACGTGCGTGAAAAGTCACGCAGGCTCACTCAAGGCAGCGTGCGTGAAAAGTCACGCAGGCTCACTCAAGGCAGCGTGCGTGAAAAGTCACGCAGGCTCAAGGGGAGAGCTGCGTGAAAAGTCACGTAGGCTCAAGGGGAGAGCTGCGTAAAAAGTCACGCAGGCTCAAGGGGAGAGCTGCGTGAAAAGTCACGCAGGCTCAAGGGGAGACACGCTTCCAACAGGAAGCATGCTCAAATGGAGCAGACTGCTCACTGTCTTCTCCAAACAGCAAGAACACCATGGTTGAACCCAAAGCTTCAAAACATCACAACTTGGCCATCCGAACTCCAAATCCGGATTTCCAAAGTTTTATCTTGGATGAAATAGAATTCTCTTCCACATGGAAGCATCAAAACCCCCAAAACCCTAACGAAAGTAGATCAAGACCAAGGAAATCCAAAAATAATTAAAACTTAGATCTACAAAAATCAAAGCTTCAAAATGGAAATTTCCAAGTTCTAAACTAGTATAGATTGAGGAGAAGAACATGTTTTGGCAAATAATTTTGTAAGAAACCATTGACAAAATTATGGATCCATCTCTTGAGCAAGTTGGTACTTGCCTTGGTTGGTGGAGGAAATAAATGAGAGGAAGTAAAATGAGAGGAGAGAGAATGAGATGAGTTATATATAAAGATCTTGGACCCATGGGTTCATGATGAACCAAAGAGTTCATGATGAACCATTGGTGAACCAAGAATAGGTTACCCAAATGAGCCAAAACTGTAGCCCCAAATACAGAAAATAAATTAGGAAATAATATTTTATCAAATATTTTTGGGAAATGCATGAAGAAATACTGCATAATAAATATCGTATAAATACAAGGTAAATATAATTTATCGGTTTACGTATTAAAATACGTATTCCAGGATTGGGGAGTGACATCTCTACCCTTCTTAGAAAAATTCCGTCCTCGGAATTCCAGTAAAGACAGGATAGTAAAATCAGGGCAAGCAAGGCACAATCATATACAAGTTAACTATCATAGCAGTTATTATCATACATCACAAAGTACAAAATAAGCAGGTGCAGATAAGCATGGAATCGTGTCAATAAGGTGCAAAAATATATCTTATTAGTCAAACAAGTGCGGATACCGAGATCTGATCTCGTCCTCGCGCTCCCAGGTTGACTCTCCCGAAGAGTGATGGTTCCAAGAAACACGGACAAGGCTTATCGTCCGATTCTTGAGTACCTTCTCTCGTCGGTCCAAAATAGACACGGGTTGTTTCTCGTAAGTTAGGTCGGTACCAACGACTAACTCAGAATGATCGAGGACATGACCCGGATCTGGGACATACCCACGTAATTGGGACACATGAAACACATCATGTATGCCAGCTAGCGAAGGCGGAAGGGCAAGTCGATAAGCCACATCGCCTACCCGAGCGAGAATCTTCAAAGGACCAACGTATCTTGGACTAAGATTTTCCCGGGTTCCAAATCTGATGATACCCCGAGTAGGCGAAATCCGCAGAAACACTTGGTCGCCAACTCTGAACTCTAGAGGCCTACGATGTTGATCTGCCCAATGACGATGTCGGTCCTGTGCAACTCGAAGGCGCTCTCTGACCAACTTAACTATCTCCACAGTCTGCGTGATCATCTCTGGTCCCAACAACTTCCGTTCTTCGACGTCGTCCCATGCCAAAGGGGACCTGCACTTTCTTCCGTACAATGCTTCGAACGGGGCTATCTGAATGCTAGCCTGATAGCTGTTGTTATAGGAGAACTACACTAGATGAAGGTGATCCTCCCAAGATCCGCCAAAATCCAAGGTACACGCCCGTAGTATATCTTCTAATGTCTGAATGGTTCTTTCTGATTGCCCGTCAGTTTGTGGATGATAAGCAGTACTGAATCTTAACTTGGTTCCCAAACTTTGGTGTAAGCTCCGCCAAAAATGGGAAGTAAACCGCGTATCCCGATCTGATACTATACTAACTGGAACACTATGCTGCCTTACTATCTGCTTCATGTACATTTTTGCTAACTGCTCAGTAGTTTGTCCAACTCGGAAGGAAAGGAAATGAGCGACCTTCGTGAGTCGATCTACTATTACCCAGACTGTATTCTTGCCAGCTGGGGATCTAGGTAAACTGGTCATAAAATCCATCATGATGTGCTCCCATTTCTATTCTGGGATAGGAAGCGGCTGTAGCAATCCTGCTGGTCTCTGCTGCTCGGCTTTCACCTGCTGACATACCAGACACTTGGATACAAATCTCGCTATCTCTCTTTTCATGCCATTCCACCAATAGAACTGCCTGATATCTCGATACATCTTTGTTCCTCCTGGATAAATGGAGTAAATAGAACTATGAGCTTCGGACATAACTTCTTGCCGAAGGTCTCCACTCGGTATACAGAGTCTGTTTCCAAACCTGAGTGTACCATCTTCATGAATCACTAACTCCTTCCTACGGCCTGATTCACACTCCGACCGCAACTTATGAATCTGTAGATCTCCTGCTTGTGCTGCCCTTATCCTCTCTACTAAGGTTGACTGAATCTGCATACTGGTCATTCTTCCTATATCCCTTGGCAAAACTACTTCGATTCCTATACTCTGAAGGTCTTCTAAAATATGCTTCTGCGAGGTCAAGATAAAGGCACTGTCTCTCCTACTCAGTGCATCTGCAACTATATTCGCCTTGCCTGGATGATACTGAAGATCTAAGTCAAAATCCTTCAGTATATCTAACCATCTTATTTGCCTCATGTTCAAATCTCGCTGCGTGAATACGTAATTCAAACTCTTATGATCAGTATAGATCTCTACCCGATTCCCGTATAAATAATGCCTTCACAACTTGAGTGAAAACACCACAGTTGCTAACTCCAAATCGTGAGTCGGGTAATTCTTCTCATGGTCTCGAAGCTGTCGAGACGCATATGCTATCACCTTTCCGTGCTGCATCAATACACATCCAAGACCCTTCCCAGATGCGTCACAATATACTGTAAAGCCTCCCGCTCCTACTGGAAGCGTCAAGATCGGGGCTGAGATCAATCTCTTCTTCAATTCTTCAAATGATGTCTGACAGCTAGCTGACCAAACAAACTCTACGTCCTTGTGCGTCAAACGCGTTAAGGGCGCAGAGATCTTGGCAAAGTCTGCCACGAACCTTCTGTAGTAACCAGCTAATCCTAAGAAACTTTGCACTTCTGCAACCGTTCTTGGGACTGGCCAATGCTCTACGGCCTCAATCTTCTTTGGATCCACTGACACTCCTGCCCCAGAAATTACATACCCCAGGAACGAAATGTGATCTAACCAGAATTCACACTTGTCGAGCTTCGCATAAAGTTGATGTTCCCTCAATGTCTGTAAGACAGTCCTAAGATGTTTCTCATGCTCCTCTTCACTGCTGGAATAGACAAGAATGTCATCTATGAACACCACCACAAATTTATCCAAATACAGCGGTTCATTAAATCCATAAATACTGCGGGGGCGTTGGTTAGTCCAAAGGGCATTACTAAAAACTTATAATGCCCATATCTAGATCTGAATGCTGTCTTTGGTATGTCTTGCTCCCGGACTCTTACTTGATAGTATCCTGACCGAAGATCGATCTTGGAAAAGACGCTGGCCTTGCTCAACTGGTCAAACAGGTCATCAATCCTTGGTAGTGGATACTTCTTCTTCACTGTTACTGCATTCAGCTTACGGTAGTCGATGCACAACCTCGTCGACCCATCCTTCTTGGGAACTAGAATCACTGGCACGGCCCAGGGCAATTTACTGTCTCGGATGAATCTCTTAGACTTTAACTCTTCTTCATGTTGATACAACTTATCCTGTTCTGACGGCAATATTTTGTAAACTCTGTCTGCAATAGGCCTCGTTCCAGGGTTCAACTCAATGCTAAATTCTACCTCTCTGACTGGGGGTATCCCTGAGAGCTTATCAGGGAAGACGTCGAGAAAATCTTCGACCACTATCAGAATCTGTCCCGGCTCTGACACTGCTGCTGAGATGACGCCTCCGGCCTGATTCTTCAAGGTTCGAGTAAAGATGAACTACTCCATCCCAGGAACATTGAATATGACCCTACCTCCTCTGTAATCAATTGTCGCATGACTGTCTCTCAACCAGTCCATGCCAAGAACGACATCAAAATTCTCCATAGGGAATTCAATCAATGATGCGGGCAGTAAATGCCCACACACCTCCATCAGACATGAAAAGCGCACTCTGCTAACTTCTACGAGCCCATTGCCGGTGAGTATATCCATCCTCTCCGGCAATACCTCAAACACTAATCCAATCCGTGTAGCATATTGTGCAGAGATGAATGAATGAGTAGCGCCTGAATCAAATAATGCTACAGCGGGAAATGAGGTGACGAGAATTTTACCTGCCACCACGTCACTAGACGCTAGAGCCTCTTCCAAGGATAATATGAGGGCCTATCCCTGGCCCCGCTGAGCTTCTTGCTGCGGCCTTCCTCGACCATGCTGTTGCTGCCTCTGAGGGCCTTCGGCTTCCTGTGCCTGGCGGAACATCTGAGCCTGCGTTGGTAGACGCTGGGCTAGGGGCCTTACTACTAATACTGGCCCTCCACTCGGGGTTGCCACCGGAGCTGGCATTGCTGGAAACTGCTGAGCTGGCCCTCCTGGCCTCTGCATCACAGGACAAGTAGAGATACGGTGGTCTGAACTACCACACCTCAAGCATAAGCCATTCGCTGACCGGCACACCTCCCTCGTGTACCCTGTATTTCTATAGAATGTACAGCCCTGGGGTGCTTCCTGACGCTGTTGTTGGTTCCTCGGCTGCTGATGTCGAATTGGCGCTGTATTAGTTGACACGGCCGTCCTCCGCGGCGCTCCTGCATCGTAAATACGTACACCGGGTGCTGGTGCCGATGTTCGCTGTATTGCTCCTCCTCCAACCTGGGAATGAGATCTCTTCTGACCTCCTGTCCTCGATGCCAACCTTTGTTGGGTAAGCTCCTGCCTCCGAGCGGCCGTCAAAACAGCGTCAAACGTCTGGTAGTCGTGTCCTTCCACAAGCTGTAATAGTTCCAAATGAAGTCCCTGCTGGAACGTCATAGCTTTCTCTGGCTCCATTGCCACCATTGCTGGTGCGAAATGGCACAATCTGCAGAACTCTGCTGCATACCCATCTACGGTCTTGCCTGCTTGCTTGAGACTGATAAACTTCTGTTGGAGCTCATATCGAGCTACTACGCCAAAATACTTGGCCTTGAATCTTTCACTGAAGGTGGTCCAACGAACAGGGCGTCTTATACCAACTTCTTCTGATGCCCACCAGTCGCGGGCAAGATCCTGGAGTACTAATTTGACCTGATCAACCTTCTCATCATCTGGAACCTTGGCTGCCACAAGAATGGCTTCGATGTCTTGAATCCAGGCATCCGCAGTGATGGCATCCTCCGTGCCATCAAAATACCTCGGGTTCAAGCGACGAAACTTTCCTGATGCTCCCGAGTCAGCCCCGACACTCCTCTCAAGAGCTAACTGAATCCCTTGGTTCAGCAACACGTTCTGCTCCTGCTGTCGAGTCTGTTGCTGTTGGTTAGTGACAAGAAACCCCCGAATGATCTCCAGGAGTGCTACGGTGTCTGGTACTGCTGCCGCTGCTGGTACTGCAGGAGTTTCAATAATCGACGGCTGCACTGCCTCTGGTTCTATTTCTGCTCGTGTCTGTCCTGGGGAAGTTTCTCTCCCCTGCTGGCGCCCAGTCGAGCCATGCTCTTGCTGCTCTTCCTCATGGGCCTCACCCGCTACTGAGAATGAAGCGCCCCTATAGAGAAAGATATAAGATTATCAAGTCCGAACGAGGAAGATTTCGAGGATGCAAGTCAGGTTAGAGGTCAAGGGAAGGACAGAGAATTCGAATCAGAATTTCAAGGGAAACAAGTTTTGATTGAGACTCCTAATAATTCGCAATACCCCACAAGTCTGAAAATCAGACCTGCATGGGCTACCACTAAAACCTTGTCACGCTCCAGTACCGAAATACGGAGACGGACTAGGCCAGCTACTCCATATGAGGTACGTAACGTCATACGGCGATCGTGGCTGTTGAGAGACTAGGGGGTACATGCTACAATCAAGTCTCCTATGGTCCTACAGGGTTCTATGTCTCAATCAATCAAGTCACGTCAGCAATTAAATAAACATTAAATATAAAGCAGTAAGGCGTCCCCGACGCTTCATCAAAATGGTCATGAGAGACTAGCTTTATAATTTAGCTATCTCAGAGAGTCAGAAGTACAAAATTATACACAGCTGCAGTCTGTTTAATTACAATTATGTACTGACACAAAATATCGAGTAATCCGGCTAACAGGTGCCGGTGGCTAAACGCCGCAAAAAGTATAAGCAGGAGTGGTGGAGAAGAAACCCACTCGAGTCCCCGAACTGCCATGCTCCTAGTATGCACCATAGATGTCAGGAAGGAAGATCGTGTCCTCCGGCTCTGCTACGAGATCTGGCCAAACAAAACCAGCAGGGTCAGCCCCGAATAGCAAGTACCGCCAAAGGGGCACAAGAGTTAAGATTAAAAAAAACCCAGTTAATAGAATGATTGATAATAGTAATACTTATGCTACTATTGTAGGGTAGCGCAACATCCTCGAACCCATATGGCATCCTTACAAGCAAACAAGGACAAAAGGTGCCGCATGGAGTCGGGACGTGTCATACTCTATAACTTTCACATAAGTTAAAAGGTATAAACAATAAAATCTCCTGATCGTGACTTCGGTCGATAGCCTATCGCAGCACAATAACCAACCGACAATCAAACAAGAACATGGGTTGGATCATGTACCACGATAGACCATGTTCCTCAGTCATTCACAGAAGTAGCACTTCACAACCATAATAAGTCTTCCGTTCATAAATTTGGTCCACAGCCTGTCATAGTACGATAACCAACCCAACAATCAAACAAGAACATGGGTTGGATCACGTACCATGACAGTCCGCTTCCCTTAGTTATTCACGGAAGGTAATAAGATGCACACAAGTCATTTTCGCTGCCAATCAAGTCTACGAGTTTCTAGTGGGACGAGGTTATCCTCGCATCATGTTATTTCGAAATCCTCAGATCGTATCTTTCTAGCAAGGCTAGCCAACCCTGGGGTTCGCGTAGACAGGTGTCATGGAGCACAGGTCCCTCGTAAGGCCACCTTGCCAAGACATATAATACATAGCAGGAATTAATCGGATACAGTCATCCGCTTGTTGTAGATGACACAGTATCCGTGGAGACCAGCCGGCGCGTCAAGACAATATCTCAAGGCGGCTGGTGTAACACGATCTCGGGATTTTGCCCTCCCCATGCATCTAGTATATTTAGTTGCCTAATTTAACCCTATGTAAAATCTTGGACTCACATGCTGTGGCCAGCATGATTATCCTCCTAAAGTCGTACTTTAGTACAAGTACCCCAAATAGGATCCATGTCAATCAGTATGTCAACATGTGCTACCTTCCTTAGTGTAATACATCATTGCAAATATGCCACGTGGAGTTACGAGTCATTTGTCGAGCATGAACAAGAACTGGAACATTCAGGTACAGGTATCGGGTAGGAACACTTTGTTCTCCGGGGTCACATTAGTGCTCATATCATGCTCGGGACAAAAGGCGTAAGGATATAAAATGGGTATATAATATCTGATAAAATATCAAAAGCGTACGCACAAAAGCACGCACGCTCAAGGGGAGCTGCGTACGTGAAAAAGTCACGCAGGTTCACTCAAGGCAGCGTACGTGAAAAGTCACGCAGGCTCACTCAAGGCAGCGTGCGTGAAAATTCACGCAGGCTCACTCAAGGCAGCGTGCGTGAAAAGTCACGCAGGCTCACTCAAGGCAGCGTGCGTGAAAAGTCACGCAGGCTCAAGGGGAGAGCTGCGTGAAAAGTCACGTAGGCTCAAGGGGAGAGCTGCGTGAAAAGTCACGCAGGCTCAAGGGGAGAGCTGCGTGAAAAGTCACGCAGGCTCAAGGGGAGACACGCTTCCAACAGAAAGCGTGCTTAAATGGAGCACACTGCTCACTGTATTCTCCAAACAGCAAGAACACCATGGTTGAACCCAAAGCTTCAAAACATCACAACTTGGCCATCCGAACTCCAAATCTGGATTTCCGAAGTTCTATCTTGGGTGAAATGGAATTCTCTTCCACATGGAAGCATCAAAACCCCCAAAACCCCAACGAAAGTAGATCAAGACCAAGGAAATCCGAAAATAATTAAAACTTAGATCTACAAAAATCAAAGCTTCAAAATGGAAATTTCCAAGTTCTAAACTAGTATAGATTGAGGAGAAGAACATGTTTTGGCAAATAGTTTTGTAAGAAACCATTGACAAAATTATGGATCCATCTCTTGAGCAAGTTGGTACTTGTCTTGGTTGGTGGAGGAAATAAATGAGAGGAAGTAAAATAAGAGGAGAGAGAATGAGATGAGTTATATATGAAGATCGTGGATCCATGGGTTCATGATGAACCAAAGGGTTCATGATGAACCATTGGTGAACCAAGAATAGATTACCCAAATGAGCCAAAACTGTAGGCCCAAATGCAGAAAATAAATTAGGAAATAATATTTTGTCGAATATTTTTGGGAAATTCATGAAGAAATACTGCATAATAAATATCGTATAAATACAAGGTAAATATAATTTATCGGTTTACGTATTAAAATACGTATTCCAGGATTGGGGAGTGACAGAACTGCTGCCCTTGGGCAGCAGCAAAGAGGACAGCAGTACCCCCCCTATGGGGGCAACCAGACAACAGCAGCAGCTACAGTTGCTACTGCTACTGTAGCAACAATACACCCCCTTATTGAGTAAGCCCCTTTTCACCCCATTATAACCACTATAACCCAGTGTTTAGCCCATGTCTTAACCCCATATATATATATATATATATATATATATATATATATATATATATATATATATATATATATATATAATATATATATATATATATATATATATATATATATATATATATATATATATATATATATTTTATATATATATATATATATTAACCCCATATATATATATATATATATATATATATATATATATATATATATTATATATATATATATAAAATATATATATATATATATATATATATATATATAATATATATATATATATATATATATATATATATATATATATATATATATATATATATAAAAATATATATATATATTATATATATATATATATATATATATATATATATATATATATATATATATATATATATATATATATATATATATATATATATATATATATATATATATATATAATATGTGTGTGAAATATATATATATATATATATATATATATATATATATATATATATATATATATAAATATATAAAAAATATATATATATATATATATATATATATATATATATATATATATATATATATATATATATATATATATATATATATTATATATATATATTTATATATATATATATATATTATATATATATATATATTTATATATATATATATATATAATATATATATATATATATATTTTTTTTAAATATATATATATATATATATATATATATATATATATATATATATATATATATATATATATATATAAAATATATATATATACACAAATGATAGATGATCTTTGCCGACGTTCCAGACCGATCCTGAAACCCTAGTCCTCGATCTCTCTACCGACTCCGGCGTGGCCGTTGGCCAGGCCGGCGTCCTCTTTCTAGGGTGGTCGGACAAGTTGGCCACCATCTCACCTCTTTGTTTGTCTCTTTTGCCGGGTTTTCATGGAGAAGTCGTTCGCGAAAGTCGTGGGTGGCCAGCCACAGGCCGCCCATGTCTTACCCCCAAGAGTTCCATCAACCTTTAAGGGAGCCCCTGCGGTTTCCTTTTCGGAAGAGGAGGAACAGTCATTAATGGATCCCTTGAAGTATGCCCTAGTATGGAAGTTTTCTCATTCTCGATCGCCGATCGATTTAATTCGTAAAGCATTGTCGGGTTTTGAGTTCACAGGATCTATTAAAGCCGGTCTCATTGATGGTAAACATATACTCATTCATCCCTCGAATGTTGAGGATTATCTTCGTCTCAGATCCAAGGATACTTGGTATATAGCCCGTGCCCCCATGCGATTATTCAAATAGGATCCAGATTTCTCTCCTTCTTGTGAATCATCTATCATGCCAACGTGGGTGTCCTTACCCGATCTTCCTCATCATCTCTACAACAAGGAGGCACTTTTTGCCATCATTTCTTCCATAGGTACTCCTCTAAAGATCGACAAAGCCACAGCTGATTTATCTCGACCAAGTATGGCCAGAATTTTTATTGAAGTAGATGCATCCAAACCACTACAGCAACGAATCCGGATAAACCTACCTAGAGGAAGAAGTTTCTGGCAAGCAGTGGATTACGAATCCTCACCATTATATTGCTCTCATTACAAACATTAGGGACATATGGTTGATTCTTGCAAGGCAAAGCAGAAGAGCAAAGATAAAAGTAAAGACACACAAGTGACAGCGGATCCACAATCAAGTAATACAGCTACTTCATTAAATGAAGACGAACTATTAGCTCGAGTCCCCGAGATTCAGGGCACTGCAGCAAAACTGAAGGACAATGACATTCCAGTCATTATCAGCCCTGCAGCCCCTATTAATTCTAATGATGCTCAGGTAAACTTAGCTGAGCAAGTGGTGGCACACTCTGACCCAGACAGTACTTCGGCAACACAGCCTGTGCAGGATGACGTCGAGGGAGATGTTACTGGTGCACTTGGACCAACGGATGACGAGACGGAAGCTGTTGTCCAGCACAACAGTGAAGATCCTGAACATCTAGAGGAAGGAGAAATTCACCCAAAGGCGATCTCGTGGGCGGATGAAGTGGACGAGGTTGACAATGGAGTCTCAGCAAAAAAGACTCGAAAAAAGAAAGCTCTAGAGCCAACGGATCGCTGTACGCGATCCTCAGGAAAACTCACAATCGCTGGTACCTCTTCCACCTCCATTAATGGTTAACATACTATTGTGGAATGTGAGGGGGATTGCTGCAAAGTTAACTCTTAAACGTCTCAAAAGCTTGTGTAGATTACATAAAATCCAGTTATTAGTGGTTATTGAACCGAAGGTTTCCAATAATAAATTGTTGAACTTTCAAATGAAAATGGGTTTTGCTACAGTTTTAGCAAATGACAGAGGTAACATATGGGTCTTTGCCAAAAATTCTTGTCCAATGGCTGTCCTTGATTCTTTTGATCAGGCAGTTACCATTTCAGTTCATAATGAACTATTTCCAAGTGAGGTTATGTTCTCATTCGTGCATGGGCATGGAAAGAAGGAAGGAAGACGAGAGTTGTGGAGTAGGCTCCTCGGGGTCCAGAATCAATATAAGCTGCCTTGGATGGTTGGAGGAGATTTCAATACTGTTTACTTTTCAGAGAAGAAAGTAGGGGGATTGCCTCCCTGTCCTATTTCAATGCAAGAGTTTTTGAATATCCAATTGGCGGCAGGCATTTCTGACATTCCTTTCAAATTGGACTGATGGAGATAGGCAGGCGTCCAGATTGGACAGAGTTCTTCTGGATAATGCATGGTTGAGGAAGGCTCCTTCATCCGTGGTTGAACACCTAAGCTGCTCTGAGTTGGACCATGCACCATTATTACTGGCTTTGAGAAACACACAGGCTAAGGGGCAAAAGCATTTTCGGTTTCTAGACTTATGGACTAAACATCCTGATTTTCTTTCTGTTGTGCAGTCAGCATGGACATCTGTTTCCCATTCTTACGGATTAATCCGATTGGGCTTGAGAATGACCGCATGTTGTAAGGCTCTTTCCAAGTGGAGTCATTATTCCTATGGCAACATCTTTCAGGAGGTGAAGAAAGCAGAGGACTGTGTCCTAGCTGCAGAACTAAACTTTGAGGCCGACGCTTCCTTAGAAAACAAGGTAGAACTCCATAAGGCGATGGCTAACCTCAAAAGAAGAGTGATTACTGAAGAAGATTATTGGCGCCAAAAAGCTCATTTGAAATGGGACCTAGAAGGAGACAAAAACACTACTTATTTTCACGAATGTGTGCACAGTAAACATCGAAAACTGAGGATTCATTCCCTCGAGGGAGAGGATGGTATCCCTAAGGAGTCTTTGGCTGACATTCAGAATATGGCTAATACATACTACGAGAAGCTATATCAATACGAGGCTACTGTGCAGGATGACTCTTTCATGCAGGTCATTCCAAATCTTATGACGAATGAGGACAATAAAAGTCTTACTGCGACTCCTACTCAAGATGAACTGTACGAAGCATCCGAAGCCTGGATTCTTCTTCTGCGACAGGTCCTGACGGGTACACTCCAATCTTCTTTTTATCTTGTTGGAATATTATTGCTCAAGATGTACTTCTTGCTGTTTCATTATTTATGTCGGGCTTCCACCTCACAAAGTCTATTACTGCCACATATCTCGTGCTGATCCCGAAGACTAAAAACCCGACCACAATGGCTGATTTTTGCCCGATTAGCCTGTGTTCAGTCATGAATAAGATCATTTCTAAATTGCTCTCTCGAAGATTATCACCTATTCTATCAAAAATTATATCGGAGGAACAAAGTGGTTTTGTAAAGGGACGGGAAATAGTGGACAATGTGATTCTGGCTCAAGAGATGATGAGTAAAATGAAGAAAAAATCGCGCAGAGGAAATATTGTGATCAAACTGGATATGAAGAAGGCTTATGACCGAGTAGATTGGGGTTTCCTTATATCAGTAATGAGGAGATTTGGATTTAATGAAATATGGATTGACATGATTTTCAGATTGCTAAATAATGTTTGGTTCTCGACAATTGTCAATGGTGCTTCCTCGGGCTTCTTCAAGGCTGGAAGGGGTGTGAGACAGGGGGATCCTTTATCTCCAGCATTATTTGTCATAGCAGCGGAGGCTTTATCCAGGAACCTTAATGCTCTTGTTCATAAACCATCCTTCTCTAATTACTATGTTCCTAGTGGTTGTCCTCCGATCACACATTTCGCTTATGCTGATGATGTAATTATTTTCTCAGCAGAAGATTCATCTTCTATTCAGCACATTCTTCGGGTTCTTCAGCTATATGAATTGGTCTCCGGACAACAGATCAGTCATGCTAAATCTTCAATATATGTCCATGATTCTTTCCCGCAAGAGAGATTATTACACCTTCAATCTATAACTGGATTCCAAGTCGCATCTCCACCTTTTACTTACCTCGGTTGTCCACTAATGGCAGGTAAACAGAATGCTAATATGTAAGAGGATCTTGTCAAGAAGGTTAGGCAACGATTGGATGGGTGGCAACAGAAAATTCTTTCATATGGAGGGAAGCTAGTTCTTTTGAAATCTGTGCTGACTTCAATTCCTATTTACACATTATCGGCCTGTCATCCTCCAGTTAGTGTCATCATCCAATTGGAGTTACTCTTGCTCGGTTCTTTTGGGGCTCGAAAGATGGGATTAACAAGCATATGTGGGTCAGTTGGAAGTCAATGGCTAGACCTCATAATGAATCTGGTTTAGGAGTACGTAGCCTCACTGAAACCATGAATGCATTCACTTCTAAACTGTGGTGGAAGCTCAAGACTCAGGACATGTTATGGACTCGATTCCTTCGAGCCAAATACCGCTCTCGACAACCGGTAGATATGGTTGTGTCCTCTCCTCAATCATCCAGGATTTGGAAGCGTCTGATACAAGGAAGGGAGTTCACTAATAATCATATTGAACATTCTATAATCGGTGGCAACCTTAGTTGGCGGTGGTCTCCTTCTCCAACAGGTGTATTCAGTTTGACATCGGCCTGGAAACATAATCGTATCCAGTGTACACAATTCCCTTATTTTACACATATATGGAACCCTTGTATGCCATTAAAATGGTCCATTCTTCTGTGGAGGATTCTTCAAGACAAGCTGCCAACTGACGAGAAGATTCAAACTCTAGGGTCTTACTTGGCGTCCAAATGTCACTGCTGCCATGATCCGACTCAAGAAACTCTATTTCACATATTCAAAGAAGGACAACTAGCAGCGGATACATGGTTGACCTTGTGCAGTGCTTTCGACATTCATGGACAAAGGCGCTCTTTACTGGGGTTTTTCAAATTATGGTGGAGTCGAAGGAACAAGCACTTCAAGCAAATTGTTGTCGGAGCAGTGTGTTGGGTTATATGGAAAAATAGGAACAAGTGGCGATATGAGTCTTATTCCTATAATCGAGACCAATTGTTCTTCGAGATCAGGAGACAGATCCAGAAAATCATTAGTCGTTGTCGACACTCTCCTGTTATCCCTAGCATTTTGCAGTAACTCTCTATGTACTGAATGTTTTCGTTCTCAGGAATCAATAAAGTTTTGTTTGAGAAAAAAATATAGTATATATATATATATATATATATATATATATATATATATAAAAAATATATATATATATATATATATATATATATATATTAATAAATATAAAATATATATATATATGTGTGTGTGTGTGTGTGTGTGTGTGTGAGTGTCTACATGAGAGGTTAGATGAGAGTCTATATGAGAGGTTAGGATGTGTTATATGTTAGATTGTTAGTTGAAGTTAGTAAGGTATTATTGGATATGTTAGTAGTTAGTATTAGATTTGTTAGTAGGTAGTTAGAGTTGAGTGGGATATGATAGATGTTGAATACCTATAGGAGCTAGAGTGTATCTTGAGATACCATAGTGGTATCTTAGGATACTAACTAGTATTTCAAGTGAAGAAGCATGAAAATTTTAGCATTATGCGTCCAACCCAGAAGTAGCTATGCGCCCAAGTCTGGAAGTAGCTATGCGCCCAAGTCTTGAGGTAGCTTTGTGCCTAAGGCAGAAAGTGTCATGACCCGCACCCAGTGTAGGGGCACAAGAAGTGGGTACGTCCAGCCTATGCCGCAGTATCGACGGTAGAACGCTGTTCTAGGTCATTAACATAACTAACACAATATGAAATACTCTCCCAAAAGGAGGCCAATCATGTCACGCCCCGATCCGGCTAGGGTCGTCCGTCTTGCCTGGATCCCTGCGGGATCGATCGTCCTCGCTAAGGCGTGATGCCGTGCAAGCCTAAGTTGCGCTTGCACAAGGCCATGTACCTGCACAAAAACAACTAGTCAAGCAAAACACACGCACGCACCCATTAGTTAAGTAAAACACACGCACACACCCATTGCAGAAAACCAAATGTTGAACACAGAGATTTGAAATGGAAATACTCATTTTATTCATAGCTTAATAGGAATACAAGTACAAAGCTTTGCAACTCAGATTTGCCTTATAATTTGGCTACAAGATTCTCTTTGAAACACACTTTTGAAATTAGCCACAAAGCCCATACATGATATCCTTTATTACAAGCTGGAATTGAAAGACACCTTCAAAGGAAATGAAAACTGGAAACTTGCAATTGACTGAAATGAAAAGTAGCTTCGAGGCGATCCACAGCTCTACTGGACTAGACGAGCTTCGGTGCCTCACTTGAAATCCCCCTGTCTCCTTTTGCTTTCTGAAAAGGATGCCCACAACGTGGGTCAGTACACATCATGTACTGGCGAGCGGCTTTTGGCCGAACTCGCAAATCTCTGCACTAAATCAATATATTGAGCTAACAATTACTAGTGATCTTTCTACTTGTCTAGGTTCTTTTTAACAATTCATAAGAACATGACAGATAGAATATATCATAGCAACTTACCATCGTCGGCAGTCATCCCTGCACAAAACCACGTTAGCAAAATTTGCATAATGAGTAATTCATGATTCATTCTTGCAGATATTGAAGTTGTCATTCGGGTCATACAGGTGGACTATTCTACATGTTGGTCCATGGGTTTTTCCCATGATTAGCCGCTGTGACTCTTTGGTTCAGCTCGTCGCTAAGGACTCAGATATCGGCTACACTTTTAACATGGGTCCTTGCACCCAGTGTGCTCATAATCTCTCCTAGGCCGAGCGGTTCCAGGTGCCCCCAGATACCACCCGAAAGACAAATAATTCCTTGTATACAAGTTGTCTGAGACCAATTGCATGCTCTAGCCGTTCTATCAGATGAGACACACTTGGACTTATGCACAGATATACGACACGTTTGATTCGTGCCTTCAGGTTATCTCAACATGTACAAGTTCGTCTGTATATGTCTATATTTTCAAGCATACTGATGACAAGCAGATGATCATTCTTATCGAGCAGATAGAGTAGCAACACATATTCTTGCATTTGATTCAATTTAATTATCTTCTCTTATCTTTTGTGGATGTGGTATCGTTGATCATTGGGACAAGGCAACAGAGTAGACTAGAGATCATTTTTCTTAGGCGTACAGATCAATGTTTGTTCGGTTGAAGCAACTCACCGAGATGAATCTTAGTTGAGAGAAGGAGGGACTTCACGCGTCGTTCACGAACAATTCACGCGGCCTACAATGGCACCAACAGTTGATTAGCATACTTCGTCTCTTTCTCTCAAGATTCGAAATGAATGTGAAATGTGATGAAAGCGAACAATGAAAACCAATCATCGAAAACCAACACGAAAACGCATTCATCAAAACCAAGCAGCGAAGAGAAAAATATTCAGCAAAACTCTTGGATTCATTTCAATAGAAGCCAATCCATCAATTGGAAAGATTCATTGCATTTCATCCGTGATCAATCGATACCGGCAATGGTTTCACCAAATACTCAGTTTATGACTGAGTCAACAAGCCGTAGGTATTACATAGTGGACCGCAAGGAGCGGGGCACTACATAATAACCCACCGAGAAAAAGTTTTGTCCTCAAAACTTAAGAAACAAAACTCACCTCCACTAGTGTTGTATTCTGGGTCAAGCAACGTGGAGAGATTGTAGACACGCGCATTAGTCCGCTGCGGCTGGTTCTGCGGATGGTCTCGAAGAGGCGGTGGACCTGGCAGCTATCCACGCTCTCCATTATCATCTCTATTCCGATTTCTCTTCGGACAATTTCTGATGGCGTGACCCTGTTGGCCACAACGAAAACAAGCGTGGTTTGCGAAACGACAGTGCTCCTTGTTGTGTCCATGCTTCCCACAGTGACTGCATACCAAACCTTTCGCAAAGCGACATTCTTCATTCGCATGCCCTCGTCGACCGCAGTGGGTACAGGTTATTTTATTTCGTGGTTCCCCATCGGTCTTTTTCTCTCCGTCATGATTTTTCTTGGCGGGCTGATTCCGTGTTCTGCGCTTTATTAGACGCCTTCTTCAGCAGGAACTGTTCCACCTGTAGCGCCGCCTCGAAGGCTTGAGAATAGGACCTGCATTCTCGATTCAGCACACTTAACTGGATGTCTTCATTCAGACCATCAACGAATCAATTTATGCGAGACTGTTCCGTGGGGAGCAAAGCAGCGGCAAAATTTGCCAACTTAGCAAATTCAGATTCATAGTCCTCTACGGACATATCCCCCTTTTTCAGTGTGATGAAGTCATCCTCCATCTTCTTGCTTATGGCTGGAGGCAGATATTGATCCAGAAATGCCTTCTTGAACAAGGCCCATAAGATCTTCCCATTCCTAGCCGTTGCGAGTAGCGCCGGCTTCTTCGTCTTCCACCAATCCTTCGCCCGCAGTTGTAGAAGCATAACAGCACAAACTACCTTTTTGCTACTTGTAACTCCTATGAACGCGAACAGACTCTCCACTTTATCAATCCAGTCCATCACCTTATCGGGTGATGTCCTGCCTTCAAATTCTGGAGGTTTTGCGTCCAAGAAGTCCTTTGGCCTAAAGACAGTGTGCCTTTGCGCTGGCTGGGGCTCATCACCCTCTACGGGCTCGATCTCGGGCGTTCCCGTTGGTTCCGTCGCTGCGGTGGCATCTCGATTTGCCGTAAGCGCCGTGACAAGCTGAGTCAAGGCATCCAACTGCCTTTGTTGGGCCTCCGCTCGGGCCTGGTGTATCTGATTTCGTTCCTCATTGTCCTGTCTCTGTAACTCGAACCTTGCCATGATCCGTTCCACCGCTTCGGTCGAGCCAGATGGACGAGGAGGAGCCATTTCTCTACAAAATAGTGTAACTTCTGTCAGTCTCATAAAATATTATAGACTTATTGTATGGGACATTGGTTTTCATAACTCAAAATCGGGACACTTTTGAAAGCCGTCAAAGTACTTTATATACTTTTTGAAAACGATATTTGTAAGAGGCCAAGGATATAAAACTGTGCTCTGATACCACTTTGTCACGCCCCGATCCCGTTAGGGTCGTCCGTCTTGCCTGGATCCCTGCGGGGTCGATCGTCCTCGCTAAGGCGTGATGCCTTGCAAGCCTAAGTTGCGCTTGCACAAGGCCATGTACCTGCACAAAAACAACTAGTCAAGCAAAACACACGCACGCACCCATTAGTTAAGTAAAACACACGCACACACCCATTGCAGAAAACCAAATGTTGAACACAGAGATTTGAAATGGAAATACTCATTTTATTCATAGCTTGATAGGAATACAAGTACAAAGCTTTTGCAACTCAGATTTGCCTTATAATTTGGCTACAAGATTCTCTTTGAAACACACTTTTGAAATTAGCCACAATGCCCATACATGATATCTTTTATTACAAGCTGGAATTGAAAGACACCTTCAAAGAAAATAAAAACTAGAAACTTGCAATTGACTGAAATGAAAAGTAGCTTCGAGGCGATCCACAGCTCTACTGGGCTAGACGAGCTTCGGTGCCTCACTTGAAATCCCCCTGTCTCCTTTTGCTTTCTGAAAAGGATGCCCACAACGTGGGTCAGTACATATCATGTACTGGCGAGCGGCTTTTGGCCGAACTCGCAAATCTCTGCACTAAATCAATATGTTGAGCTAACAATTACTAGTGATCTTTCTACTTGTCTAGGTTCTTTTTAACAATTCATAAGAACATGATAGATAGAATATATCATAGCAACTTACCATCGCCGGCAGTTATCCCTGCACAAAACCACGTTAGCAAAATTTGCATAATGAGTAATTCATGATTCATTCTTGCAGATATTGAAGTTGTCATTCGGGTCATGTAGGTGGACTATTCTACATGTTGGTCCATGGGTTTTCCCCATGATTAGCCGCTGTGACTCTTTGGTTCAGCTCGTCGCTAAGGACTCAGATATCGGCTACACTTTTAACATGGGTCCTTGCACCCAGTGTGCTCATAATCTCTCCTAGGCTGAGCGGTTCCAGGTGCCCCCAGATACCACCCGAGAGACAAATAATTCCTTGTATACAAGTTGTCCGAGACCAATTGCATGCTCTAGCCGTTCTATCAGATGAGACACACTTGGACTTATGCACAGATATACGACACGTTTGATTCGTGCCGTTAGGTTATCTCAACACGTACAAGTTCGTCTATACATGTCTACATTTTCAAGCATACTGATGACAAGCAGATGATCATTCTTATCGAGCAGATAGAGTAGCAACACATATTCTTGCATTTGATTCAATTTAATTATCTTCTCTTATCTTTTGTGGATGTGGTATCGTTGATCATTGGGACAAGGCAACAGAGTAGACTAGAGATCATTTTTTTTAGGCGTACAGATCAATGTTTGTTCGGTTGAAGCAACTCACCGAGATGAATCTTAGTTGAGAGAAGGAGGGACTTCACGCGCCGTTCACGAACAATTCACGCGGCCTATAATGGCACCAACAGTTGATTAGCATACTTCGTCTCTTTCTCTCAAGATTCAGAATGAATGCAAAATGCGATGAAAGCGAACAATAAAAACCAATCATCGAAAACCAACACGAAAACGCATTCATCAAAACCAAGCAGCGAAGAGAAAAACATTCAGCAAAACTCTTGGATTCATTTCAATAGAAGCCAATCCATCAATTGGAAAGATTTATTGCATTTCATCCGTGATCAATCGATACCGGCAAAGGTTTCACCAAATACTCAGTTTATGACTGAGTCAACAAGCCGTAGGTATTACATAGTGGACCGCAAGGAGCGGGGCACTACAAATCACATAAGGTACGACTCAATCACAATCTAAAGGTAGAATATAGCACGAAGTAAAATATAAAGGAAATCCTCAAAACTGAGGTACAAATAGAAGTGAAATAAATCAAAGTTAACAAACACAAGTCTCAACATCTCCATAATAATACAACTCTGAAATCAAGACAACAACTGACATAAAAGAAAGAACAGTCTAAACTATCTATACTATGCATGGGTATCATCCTCAGCAGCTGTCTGAACCTCCCAAGGGTCCAGGTCACGATTGTTATCTAGGCAAGCTCCATAGTAAGGGGTGTAGGATTTCTCACCATCCTCTGTAATATTTTCAACAGGTCCAGTCAGGTTAGGAGCGAGCATAATACATCTCACGCAGATCATAACAGGTTAGAAAATATAAACATGCAAGAGAGTACGATATATAAAAACTGAAAGAATATACATGATGTAAAAGAGAGAACTATAATCGAAATATCTACTATAAGTAGAGAACTATCAGTGATTAGTGATGTAGAGTACAAAGTCGACATGTGAACGGCTGGTTTTGGAAATAAATATACTAAAGAGGCTCACATGGTTATACTACTTTGGAATTGTTCACATGACTATTTATACTCCTCCATACCCCAATCAATACACAAGAATCCAAACAAGTTATGTTACGCACATGATTTTCACATGAAAGCCCATAGATGAGTGCACATAAAGTATACATGAGGGCTCAGAACTGAATGCACATGAATTCCACTTGAAGGCCCATAAAGGGGTACACATGAAGTATAGGTTACACATGAAGCACATGAGAAGCATGGTCGTACATAATAGTACATGAGAGTACACGAGCGTACATGAACGTACATGAAGCACATGAGTATACATGAATAACATGAGAGCGAGGAATACATGATGTACATGAAACACATGATATGAAGTATTCGATGCTCCAGAGGGATAACATCTCAATGTAAGGATCCATATAGTACCAATCCGTGATAATATCGTGACAGCATCAAATAAGGTAATCTAGAGCAAGAATATAATCCTAAGCAAGTTATGAAATGATCAGATAATGTACTCGCCTGATATCCTGAGTATCTGAAGGGAAAATACTGTCTGAGAAGAGGTGTCTGGCTCCAATTCAGAGTAACACAAGTCAAGATGTATACAGGGGATGATAAATGAAATGCACAATGCATCTGCATGCTGTCTAGGTCAAACTAGACTAAAGTTGTAACACCCTGTTTTCTGAAATTGGGAATTTTTGAAAAATTATTATTTTTATTATTTATTAATGGTGTTTAGGGCATGATATGATTTTTGGTGATTATTAGTGTAATTAGAACCATTTTCTAAGTCATGCTAAGTCATGACCTATGACTTTGTGATTTTGTTAGTATAACTTAGTGTAAACCCTAGTTTTCCTTAACCTAGAAGTTGCCATGACCATGTGAGCTTAGCCATAGGCTTAGAACATCAAATTAGTGAATTTTGGCCAAAAGGGTATTTTGGTAATTTACTAGACTTTATTTGAGATTATGTGATTTTTAATATTATTTAATTATGGTTAAGTACCATGATTAGTCCCTAACCTATCCTACCCTAATCTAGAGGTTAGCTACTAACCTAGAAGCTTTAGGATGGATAATTGGTCATGGGTTAAAGCAATGAAAATATCTAGATATTACTTTATGGATATTTTGCTTGAAACCCTCAAAATATCTCACCCTTTTTCACCAAAGTCCTTACCTTAACCTAGAAGAAAGGCCAAGGACACCCCCCATGCCATGGCCGGCCAAGGACCCCCCCCTAGCAGCCACACTTTCTATTTAACCCATCAAAATCATTCATGAACATCTTTACATGAATTTAATCCTAGAAAAATCCCATTTCCTTCAAACACCCACAACTTGATCAATATTGATCCAAATTCACTCTAGTCTTTTGCATTGGGACCCTACAACATCAAGGGTACTAAGGGAAGCTAGCAATCAAGAATTTGGGAGCTTTGGACATCACCAAGTTGAAGGAAGCACACCCCCTCTTTATTGATTTTTCATTGGATTTGCACAAATAGGTAAATGCCCTGCTACCACACCCTTCGTGCTCACTGCACAGAGCACTAGGACACGAGATATTTGACTTGGACATGGGGGCAATGTCTGTGAGCATGCCCCCAAAGTTTGGTGTCGTGTCGTGTCGAGTGAGAAATCTCACTCGCACTGGACACGCGCTGTCAGCGCACACGCGCACGGGGGCTAACTTCGCGCGTATCGTGTCGTGCGGACACGACACGTGGGTGTCTCGTGGTGACACGAGCGTGTAGCCCTTCATGTGGCGTATACGAGGACACGAACATGAGATGTGTCGTGTCCTGTGTCGCGAGCACGAGATGTGCAACTGCGTGCACGACGCGGTCGAAACGTGTGTATCAGTCGTGTTTTTCACGACTGATACGGGTTTCGTATCGTGTCCACGAGTGCCGTGGACACGTCTCAGTGTGTCCATCGTGTAGCCCTATATGTGGGCTACACGTGTGCATGACCACGAGACGTGTCGTGTCTCGTGGTATGTCCACGAGCATGTGGAACGCGTGCACGACGCTGTGCACGCGTGTGAGTATCAGGATTTACCCAATTGGGTTTTGTGAGTCGTGGACACTTCAATTCGTGTCATGGTGTCGTGTCAGGTACCTAGGACACTATGGGACACTTGGGACATCAGTTACCAACCCTTCGATTCGAGTCTTAGCTCGTGTTGGTGTGTGAAATCGGGTTACCCTATTATCGAGTGCACAGTCCCTATTTTCCAGATTTTGGGTTATTCCCAGTTTTGCAAAAGTGAATTTCAAACCTAATTTTGATATGATTTATACATGTATTAGTATGTTTTTAGTATATATACGTAGTATATATGTATGTGTGAGTGTAGGTGAGGTTTGAGGATGTATAGTTGTGTATATGTGTAGTTGTGTATGTATATACATATATATGTATATATGTAACTGTGTGTGTGTGTGTTTGGGGACCAATTCTTGGTTCCAGAATCTGGAACCCCCCTTGCTGTATACAGCAGTCTCTCCCTCACTCTAAGTCTCTCTCTCACTTTCCTCTCTCTATATATATGTTTTATATATAGGTTTTGTCTATATATATATATATATATATATATGATATATATATATATATATATATATATATATATATATATATATATATATATATATATATATTTGTATTAGGTCACATATATAGTGTCATTATATATAAGTGGGTTTTGTATTATATACAGTATATTCATATTGATATATATATAGATATATGTATATATTGTGACTTAATAAATATAGGTTTATATGGAAACCTATGACAATAGCCTATGGCCTAGATACTAGCCTATGGCCTTGGGGCTAACCTAATGGCCCAAAACACTACTAGTTGACCCTTATTGACTAAGGGTTGACCAAAGTCAACCTTAGGTCAAATTTGACCTAGTTAACCTAGAATTGACTAGGAATGACCTAAAACAACTAGTTTAACTAGTTTGACTAAAACCCTAACTAGTTTGACTAGTGTTGACCTAACTTTGACTAGTTTGACTTTAGAGTTGACCAGAGTTGACCAAGAGTTGACTTTTGACCAGATGGACCTAGAATCATGTAGTATGTATAGTAGACTTCATTTTTACTATTTAGAATACATTGTGACTTGTGTTGCTCTGATCAGGAGCCAGACACCTCTCCTCAGACAGCATATTCTCTACAGACATTTATACAGCAGGCGAGTATATTCTCTGACCGTTTCATACTTGTTCAGGCTTTACTTCTCGCTCTAGATTACTTTACTTGTTGCTGTCACATTGGTAACACGGATTGGTACTATATGGATCTTTACATGAGATGTTATCCCTCTCGGGAGCATCGGGTACTTCATGTTATGTGTGTTTCACTATCATCACGTACTCCTATGCTTCCATCTTACATGTGCACTCATGTGATCATGTACTCTCATGATTCACTGAGCCCTCATGTATAACTTCACGTATACTCATTTATGAGCCTCATGTGAAGTAATCACGTATAATAACGTAACTTGTCTAGATCCTTGTGTATTGATTGGGGAAACGGGGGAGTAGAAGTAGACATGTGAATAATTCTAATTTAGTGTAATCATGTGCAAACTCAGTAGTGTAATCATGTATAAATTCTAGCCATTCACATGCCTATCTTGTACTCTACATCACTAGTCACTTACAGTTCTCTATATACAGTAGATATTTCCTTTACAGCTATCTCTTTTACAGCGTATATTTCCTTTCAGCATTTCTTGTATCTTACTCTATTGCCTGTATCGTATTTCCTAACCTGATATGAACTGTGTGAGATGTATTGTGCTCGTTCCTGTCCTGACTGGACCTGTTGAAAATATTACAGAGGATGAGGACGAGGTATGGGTGACTACATATTATGGAGCAGGACTAGATGACACTTGTGTTGAGGACCCTCAGCAGGATCCACCTGCTGCTGAGGATGTTGCTCCAGTAGTCTAGACCAGTTAGCTAGACAGTCTTTTCTATATTATATTTTGTCTCACACTCTGAGTTGTATTTTGAGATGTGGAGATGTATAGACTCTTAGACTTATTGTATTATGAGTTGACATTCTGGATGTTATGTATCCTAGACACTTAGACTTATTTCATCTATGCTATTGTTCTCTTTGAGTTACTATCTATCTATCTATCTGTCTTTTATTCTTCTACCTTAGATGTGATTGAGACTGTATGTTGTGATGTTACCTCCATTCGGAGTGTATAAACTGTACAGGTACCTTTATATTGTTAGATGATTGACCTAGGATAGCGTTCTACCGCCGACACTGCGGCGTAGGCTGGACGTACCCACGTCTCGTGCCCTTACTCTAGGGTGCGGGTCGTGACACGTTTTTAGTGGTGGCCCATGCAGGTCCAGTTTATGTGGTGGTATTCGAACTAGAGTATCGCCACAGCCTACAGTAGGAAATAGGATGTAGTTGAGGTACTCAATCACATTAGAAAAAACTCTTATCTAAATCCCTGCTATCTAAATTCTTGCTGATATTGTTTTTCTTTTGAAATAAACTGTCTCCTTTGACTATATCGTTTCTTCTCCGTATTGATTTTCTTGTTGATCTGTCTTCAGGATGGTGGAGACACGATCGCAGCGTCTCGGTCCAGGTGACACCACTGAGAGGTCTGCCACCTCTCGTCCAGCTCACCAGGACCCGGGGACCACAGCTCCCCTTACTCCAGCTCATGTGGAAGCTTCTGCCACATTTGCGGGTACACCTCTACTCATTCGGGGGACCATCCCAGCTACCCCAGACATGCCTCCCCCACAGTTTTGTCAGCCACAGTTTCAGCAGCACCAGCAGCAGTTCCAGCTGCCGATGCCATCTGGATTAGTGGATGCTGCACAGATGTTTTCATACTTCCAACATTTCCTAGAGACGCAGCAGGCCCAGCAGCAGCGTCAGACAGCAAAGTTTACCAGGGGCATAGATGAGGCCCATCAGCTGGCTAGAGCGACGGTGGAGAGGTTGGCTGTCCAGCCACAGGGAGGATTGGGACAGCCGCGACAGCAGAGGATTTCGGGCATTCAGGACTTCAAGAAGATGAACCCCAGGGACTTCTTGGGGACAGAGGGGATTCTTTATGCTGATGACTGGATTGAGCACATTGAGGAGATCTTCTGACTGGCGGAGATACCAGCCGGACTCCAGATAGAGGCAGCAGCCAGCCAGATACAGGATCTTGCCCGTACCTGGTATCAGACGGACCCGAGAGTAGGCACTCCAGGGCAGACATGGAGAGCTTTCAAGGAGCTCTTCAAAGGGAAGTTTTTTCCGGATCAGGCAGTCGGTGCTTTGGAGACCCAGTTCGAGAACCTAGTTCAGGGGAACCAGACTGTAGAGGAGTATTCTGGTGAGTTTTGCCGATTGAGCAGATTTGTGGTGGGCCTTAGCGAGACAGCGAAGGCGAGGAGGTTCAGGAAGGGCTTGGTCAAGGAGGTCAAGTCCTTGACCAAGAGTGACAGGAACGCCACTTTTGAGGAGATCCTATCAGGAGCGATGGCGGCTGAGGATGATCTTGAGCTGAAGCTCAAGAGGGGCCACGACACCCAGGGAGCTGGCAGCAGTGGAGGACAGGCCACGAGGCCGCATTTTCAGCACCAGCAGCAGAAGCCATTCCAGCAGCAGAGGCCATTCCAGCAGGTGCAGCAGCCGAGGCACCAGCAGCAGGCACCCAGGCAGCAGGTCGTCAGTTGCACTTTCTGCAAGAAGCAGGGTCATGGATGGAATGACTGCAGAAAGAGGCTTGGCAGGTGTCTATTATGTGGTTCCGGAGACCACCAGCTGAGAGAGTGTCCCATGTCTTCGGGACGACCAATTCAGGGAGGCGGAGCCAAGGCGACGGCAGGGCAGCAGAAGGGACCTTTGCCGACTCAGCAGCAGAGGTTCACCCAGCACCAGCATCAGGCCAGGGGTGGACAGCAGGGGCGAGCCTACGCCATGGCAGCATAGGATGCTGAGGTTACTGGAGAGCTGATAGCAGGTTCTATTCTTCTCGACTCTATTCCAGCTTATGCATTGTTCGATTCTGGGGCTTCCCATAGCTTTGTATCAGTATCTTTTGCGATTCGACATCATGTTATATCTGAATCGTTGCCTAGGACTTGCAAGATTACGACCGGGGGTGGCATTATCCTCGTTCGTGATATTTGCAAGGGACGGAGAGTAGTTTTGGGAGGTCGAGAGTTGGATGTGTGCTTGCTCGTAATGCCACTACCGAACTATGATATTGTACTCGGTATGGATTGGTTGAGCATGCACCATGCCAGCATAGATTGCCGCGGGGGTAGAGTTCTGTTCAGAGCGCCAGGAGAGCCAGAGTTTGTATATTCCCGACGGCAGGCAGAGCAGACTTGCGGAGTTTTCTGTGGAGCTTCAGTCGAGGAGCAGCCAGCTCCACATCCATTGATTGTTGAGTTCATGGACGTATTTCCAAAGGAATTGCCTGGGCTTCCACCAGACAGAGACGTTGAGTTCTCGATAGACTTGGTTCCAGGTGCGGAACCCATTTCTCAGCACGTCTATCGAGTAAACAACAGCGAGCTGGTGGAATTAAAGAAACAGGTGTATGAGTTGCAGGACAAAGGCTTCATCCGCTCTAGTTCTTCACCTTGGGGTGCACCGGTACTCTTTGTACCGAAGAAGGATGGGTCGGTACGTATGTGTATCGACTACAGGGCACTCAACAGTCTGACGATCAAGAACAGATATCCACTGCCGCGGATCGACGATCTCTTCGATCAGTTGAGCAGAGCTCGGGTATTCTCGAATATTAATCTAAGGTCAGGCTACCATCAGGTAAAGGTGAAGAGGGAGGATATCCCGAAGACGGAGTTTAGGACGCGGTACGGCCAGTTCGAGTTTATGGTGATGCCGTTTGGGTTGACGAATGCTCTGGCGGTGTTCATGAACTTGATGAACAAGGTGTTCCACCAGTACATAGATAAGTTCGTGGTGGTATTCATCGACGACATCCTGGTGTACTCGAAGACCGAGGAGGAGCATGAGGAGCACTTGAGAGTGGTCCTAGAGACTCTCAGGCAGGAGCAGCTTTACGGCAAGCTCTCGAAGTGCGAGTTCTTCCTAGACAAAGTTGACTTCCTGGGTCATATAGTGACTGGAGATGGGATCTCAGTCGACCCGAGGAAGATATCAGTAGTTGAGGCTTGGGCAGCACCGACGTCAGTGGCAGAGATCAGGAGCTTCCTAGGATTGGCAGGCTACTACAGGAGGTTCGTCCAAGATTTCTCCCGGGTTGCAGAGCCGTTATCTAGGCTGACCCGGAAGGACACAGAGTTTCTCTGGTCAGAGGAGTATCAGGCCGCTTTCGATGAGTTAAAGAAGCGGTTGACGACAGCCCCGATTCTGACATTGCCATCAGGATCAGGCGAGTTCACTATCTACAGTGATGCCTCGGGGAAGGGTTTGGGTTGTATCTTACAGCAGCATGGAAAGGTGATTGCCTATGCTTCCAAGCAGTTATGGCCCCATGAGAAGAACTACCCTACCCATGATTTAGAGTTGGCGGCAGTTATCTTTGCTCTGAAGCTGTGGAAACACTATTTGTATAGAGAGCGCGTGGAGATATTTACAGACCACAAGAGCTTAAAATACGTGTTTACGCAGAAGGAGCTGAACATGAGGCAGCGCAGATGGCTGGAGCTGATGAAGGACTTTGATATTCTACTGCAGTATCACCCAGGAAAGGCAAACGTAGTTGCTGATGCATTGAGCAGATATCCGACAGCTATATGCTTGACGATGGATCGTCACTTGTTAGCAGACTTGGAGAGCCTTGGGATCGAGGTGATTGTGCTGGGAGTGCAGATACAGATGTGGGGCCTCCAGATTCAGTCGGACTTGATTGATAGGATCAAGTCGGCTCAGTTCGATGATGTTTCTCTACGATGCATCAGGGAGCAGGTCAGGCAGGGATTTGCGGACGATGAGTTCACTCTTACAGGGGATGGCGCATTCAGGCACGGTTCCAGACTGTGTGTGCCCAGTGGAGACTTTCGGGAGCAGGTTATACAGGAGGCCCACCGTTCTCAGTACTCGATACATCCGGGAGCCAACAAGATGTATAGGGATCTGAGAGAGCATGTATGGTGGAGTGGGATGAAGCGCGAGGTAGCACACTTCGTAGCTAGGTGTTTGATCTGCCAGCAGGTCAAGGCAGAGAGGCACAGGCCAGGAGGACTGTTGCAGCTATTGCCCATTCCAGAGTGGAAGTGGGAGCACATCACGATGGACTTTGTTTCGAGATTGCCGCGTACTCCAGGAGGGAAGGATGCGATTTGGGTCATCGTCGACAGGTTGACCAAATCGGCCCACTTCTTGCCATTCAAAGTGGGTTTGTCTACCGAGAAGCTATCAGAGATGTATATGAGGAAGATAGTCAGACGTCATGGGATTCCAGTGAGCATTGTATCGGACCGGGACAGTCGTTTCACTTCACATTTCTGGAGGAGCTTGCATATTAGCTTGGGCACTCAGCTCAAGTTTAGTACTGCATACCACCCGCAGACAGACGGGCAGTCAGAGCGGACCATTCATACACTGGAGGACATGTTGCAGACTTGTGTCCTGGACTTTGGAGGATCTTGGGAGAGTCACCTGCACTTAGTAGAGTTTGCATATAACAACAGCTTTCAGGCCAGCATCGAGATGTCCCCTTTTGAGGCACTGTACGAGCGTAGATGTCGTACACCCTTGTCTTGGGATGATGTTGGGGAGCGAGTTTTATTGGGGCCTTAGATGGTCGTAGATGCAGCAGAGAAGGTGAAGCTTATCAGAGATCGGCTTCGCGTGGCGCAGGACAGACATCGGCACTGGGCCGACAGCCACTGCAGACCTTTGGAGTTTGAGGTACAGTTTAGAGATAGGATTAGAATTAGGTTGTCTTGTTTGTATTTTGTTAATCATGTTTGTTTATCATAATTAAATTGAGACCTTGTTTGTGATTAGGTCGGAGACCAGGTATTTTTGAGGATATCTCCGACACGTGGCACGATATGTTTTGGTGGAGGTGGGAAGCTTAGCCCGCGTTTTATCGGCCCTTTCGTTATCAGCGGGAGAGTCGGTAACGTGTCTTACAGGCTAGATTTACCACCAGCATTGGTTGGAGTCCACAACGTATTTCACGTGTCGCAGTTGAGACGGTACGTGGCAGATCCTAGCCATGTACTTGATCATTCCGAGATCGAGGTGGGTCCTACTCTTCGTTATCCAGAGCAGCCTGTTGAGATTCTGGATCGACGGGAGAAGGCATTGAGGAACCAGACGATACCTTTGGTTCGTGTCGCATGGAGGCATCATTCTCCAGGAGAGTCCACCTGGGAACGGGAGGATGAGATGCGCGAGCGATACCCTTATCTATTTGTACCTTGAGGTATGATTTCTATCCTTCTCATTAGTTTCAGTTTCGTCTTAAATTTCGAGGATGAAATTATTGTTAGGAGGGTAGACTTGTAACACCCTGTTTTCTGAAATTGGGGATTTTTGAAAAATTATTATTTTTATTATTTATTAATGGTGTTTAGGACATGATATGATTTTTGGAGATTATTAGTGTAATTAGAACCATTTTCTAAGTCATGCTAAGTCATGACTTATGACTTTGTTAGTATAACTTAGTGTAAACCCTAGTTTTCCTTAACCTAGAAGTTGCCATGACCATGTGAGCTTAGCCATAGGCTTAGAACATCAAATAGTTACTTTTGGCCAAAAGGGTATTTTGGTAATTTACTAGACTTTATTTGAGATTATGTGATTTTTAATATTATTTAATCATGGTTAAGTACCATGATTAGTCCCTAACCTATCCTACCCTAATCTAGAGGTTAGCTACTAACCTAGAAGCTTTAGGATGGATAATTGGTCATGGGTTAAAGCAATGAAAATATCTAGATATTACTTTATGGATATTTTGCTTGAAACCCTCAAAATATATCACCCTTTTTCACCAAAGTCCTTGCCTTAACCTAGAAGAAAGGCCAAGGACACCCCCCCCATGCCATGGCCGGCCAAGGACCCCCCTAGCAGCCACACTTTCTATTTAACCCATCAAAATCATTCATGAACATCTTTACATGAATTTAATCCTAGAAAAATCCTATTTCCTTCAAACACCCACAACTTGATCAATATTGATCCAAATTCACTCTAGTCTTTTGCATTGGGACCCTACAACATCAAGGGTGCTAAGGGAAGCTAGCAATCAAGAATTTGGGAGCTTTGGACATCACCAAGTTGAAGGAAGCACACCCCCTCTTTATTGATTTTTTATTGGATTTGCACAAATAGGTAAATGCCCTGCTACCACACCCTTCGTGCTCACTGCACAGAGCACTAGGACACGAGATATTTGACTTGGACACGGGGGCAATGTCTGCGAGCATGCCCCCAAAGTTTGGTGTCACGTCGTGTCGTGTCGAGTGAGAAATCTCACTCGCACTGGACACGCGCTGTCAGCGCACATGCACGCGGGGGCTAACTTCACGCGTATCGTGTTGCGCGGACACGACACGTGGGTGTCTCGTGGTGACACGAGCGTGTAGCCCTTCATGTGGCGTACACGAGCACGAGATGTGTCGTGTCCTGTGTCGCGAGCACGAGACGTGCAACCGCGTGCACGACACGATCGAAACGTGTGTATCAGTCGTGTTTTTCATGACTGATACGGGTTTCGTATCGTGTCCACGAGTGTCGTGGACACGTGTCAGTGTGTCCATCGTGTAGCCCTATATGTGGGCTACACGTGTGTATGACCACGAGACGTGTCATGTCTCGTGGTGTGTCCACGAGAGTGTGGAACGCGTGCACGATGCTGTGCACGCGTGTGAGTATCAGGATTTACCCGATTGGGTTTTGTGAGTCGTGGACACTTTAATTCGTGTCGTGGTGTCGTGTCAGGTACCTAGGACACTAGGGGATACTTGGGGCATCAGTTACCAACCCTTCGATTCTAGTCTTAGCTCGTGTTGGTGTGTGAAATCGGGTTACCCTATTATCGAGTGCACAGTCCCTATTTTCCAGATTTTGGGTTATTCCCAGTTTTGCAAAAGTAAATTTCAAACCTAATTTTGATATGATTTATACATGTATTAGTATGTTTTTAGTATATATATACGTAGTATATATGTATGTGTGAGTGTAGGTGAGGTTTGAGGATGTATAGTTGTGTATATGTGTAGTTGTGTATGTATATACATATATATGTATATATGTAACTGTGTGTGTGTGTTTGGGGACCAATTCTTGGTTCCAGAATCTGGAACCCCCCCTTGCTGTATACAGCAGTCTCTCCCTCACTCTAAGTCTCTCTCTCACTTTCCTCTCTCTATATATATGTTTTATATATAGGTTTTGTCTATATATATATATGATATATATATATATATATATATATATATATATATATATATATATATATATATATTTGTATTAGGTCACATATATAGTGTCATTATATATAAGTGGGTTTTGTATTATATACAGTGTATTCATATTGTTATATATATAGATATATGTATATATTGTGACTTAATAAGTATAGGTTTATATGGAAAACTATGACAATAGCCTATGGCCAAGACACTAGCCTATGGCCTTGGGGCTAACCTAATGGCCCAAAACACTACTAGTTGACCCTTGTTGACTAAGGGTTGACCAATGTCAACCTTAGGTCAAATTTGACCTAGTTAACCTAGAATTGACTAGGAATGACCTAAAGCAACTAGTTTAACTAGTTTGACTAGTGTTGACCTAACTTTGACTAGTTTGACTTTAGAGTTGACCAGAGTTGACCAGGAGTTGACTTTTGACCAGATGGACCTAGAATCATGTAGTATGCATAGTAGACTTCATTTTTACTATTTAGAATATATTGTGACTTGTGTTGCTCTGATCAGGAGCCAGACACCTCTCCTCAGACAGCATATTCTCTACAGACATTTATACAGCAGGCGAGTACATTCTCTGACCGTTTCATACTTGTTCAGGCTTTACTTCTCGCTCTAGATTACTTTACTTGTTGCTGTCACATTGGAAACACGGATTGGTACTATATGGATCTTTACATGAGATGTTATCCCTCTCGGGAGCATCGGGTACTTCATGTTATGTGTGTTTCACTATCATCATGTACTCCTTTGCTTCCATCTTACATGTGCACTCATGTGATCATGTACTCTCATGATTCACTGAGCCCTCATGTATAACTTCGCGTATACTCATTTATGAGCCTTATGTGAAGTAATCATGTATAATAACGTAACTTGTCTAGATCCTTGTGTATTGATTGGGGAAACGGGGGAGTAGAAGTAGACATGTGAATAATTCCAAATTAGTATAATCATGTGCAAACTCAGTAGTGTAATCATGTATAAATTCTAGCCATTCACATGCCTATCTTGTACTCTACATCACTAGTCACTTACAGTTCTTTATATACAGTAGATATTTCCTTTACAGCTATCTCTTTTACAGCGTATATTTCCTTTCAGCATTTCTTGTATCTTACTCTATTGCCTGTATCGTATTTCCTAACCTGATATGAACTGTGTGAGATGTATTGTGCTCGTTCCTGTCCTGACTGGACCTGTTGAAAATATTACAGAGGATGAGGACGAGGCATGGGTGACTACATATTATGGAGCAGGACTAGATGACACTTGTGTTGAGGACCCTCAGCAGGATCCACCTGCAGCTGAGGATGTTGCTCCAGCAGTCTAGACCAGTTAGCTAGACAGTCTTTTTTACATTATATTTTGTCTCACACTCTGAGTTGTATTTTGAGATGTGGAGATGTATAGACTCTTAGACTTATTGTATTATAAGTTGACATTCTGGATGTTATGTATCCTAGACACTTAGACTTATTTCATCTATGCTATTGTTCTCTTTGAGTTACTATCTATCTATCTATCTATCTATCTATCTATCTGTCTTTCATTCTTCTACCTTAGATGTGATTGAGACTGTATGTTGTGAAGTTACCTCCATTCGGAGTGTATAAACTGTACAGGTACCTTTATATTGTTAGATGATTGACTTAGGACAGCGTTCTACCGCCGACACTGCGGCGTAGGCTGGACGTACCCACGTCTCGTGCCCTTACTCTAGGGTAGGGGTCGTGACAAAAGTCAATAGTTGGTCAACTCTAGCCAACCACACTAGTCAAACTAGGTCATCTAGGTCAAATCCTAGCGCAAACAAGTCTAATAAATCTTACTAGGCCTAACCAAGCCTAGGCTAGCATCCACACACAATCACAAGGCAATCTGAACCACAATAATGCATAATATAAAATAGATACTATATGAATACATACGTTACATACATTATTGTATTGCATTACATATCATGCATGCCTATGCAACACTACATCAAATTACCTACACATATATATTAGATACTTGCATTCATACATACATGTATCTACATGAATACATAACATGCATGTATATCATTACCTACATGTTTGTATTAAAACTCAGTTCACATATTAACCCAAGCTAACCAACAGTTCACAGTGAAGAAAACTGAGAAGGGCAACACAAGTTAGCTATACATCAACAAAACCCAAGCCAATGCTCAATATATGAACTGAGAATAAATCTAATGAAATCTAAAATACAACTCCAATCAGTTCAAAACCAGAAAAACTGGGAATGAAGCTAGTTATCCTGAGAATGCAAGGAAAACCAAAAATCTGGGAATTACAATGAACCCCAAAATAGTTCATGACCAACCTGAGAAGGATTTAATCTCAAACAAAATTGAATCAACAACTCACTGTTTAAAACCCGAATTGACAAAATCCTGAGAACATCAATCTTAAATATATGCAATGCCAAAAGTTCATAGTTAAAACCTGAGAAAGAAATCTCAGGGTAATACCTGAGATCAACTCAGGGCATTTCCTGAAAAAGGGAACTCAGTTCATAACCTGATTTGGTTCCCATATCAACATCAAATAAAATCAAAATCAATGCACCTGGGAATAGATATAGCAGTATTCAACCCAAAGCTCATAGTAATGAATGAAGAACTAAGAAAATCCTAAGTATCCTAACTGGATACTTACAGTTAATATGAAACCTGTTTCGAAACTAAAATAGAACCAAAATTCACATAACCATATCAACCAAACTTGATACTAAATAAATTATCACAAAACCCATATAAAAACTGAGAATACATCTCAAATATATACGAACCCCACTGTTCAAACCTCACTGTATCATAATATTAGAAACCAACCTAACATTATAGATACATACATATTTGCATGAAGAATTATATACATAATATAAAAGAGAGAAGATTACAGAATGGATCAACTCAAGAAGGAAATTGAAAACTAAGGAAATTTGAATCAATTTAGCTTCTAACCAAAAGCCAACTCAGGAAAAGAACCAAACTCAGGAATTACCAACACAGTTCAAAACATCCCAGTAAAGAATGAGAATGTAGTTGAGATTACAAAACATCCCAGTAAAGATATCAACTTCAAAACTTGGGAGAACAATCCAAAACTTAGTTTTACAAATACCAATTTCAGTTCAACAGTATCAATAAACCTTAGTGTTCGAAACCCAAATTCGAAACACAAAATCAATGAAAACCCAAATTCCTTTGTGCAGAGGGTCTAGCATGCATGTGTCCTAGTTAGGAACGTGTCCACGTGTCCAAAAACTCAATTAAAACTGTGTTAAAACTCAAAACTTAAAGTATTAGTAAACACCAATAACCAGTGCTCGTGCGGAGGTGTCGTTTCACATAGGACACGACACAAAGCACAATTGACCACGTGCTCGTGTCCATGTGTGGAGGGGGTGTAGGGCTACAAGCTCGTGTGTCTGCAACATATCCATGACACGCGTACACTCGATACGGACACCGTATCAGTGCACGTTTTTTGCCTGAACCAGTGTAGGCAAAAATGCATGCACGTGCCATAGCATATCTGACACGACACGAACAGGTCTGGAACTTGGGGGCTAACTTGTCTGTCGTGGCCCCCACGTCCATGCCAAGTGGCATGCGGCCATATGGCCTATGCTGCAAGAAAATACCTCCGAGCAGCAGGACACGCACGCGACTGCTTGTGCAACGTGTTCGTGTTCATTTTGGACACGGACACGACACAAAAATCACCCAGTCAACACAAAAATCAAAGAGCATAATAAGGTCTACAAATTTGTTAAAAAAAGTTTTAAAAAAGAAGAACAAAATATTGGTTTAGGTATTTCATCAAACACATTCATAGACACATTGATACGTGTCCGATACGAACACGAAATGGACAAAGTTTTTTACCAAACTTGAGGGACAGGGGACACCTAGATCTACACACCCATGCAAAAAATTGGGAATTTGAATAAGTTTGATAGGTTTTACCTATTGAGGTTAAAGTCTCAAAAAAGCCCCAATTTAAAGTAGCGCTCTTCCTCAAATGGTGTCCAAATGAGCTCCACTCCTTGCAAGCATGCCTCCCTCAACCTCAACTCTAGATTTAGATCCAAATATAAGAGGTTGGGATCAATTTGGTGGAGGAATGGTGAAGTTAGACAATTTGGGGATGAAATTAGGGTTTCCTACAAGGAAGTGTTCTAAAAGAGGCAAGGGGTCATGTAGAGATACTTTATAGGCTAAAATTAGGTCTCTCTTGGCTCAATGTGGCTGCCCGAATGAAGATCTAGGGTTAGGGTTTCTCATATTGGGCTTTGGACCAAGATTGCTAGCCCACTAGCTCAACTACTTAGCCCTTAGTCCAAATGCAAAACTCTCCTAATCTCTCCATGGAACTTAGCCATCCTCAAGTCAATTAAGACCAACTTAAGTTAGATTAGGGTCCCACACGATGTTATCTAGGTCACCAAGGTCAAAGTCAATTCTAGGTTAGTCTCTTAAGTCACAACTAGTAAAAGTCAAAATTAATAACCATCAGTCCAATAATTAATCAAATAATTCCAATAAGTCAAAATGACAAAATACCCCTAGGCTAAAAATGATAAATAATATCCCAATCGCATGGTTAGGCTCTAGGTCAGACAGTCTCTAGGGTTTCACTAGCCGCACATCAAAATCACAAGTCATAGTTTTTAAATAGTTTTAAAATAATTAAAAATCACCAAAAATCATATCACGATTTAAATATCATAAATAAATAATTAAAAACACAAAATTTCAAAATTACCCTTATTTTAGAAAACTGGGTGTTACAAGTCTACACTCCTTAGAGAAATTTCGTCCTCAAAATTAAGATGGTAGTACTCCTTCTAGGTCAATACCCCATAATTATAGTCTCAAATCACACAGTTCGATAATCATATGGGTCAGTCCAAAATCTTGATACTCAGAATCTTTGTCATGCTAGTGAGCAAAGCTACGATAATCACATAGCCCTCGACTAAGGTACATACCTCTAGAATCATGGTATTTAAAATTTTTGTATTGCCGCATGCTTGGCAGCAAAAACTTTAAATTTCCACACCCGAAGAATACGTCTAAAATCCGACTATATGTCCTTACTATGCCAGCTAATACGACTATCGAAGATTCTAGATCCCATAACTGAGGTGACCTAGCCTATATGATTTATCTCAAAAGAAAATCAATCATGTCACAAGAACAACAGAATAAAATTGATCAATCTACAAGGAACAGATGGAATCAAATTTCAAGACAGTTATAAGAGGCAATTGCGGAAATGGAATCGAGAAGAACGGAACCTGTAATAAGATCTCCAATGGCCTGTGCTTCCTCGACTTTCATGGCGAAAGCTCTTCCCTGCTAGCTTCTCCTGGCCTGCTACTGATGCTACATGTACCTCTGCTGCTGAGTTGGTAAGGTTAATCCCTTCCACTGGCCTACCGGAGCCCTAGCTCCTGCTCTCTGAACTGTCCGTCCAAATGACTCATGACACTCTCTCAGCCGATGATCGGATCCTCCATAAAGAAAACATCGGCCTAGTCTCTTCCGGTATTCGCCCCAATCGTGCCCTAGTTTCTTACAAAAAGGCAAAGGATAACAAGCTGCTGTCCCCGGGCCTGCTGCTGCCTCTGCTGTCGCTGCACCTGCTGAAAGGGTACCCGATCCTGAAACTGTTGTTGCTGAAAGTAGACCCTCGGCTGCTGATACTACTGCTGAATCTATAAGTGGGGCCTTTGCTGCGGATACTGCTGCTGAATCTGTAGGTGGGGCCTCTGCTGCGGATACTGCCGCTGAATCTGTAAGTGGGGCCTCTTGGCCGGGCCCGTACTGCCACTAGCTCCATAAGTGTCTCGTGTCCTCTTCTTCTTTAGCCCAAGATCGTCCTCCGCTGCCATGGCTCCTACCAGAATCTTCTCAAAAGTGGCATCGCGGCTGCTCTTAGTATACGACCTGATCTCCCTGATCAAGCTCCTTTGGAACCTTCTCGCCTTCCCGGCCTCAGTAAGTTCTTCAACGAATCTACTCAAACGACAGAACTCCCCGGCGTACTCCTCAACAGTCTGGCTGCCCTGAACCAAAATCTCGAACTGCGCCTCCAAGGCACCGAGTGATGTATCGAAAAAGAATTTCTCCTTGAACAGTTTCTTGAAGGTTGCCCAAGTCTGACCGGTTGTACCAACCCTCGGGTCCGTCTGGTACCAAGTACGGGCCAAGTCCTGCATCTGACTGGCTGCTACCTCAATCTGTAATCCAACTGGTATCTGCGCCAATCGGAATATCTCCTCAATATGCTCTATCCAATCGTTAGCGTATATGATGCCCTCTGTACCTTTGAAATCTCGGGGTCCCATCTTTTTAAAGGATTGGATGTCTGGAGTCTTCGGCTGATACTGCTACATCTGTCCTCCAATGGCTAAGCAGTCACCAGCTTTACTATCGTCCTGACCAACTGGTGGGTATCGTGTATGCTTTGTCAGAAATCAGCAGAGTGGTTCTGCTGCATCTGCTGCTGAGTCTCCAGGAATCTCTGGAAGAAGGTAAACATCTGAGCCGTATCGACTGTCCCTGAAGGTAGCTGCTGCTGGAACATATCTGGAATGACGGAAGAAGACCTCCGGACAGGTGGAGGTGCACTCCCAAAAGCTGCAGACGCTCCTATATGAGCATAAACACGAGGTGCTGTGGCCCCAACGTCCACAATAGGACGAGGGGTGGCAGACCTCTCACTAGCGTCTGCTGGACCAGAGCAATACAATCGTGTCTCAATCACCATCCTAGAGACAGATCAAACAAGTAATCAATACTGAGATAGAAACGATAATTTAAGGGAGGACAGTTATTCCAAGGAAGCAATATTCAACAAGAATTTAGATGGCAGGAATTCAGTTAAGAGTTTTTCCTAATATGATTGAGTACCTCAAAATAATCCTAATCCTACTGCAGGCTGTAGTGATACTCTAGTTCGAATACCACTACACAAATTTGAGACCTGCATGGGCCACCACTAAAAATATGTCATGACCCGCACCCAGTGTAGGAGCACGAGAAGAGGGTACGTCCAGCCTACGCCACAGTGTCGACGGTAGAACGTTGTTCTAGGTCATGAACATAACTAACACAATATGAAATACACTTCCAAAAGGAGGCCAATCACAGAAGGTACGACTTAATCACAATCTAGAGATAGAATATAGCATGATGTAATAGATAAGGGAAATCTTTAAAACTGAGGTACAAACAGAAGTGAAATAAATCAAAATTAACAAACACAAGTCTCAACATCTCCATAATAATACAACTATGAAATCAAGACAACAACTGACATGAAAAGAAAGAACAGTCTAAACTATCTATACTATGCATGGGTATCATCCTCAGCAGCTGCTTGAACCTCCCAACGGTCCAGGTCGCGAGTGTCATCTAGGCAAGCACCATAGTAACGGGTGCAGGGTTCTTCATCATCTGTAATATTTTTAACAGGTCCAATCAGGACAATAGCGAGCACAATACATCTCACGCAGATCATAACAGGTTAGAAAATATAAACATGCAAGATAGTACGATACATAAAAACTGAAGGAATGTACATGATGTAAAAGAGAGAACTATAATGGAAATATCTACTATAAGTAGAGAACTATCAGTGACTAGTGATGTAGAGTACAAAGTCGACATGTGAACGACTAGATTTGCACATGAATATACTAAAGAGGCTCACATGGTTATACTACTTTGGAATTATTCACATGACTATTTATACTCTCCCATACCCCAATCAATACACAAGAATCCAGACAAGTTATGTTACGCACATGATTTTCACATGAAAGCCCATAGATGGGTGCACATAAAGTATACATGAGGGCTCAGAATTGAGTGTACATGAATTCCACATGAAGTCCCATAAAGGGGTACACATGAAGTATAGGTTACACATGAAGCACATGAGAAACATGGTCGTACATGAGAGCACATGAGAATACACGAGCATACATGAACGTACATGAAGCACATGAGTATACATGAATAACATGAGAGCAAGGAATACATGATGTACATGAAACACATGACATGAAGCATCCGATTCTCCCGAGGGGTAACATCTTAATGTAGGGATCCATATAGTACCAATCCGTGATAATATTATGACAACATCAAATAAGGTAATCTAGAGCAAGAATATAATCCTAAGCAAGTTATGAAATAATCAGAGAATGTACTCGCCTGATATCCTGAGTATCTGAAGGGAAAATACTGTCTGAGGAGTGGTGTCTGACTCCTATTCAGAGCAACACAAGTCAAGATGTATACAGGGGATGATAAATGAAATGCACAATGCATCTGCATGCTGTCTAGGTCAGACTAGACTAAAGTCAACACTTGGTCAACTCTGGCCAACCACACTAGTCAAACTAGGTCAAATCCTAGCCTAAACAAGTCTAATAAGTCTTACTATGCCTAACCAAGCCTAGGCTAGCACCCACACACAATCACAAGGCATTCTGAACCACAATAATGCATAATATAAAATAGATACTATATTAATACATATATTACATACATTATTGTATTACATTACATATTATGCATGCCTATGCCACACTACATCAAATTACCTACATGTATACATAAGATACTTGCCTTCATACATACATGTATCTACGTGAATACATAACATGCATGTATATCATTACCTACATGTTTGCATTAAAACTCAGTTCACATATCAACCCAAGCTAACCAACAGTTCACAGTGAAGAAAACTGAGATGGGCAACACAAGTTAGCTATACATCAACAAAACCCAAGCCAGTGCTCACTGTATGAACTGAGAATAAATCTAATGAAATCTGAAATACAACTCCAATCAGTTCAAAACCATAAAAACTGGGAATAAAGCTAGTTATCCTGAGAATGCAAGGAAAACCAAAAATCTGGGAAATACAATGAACCCCAAAACAGTTTATGACCAACCTGAGGAGGATTTAATCTCAAACAAAATTGAATCAACAACTCACTGTTTAAAACATGAATTGACAAAATCTTGAGAACATCAATCTCAAATATATGCAATGCCAAAAGTTCATAGTTAAAATCTGAGAGTGAAATCTAAGGGTAATACCTGAGATCAACTCAGGGCATTTCCTGAAAAAGGGAACTCAGTTTACAACCTGAGTTGGTTCCCATATCAACATCAAATAAAATCAAAATCACTGCACCTGGGAATAGATATAGCAGTATTCAAACCAAAGCTCATAGTTATGAATGAAGAACTAAAAAAATCCTAAGTATCCTAAATAGATACTTACAGTTAATATGAAACATGTTTCAAAACTAAAATAGAACCAAAATTCACTTAACCATATCAACCAAACTTGATACTAAATGAATCATCACAAAACCCATATAAAAATTGAGAATACAACTCAATTATATATGAACCCCACTGTTCAAACCTCACTGTATCAGAATATTAGAAACCAACCTAATATATATTTGCATGAAGAATTATATACATAATATAAAAGAGGGAAGATTACAGATTGGCTCAACTCAAGAAGGAAATTGAAAACTAAGGAAATTCGAATCAATTTAGCTTCTAACCAAAAGCCAACTCAGGAAAAGAACCAAACTCAGGAATTACCAACACAGTTCAAAACATCCCAATAAAGAATGAGAATGTAGTTGAGATTACAAAACATCCCAGTAAAGATATCAACTTCAAAACCTGGGAGAACAATCCAAAACTTTGTTTTACAAATGCCAGTTTCAGTTCAACAGCATCAATAAACCTCATTGTTCGAAACCCAAATTTGAAACACAAAATCAATGAAAACCCAAATTCCTTTGTGCAGAGGGTCTAGCATGCATGTGTCCTAGTATGGAACATGTCCATGTATCCAAAAACTCAATCAAAACTGTGTCAAAACTTAAAACTTAAAGTATCAGTAAACACCAATAACCAGTGCTCGTATGGAGGTGTTGGTTCACATAGGACACGACACAAAGCACAATTGACCACGTGCTCTTGTCCATGTGTGGAGGGGGTGTAGGGCTACATGCTTGTGTGTCTGTAACATGTCTACGACACGCGTACACTCGATACGGATACCATATCAGTACACATTTTTTGCCTGAACCAGTGTAGGCAAAAATGTGTGCATGTGTCATAGCGTGTCTGGCACGACACGAACATGTCTGGGACTTGGGGGCTGACTTATCAGTCGTGGCCCCCATATCCATGCCAAATGGCATACGGCCATATGGCCTGTACTGCGAAAAAATACCCCCGAGCAGCAGGGCACGTGTGCGCTTCTGGTACAAAGTGTTCGTGTCCGTTTTAGACACGGACACGACACAAAAATCACCCCAGTCACCACGAAAATCAAAGACCATAATAAATTCTACAAATTTGTTAAAAACAGTTTTGAAAAAGAAGAACAAAAGATTGGTTTAGGCATTTCAGCAAAAACATTCATAGATACATTAATACGTGTCCGATATGGACATGAAATGGACACGATTTCTTACCAAACTTAAAGGACAGCTAGGAGACACCTAGATCTACACACCCATGCAAAAAAATTGGGAATTTGAATAAGTTTGATAGGTTTTACCTATTGAGGTTGAAGTCTCAAGAAAAGCCCCAATTTAGAGAAGCCCTCTTCCTCAAATGGTGTCCAAATGAGCTCCACTCCTTGCAAGCAAGCCTCCTTCAACCTCTACTCCAGATTTATATCCAAATGCAAGAGGTTAGGATCAATTTGGTGGAGGAATGGTGAAGTCAGACAATTTAGGGAAGAAATTAGGGTTTCCTATAAGGGGGTGTTCTAAAAGAGGCAAGGGGTCATGTAGAGATACTTTATAGGCTGAAATTAGGTCTCTCTTGGCTCAATGTGGCTGCCCAAATGAAGAGCGAGTGTTAGGGTTTCTCATATTGGGCTTTGGACCAAGATTGCTAGCCTACTAGCTCAACTACTTAGCCCTTAGTCCAAATGCAAAACTCTCCTAACCTCTCCATGGAACTTAGCCATCCTCAAGTCAATTAAGACCAACTTAAGTTAGATTAGGGTCCCACACCATGTTATCTAGGTCACCACGATAAAAGTCAATTCTAGGTTAGTCTCTTAAGTCACAACTAGTAAAAGTCAAAATTAACAACCATCAATCCAATAATTAATCAAATAATTCTAATAAGTCAAAATGACCAAAATACTCCTAGGCTAAAAATGATAAATAATATCTCAATAACATGGTTAGGCTCTAGGTCAGACAGTTTCTAGGGTTTCACTAGCAGCATATCAAAATCATAAGTCATGATTTTTAAATAGTTTTAAAATAATTAAAAATTGCCAAAAATCATATCACAATTTAAATATCAAAAATATATAATTAAAATCACAAAATTTTAAAATTGCCCTCATTTTAAAAAACTGGGTGTTACATAAAGTAGCAATGCGCCTAAGTCAGAAAGTGGCAGACACCCACAATGCAAATCCCATGCGTCCATATGTAAAATCCCTATGCGCCCACATGGCTCTTCCAGAAGAGGGTGCGTAGCCATGTTTCCAAACTATGCACCCAAGTCAGGACAGCATCACGACTCGGGCAACATCCATGATCAGTCGTGCACTGAAGTATATTGCTACGTCAGTCTCCACGAGCAGTCGTACACCGAAGCATGCGGCCATGTCAACGCCACGATCATCCAGTCTTTATGCGGCTACACTCTATGCGCCCAAAGGAAGACTATGCACCTACAGGGAAATTAATATATTTTCTCCTGTGTGTGCATAATAGTCGTTTCAGTACAAAACGACTATAAATAGAGGTCACATGACTCTTCAAAATTACAGAACGGAGATCATTTCAGAGCCAAATTGCTGCCCTTCTTGCCAGTGAGCCGAGAGTTAGCAATTTTTTTAGATTTTCTCCCACTTTTGTAAATCAGATTATCAACGGAGTAAAGGAGCAACTGCCGCTCGATCTCTATCATCCCATTTTCTAGAATTCTTTTTGTACTCGGGGATTCTCAGTACAAGATCTCTCAGGTGTATTCGATTTGTGGTGCCTTGTGCCAATAAGAAAAGACGGCGCTTCTTTTTATTTTTGTGTGTGTGTCCACAAAAATGGCGACTCTGCTGGGGACTATCTTTTTCTCTGACAAGAAGGTGGTGACGCAATTCGATAACGATAAAGTGGGGAGCACTCAGAAGATGTTGATCGTGAAGTTTGATCAACAGTCGTTCGAAGAGATGCTCTCGAGGGACGGCTCTACTCCCTCGAAATCGATGAAGCGAAACAAGTCTCGCAAGACTTGGCTTCCAAAGACTCGTGTTGTATATCCTGCCAGTGTCGTAGAAGATATGCAACAGAAGGGGAACTCTGTCATGGGGGCTCATAACCCTTCCACAGGAGCTCCCAATGCTAAAAAGGCGTATACCGTTCCGAGCTCTACTATCCCAGCGACTTCTCTCTTGTGCAATCAACAACAGAGTGTTCGACACTCGAGACTTGGCAAAGAAAAATACTATGATGCCAATAATCGAAGTGTTCGACGCTCTGGGCAAACTCAGCGAGGCTTGCAAACGAAGAAGGTGAAACTGGGAGAAAGCAGCACTATTTTCTAAAGCATGCGCCCAGAGCTATGCCCCCAAGGCAGTATGTGGGCGCATAACTCTGGCCAGAGGACTTCTGTCTTCGATAGGCTATGCGCCCAGGCTCTGATGACCCATTCTATGTGCCCTCATCTAGGAAGACCAGGCATGCTGTCAGGACTTCAGGAAAGCATGCGCCCGAAGGCATGTCCAAGGGTCTATGCACCCATAGCAAAAAGACAGGCCCTAACGCGTACAGCACGGGGATGTCTTCAAGGTCATCACGGAAATTAGGTGTGGAGGCTGCTCCTGGACATGAACTAAGTCCGGATGTGCCAACTTCACTTACAAACCCATATACAAAGCTCGACGATGCATGCGACATGGGTTTTAAGGCAAAACTCCCTTCCGTCGATTTACGCGACATGATAAATCATAAGCGTAATGCGAAGGAGGATACTGTAACTCATGGGGTACATCCGTGCACTAGTATTGTCATCAATTGTTGTTGTTCCAAAGCAACGAAGGTGCCTCCAAGGCAGTCTGTGTTTTGACGACTACATCGCTCTGATGTTGAAAAGCCGCTATGTGTTTCATCCAACATGGCTTCATGGGTTTCTCCTTACGGTAGCCCCAATCAAAGAAGCTGGACCACTAACCCAACCTTTTCTCTCAGTTCTGCGAACAGAAGAAGAAGTCTGCCAGCAAACAGCCAGCGAACTGTTACATCTGAAGGAGTCTATATGGGTACTCAATCAAGGACGAGATTCCTTATAGATGGCGAGGACTCTCAAGCTGGGGGTGATGTTCCCTCAGCTAGGGGTAGTATTCCCTCATAATCTGAAGCAGACGACCTTCATACCGGGGGTAGACTTCCAGATGATAATGATCTCTTTGAGTCCGATGGTGACTATCTACCTCTCCTGCTTGAAGATGAGGGCCTTTTCAACTCAGAGACAAATAGTATCATCACCAGTTGTACTATCTCCTCTATTCATCCTCGCATGCTATCTGCATACATAGCGGATGGAGAGAGACCTGAAGAAGCCAGTGATCAGAACAACAAGCGGCTGGAGAGTCTTGAAATGGCATTTACGAAGATCATTGATATGCTTACCAACATTATAGCAGTCTAAACTGCTGGGGTTGTTCCTCCATCTCAACCGAATGTCTCAGCATACGCTAGTCCGGCTCATAGCAACAACACTCCTTCACTACAAAAGGAGTATCATTCCGTTGTGCCTCCTCTAAATCCCGTAAATGCTGGGGGTGGTCCTTCGTCAACGACACTTGACAATTATATAACAGCCGTTTCTCAACATTCGCTCAATCAGCAGGATGCAATTGATTCTCTTGTTGCTCGTCTCGATACCATCTGACACAAAGACGAGCTTCAAACGATGGAGATATCTCAACCTTATTCTTCTGAATGGGAGAATGCTACTTGCCCTCCTAACTACAAGCCATTGACGCTAAATTTGTTTGACGGGGGATGACTTCTTCTCGCCAACACATGACATACTTCAACACGCAGACTCTGTAATTACCAAAACATGATGCGTTCTTGTCAAAGCTATTTATCATCACCTTGCAGGGGTAGCTTTTGAATGGTTCTGCAGTCTTCCTGACGGTTGCATTAACTCTTTTAAAGACTTGGAGAGATTATTCCTCAACAGGTTTTATGAGAGCGGCATGCATGTTAGTATGTCTACCCTCATCGAGATCAAGCAAGGGAGGAGTGAGTCTGTTATTGCTTTCATCGAACGCTTGAGGCGACTAGCATTGAAGATGTCCTTCGGTATACCAGATTCAGAGCTTATGGATACTTGTCGGCATAACTTCCTTCCTACAGTAAAGTTCTGTTTGGGTATATATAAGTATGATACATGGTCCGCTTTCATCGGGGCTGCTGATGCTGCTGAGAATAATGTTCCTAATCGGGAATTACTGGGATTGAAGACACCCAAATTTGAAGACAAAAGCAAGCACCCCCAAACTATCCCCATTCGTGGGGGTAAAGGAAAAGAAGTCTTGAAGGTCGACACTTCCAAGGGAGCTTCCAATTCTCAGGACGCTCCTAACAAATCTAAGTAGACTTTCTCCTTTGACGAAGGTGATGTTATTACCATTTTTTACACATTGATGAAGGGTAATAAACTGACATTACCTCCACCACGACGTCCTGCGGAGACAAACCAACTCAACGACCCTAAGTACTATCTTTATCACCAGTACGTGCACCATTCTACTAAGGATTGCATCATCCTGAAGAATAAGATACAATAGCTTATCGACGGCCAAGTTATCAACCTCGAAACTAAAGACAAGGGCGTATCTTCTAACATAATCTCTCTTTAATTTGGTGACTTTCCTCCCACAGAAGTTCCATACGGCGTAGTCCCGATCCCCAAGGCAGTAATAGAAGTCGTTAATCTCCTGCCAGCTCGCGACTCAACATCAACGTTGGTGCCGCTCACGACAGAACATGGTGAGAACATGTGGGTCCATCCAGACCTTGTACAAGAAATGACGTAAGGGGTGGTGCCTTCCAAAGCAAGGAGGGACAAGAAAAATAAGTCATGCCATATGGTGTCTTCTCCTATTTACGAAGTTCTATCTAGTGAGATGCGATCCGGGAAGACTTACTTGCGGACTTATGTCCCCGCGCAAGAAGACATAGTGCCGTCTCAAGCTCCTGCTGCCCCCACAAGTTCAGAAGCTGGTCTATCTAAGTCCTCAACTACCGACAAAGCTAAGCAGAAAGAGACACGATTTGACAAGTCTCTGAAGGTACCAAATTCTGAAGGCGTGTATCGGCCTTACAACTCTGACATACTTGCACAACTGGCCAATACACCTGCCAGATTGTCTTTGTTCGATTTACTGTACCTCTCCAAAGAGACTCGTAAAGCTTTAAGTGAGGCATTACTACATGCCGACTCTTATCTCGCTGAAGTCAAAGCCCCCACTGAAGGTCCAGTGTCCTGTCCTCACTGCCATAGCACTATAGAAGTGGTGCCCAACATTACCTTTTCATAAGAGGACATGCTGCTAAAAAACAATTGTCATAATAGACCTCTGTACAATACAGGATATATCGGGGCGATTAAGGTGGATCGGATGCATATCGATCCAGGTTCCTCCCTCAGCATCATCCCTAAAAGTTTACTCAAAATTCTAGGGATCCCTCTGCACAAGCTGTCTGCAACCAATACAACTATCATGGTTTTCAATGCTGGGAGAAGTCACCCTCCGGGCAAGATCTGTCTCAAGTGCCAGATTGGTGATCTCCGAACAGAGGTTTCTTGCTATGTCATTGATGCCAATGTGTCCTACAACATATTATTGGAGCGTCTGTGGATACACGAGAACATGATTGTTCCTTTTACCCTTCACCAGTGCAGTTTAAGTACATCAACAGTGATGGCATCATGAAGACGGAGTTTGCCATGTTGATCCTTTTAATGGTATTAAAGCCTACTATGGAGATTCGGTACTTTATCAATCTCAGCCTCCCAAGGATGACGGCAATAATGATGACGATGAAGCTGAAGTTAATTCATCCGCCAGTGACGATCCCCTGGTTATCCGAGTTAAAGGATGTACTACCCCAAAAAAATACTCTAAAGCCTCTTACAATCTGGGTCAAAAAGAAGAATCCTGATATTGTCAAACCATTGACCATCACTCTCCACAAAATGACTCGGGTGGAACCTGTCGAAGTCCATCCTTCCAATCCTAATGAGTTACCCTACGTGGTGAACTTAACCAAGTCTGTGACTCCTGTTCCGGATAATGATGCCCTCATGAGTATATCGATACTCAAAATATTGTACCTTCAGTGGATGATGTTATCCCTGAAGAAGAACTTGCATATTTTCTGAGTAAAGGTTTATCTTTGAATTACTCAGATGTCTTCCAATCTGTAAACCAGTACACAGATACGTTGTACGACCTAAAGCATGGCATAGGACCACATCTCTTTATGCCGGTTATGACGCCTCGTCTGGCCAGAAGATATCCACTACTTCATCGTTCCATCTAGAAAGAAGGGTGAAGAATTGATCATCTTCGGTCGAATAATTGGCGAAAGATAGTTCGTTCTGGACTTTACTCCCAATTACAATACTGAAGCCAACTGTGATTCAGGAAAAATGCAAATTTACCGATATAGTTGGCAGGCCAAGAATATCATCCAGAACATAGGATATGATATAAAAAGTGACCAGGGACTACACTATGGTCAAGGGCGACGATTGCCAATACGTCACTTTGCTCCTTCCGGCAAACCCGAGAACTATTATCAACGAAACAGTATTGGTTTGGGTTATGTTACTCCTTTAACAACTCCTGAAGGATCAAATGTCGAAGTGGATCATTGTTCTCATTCTTCTGATTCCTGTCTCTGGGACCCAGACTCCAGTATTGGAGACATGTTCAAAGCAACTTTGTCCGTCAACATGGTGTCAATTGACCAAATTGCAGAAGATGTCCAATCAATCGATCTCGAACGATGGGCTCAAAAGATGGACACTAGGTGGGAGTTACGTTTCGAACAATGTGAACCACCTACTGAAAACAAAGACGTCCAAGTTAATTTAGGAGATGAATCATCTCTTAAACCAATCTTTATTAGCAAAAGTCTGTCTGGTGAAGAACGACAATCTCTTATACAGCTTATAAGAGAATATATTGACGTCTTTGTATGGAGCTATGAAGACATGCCAGGCTTAGACCATAAAGTTGCTATGCACCGCCTAGATATCTCGTCTAAAGCTAAGCCAGTGAAGCAACAACAACGGCGGTTACGACCAGATATCATGGAGGTCATCGAAACTGAAGTCAAAAAGCTTATCTCAAGTAGGTTCATTCAGGAAGAACAACACCCTGACTGGGTCGCTAACATTGTTTCGGTCGTAAAAAAGAATAACAAAGTTCGAGTCTGTATCGATTACCATGATTTGAACTCTGCATGCCCAAAAGATGAGTTCTCTCTACCGATTACCGACGTAATGATCGACAATACTTGTGGCTTCGAGTGGATGTCCTTTATGGATGGGTTCTCAGGCTACAATCAGATCAAGATATTCCTCGATGATGAAAAACACACATCTTTTCGAACACCGTTGGGGGTATACTACTATACGTTGATGCCCTTCGGATTGAAAAATACGGATGCGACATACCAGCGAGCTATAAACACAATTTTTTACGATCATTTGCACAAAATAGTAGAATGCTACGTAGATAATATCATAGTTAAAAGTTGTCTCAAGGGTAACCACCTCCAAGATTTGAGAATGGTGTTCGAACTAATTCGTGTACACCAACTCAAGATGAATCCAACCAAGTCTTTTCTGTGAGTCTCCAACGACAAGTTCTTTGGTTTTGTTATCACTTCAATGGGTATACATATTGACCCAGAGAAAGTGAAAGGTATCCTCGATATGCATCCTCCAAGAAATCTCAAAAAGCTATACGAACTTCAAGGAAGGTTAGCCTACATCAGACGATTCATTTCAAATCTTTCTAGAAGATGTCAACCGTTTACTCAGCTCATGAAGAAAGGAGTATCTTTCATCTGGACTGAACAATGTCAGCACACATTTGACGACATCAAGAAGTATCTCACAAGCCCCCCAGTATTGGTGGCTCCGATAGTTGGAAAGCCTTTCTTGTTATATGTTCGCGCTATAGATCATTTTCTTGGAGCCCTATTAGCTCAGAAGAATAAAGGCGGTCACGAACAGGCAATCTATTACCTCAGCCGCATGATGGTGGATGTCGAACATAGATACACACCTATGAAAAAGGAATGTCTCGTACTGGTATTTGCTATCCAGAAGACACGTCACTATGTGTCTGGGCAGACTATCCACATCATATCTAGAGTCAATCCTCTCAGAATACTCATGACTAAACTGGGTTCTCTTAATTCTAATTTAGGTACATGGGCAATACTGTTGACTCCATACGATATGCTATTCGTCCTTCAGAAGGCAGTAAAAGGCCAAGCATTAGCTGATTTCTTAGCAGCTCATCCAGTGTCAGAATCTTCCAAACACTACGATAAAATCCTGGATGAAGTGGTTGAGTCTAACACTGCAACTTAGAAAGTCCCTATTTGGCGAATATTCTTTGATGGTGCGTCAAGAACAGGACCTAAAGGAAATATTATGGTCGGAGTAGGCATCGTGCTTATGTCATCCGACCATCTGGTTATACACCGTGCGTATTCTCTCGTGGAACCTTGCACCAATAACGTGGCCGAATATAACGCCCTACTAATCGACCTTTAATTGGCAAAACAAATAGGAGTTGACTATCTGGAAGCTTACGACGATTCTAAGCTAATAGTTGGTCAGGTCCGAGGGGATTATGAAGTTCGTCACGAAGATCTCATCCATATCACAAAGCACCGATCGAGTTGGCTTCTACCTTCGCTAGATTCTTTATCGAGCTTGTGCCTCGATTACAGAATAAGTAGATGCTTTAGCCGGTCTGGCTGCTTCCTTGACCGTCCCTATCAATACTCAGCATTCGATTACAGTGTCTGGTCGAGAGTTATTCTGTATGAAAGATGCCTTGCGTATTCATCACAGTTACGTAAGAGAAACGAACGTCGACGTCAAAGACTGGAGATTTTCTTTCATAGACTACACCATCTACGAAATTCTCCCTAAGGACCCAAATGAAGTAGTGTCTATCCAACGACGATCCCTCAGATTTTACTATGATACAGCTACCAAAATACTGTACCAACGTTTTTACGACGGGCTACTGTTACGATGTTTATCTGACACAGAAGCCAAACATGAACTACGTGAGGCTCACGATAGAATTTGTGGTACACACCAACCAGGCCCTAAATTACAAGATCGCCTCAAACGAATGGGTTATTATTGGACCACGATGATAGCAGATGTTGTTGAATATACAAAGAAGTATAGGGCTTGCCAGTTCTATGCCGATTTTATTCATCAACCTTCGGAGTTTCTATACCCGACGGTGGCATCTTGGCCTTTTGAATCCTGGGGTATGGTCGTCATTGGCCCAATCAGCCTACCATCCTCCAGTGGACATCGGTTTATCCTAGCTATAACCGATTACTTCTCTAAATGGATGGAAGCTGTACCACTCATCGAAGTAAAGACGTCAAACGTGATCAGTTTTATCAAACATCACGTCATCTACCGCTTCGGCCTACCTTGCAGGATTATCCATGATAATGGTCTACAATTTACGAGCCATACATTCTATCGGTTCTGCGATAAGAGTCAAATTCATAATGTAGCCTCTACCACTTATAATCCAGCAGCTAATGGATTGGCAGAAGCTTTCAATAAGACTATCATCAAACTTCTCAAGCAGTTCGTGTCTTCAAACCAGCACGATTGGAATGAGAAGCTCGGTGAATGTCTCTGGGCCTATCGTACAACGGTCCGGACTCTAACAGGCAGTACGCCATTCTCTCTGGTTTCTGGGAGTGAAGCAGTTCTTCCCCTAGAAATCCAGATTCCCTCTCTTCGAGTAGCCTTAGCCAGTGAGCTGACTGTCGAAGAAAGTTACCATCTGCAACTACAAAAACTGGAAGCGCTAGACGAAATACGCTTATTAGCTCAACAACGTATTAAGCTATACCAAGCACGCCTTTCTAGAGCCTTTAATAAAAAGGTGAAGGAAAGACTCTTTCAAGTTGGTGATCTGGTCTTAGCAATGAGAAGACCAATGGTCACGACGCACAAGACAAAAGGAAAATTCCAGCCTAAATGGGAAGGTCCTTTTGTTATAGAATCAGTGTATTCTAACGGTACGTATGTACTAACCAAGCCTGACGGTGACTTGCTTATGATGCCGATTAACGGCAAGTTTCTGAAGAAATATTATGTATAACCTTCATATACAGCTTTCACATATACCATGTTTTAATCATGTAAATGTATAGTGTAATGTTTACGTGATTCAAAAAATCTTCTAACTATTATCCGTATTTCAAGAGTCTTGAATACACAATGGATAATAGGTCCTCTAAAAAAAATTCCCCAGGGGAATTATCTTCGTTTTACACTCTGCCCAAGGTCTTATGAAAACGGTCACGTCCATATTACCTCTGAACTATTTTTCGATATTTATTTCCCAGTAGAATAATTAAGAAATGTCTTGCCACGTCCATACAACCTCTGAGCAAAACATTCGTCAAAGATAATCACTTCCATATTACCTCTGAATTATCCACTCCTACCTAATGTTATATATCCGTCCACGTCCATATTATCTATGGTCAGATATAGAAGATCCTCTGCTATTACGTCCTCATTACCCCTATTAGCAGTTTCTTCCAACTTATTACCTATGTTCGGAAATCTTGAATATAAAATAGATAATAAGTCCACATCAAATTCCCCAGCGAAATACCTACCAGAAATATCCCTACTACGTCCACACTACCTCTAGTTCTGATATTTCACAAACTACATTCATAAGTTTTGAAAGCCAAAAGATACTTTATTAAAAATGTCTCTGAAAAACAGAGAAAAGAAAAAAGATACAAGAGTCTTTACGGCTCAAATGAGCCAATTACAAAACAAGATTTAAGGGGTACACAACCGATTGATGCTGTCCCTTAAAGCCGCTATCACAGTCTGAGACTTGACAGTGGCACGACGAAGTGCTTCCTCCTGCCGAGCGGCTTCATCCTTGAAGGGGATCAACTTCGCGTGCTCAACTCCAACTTTACCAGCTATTCTTTCAACTGGTCCGAAGTTGTGGCAGTCATAGCGGCCTGAACCGTATAGTCTTCATGTTCAGACGCGACTGTCCTTAAGCTGGCCTCTAGTTGGGCAACCTTCTTGTAGATCTGCACAATATGATTTTACTTTTTAGTGATCTGGACAGCCAGCTTGTTCTTCGAAGCAACAGGGCCTCGCTTGCGGTGTTTAACTGTTCATATTGATCAGCCAACTCATTGATCTCCTTAGCAAGGGCATCCTTCCTTGCTTGGAAAGAAGCTTCCTCCTCTGCTGAGAGCCGTAACCAAAGCCTCGTCTTCTTCAAGAAATAGCAAGGTTGGTCTCTGTTGCTTGGCTTTCCGGAATCTGGCTACCTGGTCCTCCAGATCATTCAGAACTTTCCTGAGACCATTAGCCTGCTCCTCATAGTTGGCGATACTCTCAAGGGCCGTCACTTGGCATTAAGCAATAGCCTTTACAGGTCCAAAGGCAGCGTTCCGATTTAAAACTCCAGGAAGCTTTACTTTTAAAATAGAATAGAAAGCTTTGACGACTTCCTGGGCCATCTCATCATCTTCAGAAGAGGTCGTTGGAGAGGAAGCCTGATGGGGATCTTCCGCTCCCGGAAGAGACGCTTAACAAGAAGCCGAACCTGACAAGGAAGAAATATATCTATTAGTGACGGAAAGGAAAAAACCTGAAAGTGTGCGAAAGAGTTGTAATTTCGTACCTTCTGCTTGCTCAGCACCAACTTGAATTAGGCCTTCAGCCCTGGTTACGAAGGAGCCAAGAGCAGGCCCAGGTTGCTCAATGGTAACAATGTCAAGGCCCCATACATTTTCGACATCAGGCTGTACATCTTCCACAGCTCCAGCTGGACCTGGAGAAGATTCAGTAACAGCCCCCTTAGTGTGTTGTTCAAGCTCTCTTTCTGCAGCTGATGCCGGCTTAAAAACAAATTCCTCGACGCCAGCAATCCCAGAGGAACCAGGAACAACGTCTTGTCCTACACCAGTGTCTTGGGCTACCTCTGCATATTGTTCCCTCTCCTTATCTACAAGGGAATATATGATGGCAGTCAGCCTCACGAGAAGTACAGAAAATCGAAGGCAAAAAATCTTGTCCGAGGTAAAATGCAAAGATAACATACCCGCGGGAGGGTGAGCCGATTGAACTTGATTCTCGTCTAACTCCTTAATTATATCCCCGATCTCAGACATGGCCCCTAAAGAAATATCGTTGGAGGGACTGGCTTTCTGGTCGCCATCGTAGTCCAGGCCTTCGCCCTGGTCATCCCTTGACTCAACCCCTTTGACTAGGGAAGGCTGAACTTCATCTGTCGGTTGAGGACGAGGGGACACCGTTGTCATGTCTACCTCTACAGATGAAGAGGCACTCGCCTCGATCGCAACTTTAGGGTTATATACAAAGGACAAAAGCAAGGGTAAAAAAGCTTTATTCGAAGACTGCACAAGTAGTAGTTCAACCAAAACGGTTATAGAATCTAGAAATGGATCTACCTCCTGTATGGTGACGGCCCGCGATGCCATTCCACCTCTTCCAGTCTACCGAGAAGATCTTCCTTAAAGGAGGTAGCCAGCACCCACCTCATTGGCTCTCTTTGGGGCAACAGTCTTCTTCTTCCTCTTAAAAGTTGGCTCCTAGGCCAGTTCAGTTGAAACTTTCCTCTTCTGAGGAAGATCGGGGAGAGCAGAATCAGCTTTGGTATCCTTTCTTGGAGGCACTGTTGGCTCCCTAAGAGCAGCTCTCTGTTGTGGTGCTCCGGCTGGCTTAATGGATGGAGTGACACTCTCCTTTTTGCTGCCCTTTGGCATCGTTCGGGCTCGTTTCACATTTACAAAAGTAGGGCCAAACCTGGTCCCTAGTATCAAACTCTGCTCACGATCATACCGAGGATGAAAGGTATTGATCTGAGTATAAAACTTGGCAGCAACAAGAGCAGGTGGGTCTCAAGCTTATCTTCGGGTAGAGTAAAATTGACCCCGTACATCCGACGTTATAATAAACCCACGCACGTGCTCTATCGTTCAAGCTGTCTAACGACTCCAGATGTCGGCTAGGATTGCCCAGAAGAAGCTGAATATAGCCAAATTGTCGCACAAAATAGCTCGGTAGATAAGGCTCCAGGTAGGTGTGATTCCTATTCCTGAGCACCAGATGCGAGGGCCTAATAGATTGGAGCCAATGGAATGTCCCAGCAGCCAAGCTAGTAGTAAGGGATCCCTCATCCAATAAAGTATCCATTGTATTGCCACTATCGGATGGAGGCGATATCCTAAAGAACTTGTAGTTCTGAAGGAAGTTTAAGGCCCTTCTACAAGCAGGCACTCTAGTAACGACCCAGTCTGTATCACGGAACCTTCGAAGAAAGGCATCTCCTGCCAAAGAGTCCACCATCGGCCCAACATTTATTAGTTTGGGACAGTGCAATAGCAACCATCCCATTAAGAAATGATAAGGGAGTTCAGTCCGGGCAAAATCTGTTCTACCGTCGGGAGTCACCGTGTTTCCAACAAAATCTTGTAGACCCCGCTGGATGGCACAGACCATTGCAGTAACCAGGCAAGCCGATATCCAAATGATAGCTTTACAGCAGGAAGTATCATACTTCGGCTCATCCTTTCAATAGACCATGAACGACCAGGGACTACGCAGTCGCGGATCTAGATCATCAAAAAAGCCACAAGCACGGCTTTCTCCAACAACTTAAACTCAGCTTGTCGGAAGAAGTGGTAAATCGGGGAATCCCTCTCAGGATCATCACTGTCATCAGTATCTGTGGGCCCATGATCTGTCATCATTTCTTCTATTTCACATTTCGTCAGGGGCTTACAAATTGAAAAGGTGGCCGGACCTTCTCCTTCTTCTTGAACGAAGATATAGTTTGTCCAAGATCTCGTATGGGGATTGGCCCCCCCAGTCTTTCCTTTCTGATTGATCCTGTGGCAGATGAGGAAATGACATAATAACTCCTTATACACATCCGTCATCTCAGAGTTTTCCCTCTTCAGGTCCAAGAGTTCCTCATCACAAGGGACATATTCTTCGTACGGGTCTGTGCCCCAAGGAAGCTTCGATATCTCCTGCATCTCATGGAGAGCCAGGGCCGTCACCCCGTCCGAAGTAAAAAAGTACATGTATGATAATTATACAATTCCGCCAGAGAAACAAACATGGGCTAATTCGTCTTTATGCCATATTGAGTGGCTCTTATGGCATGAAAAGGGCCGACAGCCTTTAAGGTAGCTTCATAGGTTGAAAGCACCCATTCAGTAAGGTCACTCGAAAATGAAACGGGGTACCTCCAAATTCCATCTGCATCTTCCCTACGGGATACGACCTATTCTTTGATATCATCAGATTGGAAAGTGTGTCGGCAGCATAAGGATGAAGGTCGGTCGGGATATCATTTATTATGGCACCAGGGTACAGCCCCCTCGTGGAATAGGACGTAGAGCCCTTGACACACTTAAAAGTGTCCCTCTATCGATCACCGGAGCTAAACTACATCTTTCTGAAGATGACCCCATGAAGTTCAGGAGTTATGTCCCATTTCATTTGCCTCCGCACAACTAGATCGGGGAACACCGACAGAGGATATTGGCGATCCATCGTCGGCAACCATATCCTTTGGTTGTTCAACCTGAACACCAAAGGGTCTCTCAGGCGTATCTTCTCGCCGTCCTTAAATCCCAAGTTGTCACCCAACAAAAAGTATGGCTTCTTAAGACTCTGCACCCCTCCGAGCAGGAACTTTTTATCGTTTATCATCTGCTTCAGGAACACCTTTTCCTGTTCAAGCATAGCAATCATCTGCACTGAAGGCTGATTCTGGCTGATCTTGGCCTGAATATTTCTAATCATGTTGGTTACGAGGCTCGAACCGAGAACTTGGCGAGCAGAGCTGAGAGAAATTCCACCGAGTTCCGGGACAACCATGTTAACTGCAAAGACAGAAAAAAAAAAAAGTCAGACTTAGAACCTACAGAAAAAAGAGCTAAGTGCTGGAAAAATTATATGCGCCTAAATGGCCTGTGGGCGCATAAGGACTTCAAACACATATGTTATGTGTGGGCGCATGACATGCAACTAGCGTGTATGCGCATAGTTTTGTAGGCGCATAAGAGTGCTCAAACACAGAAGCATTCTGCGTGGGCGCATAAAACACGACAAAGTGTGTAGGCGCATACTTCCGTGGACACATAAGAATGCTCACAGAAGTGTGTTGTTTTAGGCGCATATCAATGGTTATGCGCCCAAGCAAAAAGAAGTCCGAGCGTCAAAAATTAACGCTCGAGACTTTGTTTTGAAGCATAGCCTCACCCAGAATGGGGTTGGACTAGCGGAGACGTTGCCGAAGGAGGAGAACCGCTAGGTGCAGCTTCCTTGCCCTTTGCGAATTTCTTGACAGCCTTGGGAGACATGATTCTTACAGAGAAGAAATTAAGAGTATCTTGAAAGTTTTTTGAGATTAAGAGGAGAATGAATTTTTCTCTCTCCTCAAGGCCTATTTATAGGCACAAACCAGAGTTATGCGCCCACATGACCTATGTACCCATATGGTCTATGCACCCACGCAGACTTGGTCTTTTGTACATTATGCGCCTGCTACTTGCTGATATGGACCATGCATAGACATCCCACGAAGGATGGATCTCTTCAAATTTTGCTCCAATGAATCTGTCAGTTCATATTTTCGAAGAAGATCTCAATAGCCATCTCTTGACAGCCTGGCAGCATCTATGCGCCCAAAGAGAGAGTTTTTCTATGCGTCCACAGAGCCATAAGAAAATAGTCTCCCATGCTTCATTCAAAGTAATTCGAACTCGTTTGAGTATCAAAAACTTTGAAGGGGGTCTTGTAGAAGCATAAAAATTTCAGCATTATGTGCCCAACCCAGAAGTAGCTATGCACCCAAGTTTGGAAGTAGCTATGCACCCGAGTCTGGAGGTAGCTATGCGCCCAAGTCAGAAAGTAGCTATGCGCCCAAGTCAGAAAGTGACAGACACCCATAATGCAAATCCTATGCGTCCATATGTAAAATCCCTATGCGCCCACATGGCTCCTCCAGAAGAGGGCGCATAGCCCTATTCCCATACTATGCGCCTAAGTCAGGACAATATCACGACTCGGTCAACATCAACGATCAGTCGTGCACCGAAGCATGCGGCCATGTCAGTCTCTACGAGCAGTCGTGCACCGAAGCATGCGGCCACATCAACCCCACGATCTACCCACGATCATCCAGTCTTTATGTGCCTACACTCTATGCACCCAAAGGAAGACTATGCGCCCACAGGGAAATCAGTGTATTTTTCTCTTGTGTGCGCATAATAGTCGTTTCAGTGTAAACCGACTATAAATTGAGGTCACATGCCTCTTCAAAAACACAGAACGTAGAGCATTTCAGAGCCAAATTGCTTTCCTTCTTGCCAGTGAGCCGAGAGTTAGCAATTTTCTAAGATTTTCTCCCACTTTTGTAAATCGGATTGTCAACGGAGTAAAGGAGCAACTGCCGCTCGATCTCCATCGTCCCATTTCCCAGAATTCTTTTTGTACTTGGGGATTCTCAGTGCATGATCTCTCAGGTGTACTCGATTTGTGGTGCCTTATGCCAATAAGAAAAAATGGTGCTTCTTCTTCTTTTTGTGAGTGTGTCCACATCAAGGTAATAAGATATTACAAGGGTAAAGATAAGGTATTGGACCCAAACCAAGGTATTGGTATCGAGATACCAATTTGACCAAGATATACGATATCTTGGTAGGTAAAGGTTAGGAATATGATACTTAGTCTAGTGTTGACCTCGGTTGACCGAGTTTGACTGTTTTGACACAAAGTCAACCAAAAGTTAATACGTGGCTTAGAATTGACTAGAACTTGACCAGAGTTGACTAGTTGACCAAAAGTCAACTATGAGTCAACCATCAACCTAGTTTGACCTAGATTGGACTAGGAGTTACCAAAGTTGACAGTTGACCAAAAGTCATCTGTAAGTCAACCCTTGACCTAGTTTGACCTAGTGTGACCTAGTTTGACTTAATTTAACTTAATTTGACTTAGTTTGACTTAATTTGACTTAGTTTGACTTAGTTTGACTGAGATTGACCTAGATTACACAGCATAACAAGAATGTCATGACATTCACTGTCAAACCCTAATTAACTCATGACATCTCATCTTTAGGTCTGTGACATCACACTGAGCATCTGTTCTCACTGTTAGCTTAGGGCCACAGGCGAGTACATTTACTGATAGTTTTCATTATCTTGATAACTGCTATATTCGATTCAATTATAGTGTCTTACTTGATTCCCGACACGATGGTTCACGGACTAGTATACGCCGGATCCTGTCATGAGATGTTATTCCGGAACTTTCTTGGTATATTGGTACATTATCGATCTTGTTTCCTCTACTTGTATAGACACCAATTTGGGAATGGACTGGCCCCCTGCTTTTGAATCTCGTGTCATGACGTGTCATGTCCAGATCCATTATACTACTCGGGGATGGAGAGTTATTAGAGGTTATGTGATCAATACCTTTATGTCACTATTATTGTGCTTGGTCACCCTCACCGCATGTAGGGTGTAGTGAGATCTTATATTTCTTGTGCTCGCTTTCCATGTTGGCCGGCTTGACCCTTCTTGAGATTTTACCATGATAGCCGGGCCAAATAGATTAGCCTGATCATGTGTCCCAAGCCGATCATATAATGATCTAATATCTCATGGTACCATTTTATGTTTACGTTTATACATCATATATCCTGTTCTATTCTATATTCCTGTATTTCATACCATGACATGATATACATTTTACATATCCTGTTTATATTTCTTGTCTTGATATTTTATCTTGTTTTTCATTATAATTGTCTCTTATAGAATTTGTCAATTCTTATGGAACTGTTGTTAGTGTTTGTGCTTGCTTATATCCTTACAGGATTACCCCGTTGATGTTTACAGATGATCTAGAGGACGACTGCTCGACCTTCTATGGCTACGACATAGATGGCGAGTACGACTTAGATATTCCCGTGGAGCTAGTGCTCTTAGAGGATGCACTGTCTGCTTAGACTAGTTAGATAGGCTTGCCTGGACTGTGATCCAGCTAGTACTTCAGACTTATAGTATATATATTATTTGGGATTTCTGTTATGTTTTTAACTCTAAACTTGTGTGGGATCTTGCATTTATTCCCTGTTATTTTCCTTCTATCATATCTTTCATATTTTGTGCTATCTTCCTTAGATGTCTTATGATTGAGTTGTGACATTATATACCTCCGTATGGAGATGACAAGTACCTTTATATCGTGTCTAGATGTTGTACGTTATAGACGACCTATACATCGTTCTACCGTCGATTCTGTGGCGTAGGCTGGATGTACCCACATGTTCGTGCCCCTACTTTGGG
>JANAVB010034418.1:4654404-4708786 GCA_029216955.1 Iris pallida
TAGTTCTCTTCGAGTCTCTCGCCGACGATGATCGGTGTCTCGCAGATAGAGGACAGAGAGGATCGAATCTTGGTCGTGTCGTCGTGTTCACTGTGATGCTGGACTTGATGCTCCGATCACCATGTATAGAACCTTCAGACGAAAAGAGGAAGAAGAGGGAAGTTGGGGGTCGGTCGAAATTCTGTCATGGCTTTGCCGTGGATGAATATGATAAAGAAAATGAAGGTGGCTGTCCTATAAATAGGCACAGTGGTCGCGGTCCGACAGTTGGGCGGGCAGCGGTCGGTGGTTAGGTCGGCAGGCGAGGTGGTTAGGAAGTAGTTAGGCCGTTGAGAATCAGTTAGGCGGTTAAGGGATAAGAAGTTTCTAGAAGCCTTGTCGTCATCCGCCGCGAACGGTGCTGAAATCTCGTCATCGTCCCACCTGGAGTTAGCAGAGAGTAGTGGAGGGAATGATGGAAGAATGAAAGTTGAATGAAGGAGTGAACGTTGGGTGTAAATAGTTAAGTAGTTATGAATGTTGGTGGGCTCAGCTGTTGTGCGGCCCAGAGTAGAATAGATTAAAACGGGGAAAGCTTATGAATAATTTGAATAAATAAACGAGAGGTGATTGATACTCACCCATATTTAAGGAAGTAGGGTGAGCTGGGCTGTGATGGCCCAAATTGGATTGCTGGGTTTGGAAGAATTAAAGTTGTTTAAGGAAAATATTAAATGAATCCTTCATTGAATTAATCAAGAAGTTTAATAGAAAATTAGGAAAACCAATAGTAAATAGATTCTAGTTAAGATAAAATAATTAGAAAGCAATAATTTAATTTAATTCTAATAAAATCATAGAAGAAATCCCCAATTTTATTATTTGGAAAAAGTAGAGTTACAAATCTTTCCCCTTGAAAAATTTTGTCCTCGAAATTTCAGATGGCACGATTAGGCACGATTAAGAGCAATCAAATGCAATTTTGAAATTGGCACGATTTAAGGTGATACAAAGTGAAACAAGATCAAGGGATAATAGTCTCGATAGTGTCCGGCAATCATACATATCTGGAGTCACTTTCTCTACAGTTCCTACCCAGCCAGTATGCATCTGGCTGCAGTGAACCTTCGGTTCCATGGTCCTGATAATAATATATTACCAAAATACTGTGTTAACTTTATCCGATATTAGAAAATATTATGAATTTAGGACTTAGTCTCAATAATACCCGAAGGACATAATTACCTATAATTACTTTAACTTAGAGTCCATGCCTCGCCAGTGTGCAGCTGGCTGCAATAAACTTTTAGTTTCCATAATCCAGGTAAATGACTGCAGTGCACACCTGCCACGTTATAGTAGGCCATCGAATATTTCTTAACTTTATCCAGGAAAATTTCCAAGGAGTTCTATGAAGATTCAAAATGAATTCTTTAACAGTCAAAGTCATGATAGGAAGTGAACAAGTAGTTTTATTCGGTACTAAGGGATAAAACATCAAACAAGCGGCCATTACGAAGCAATAGTAAGAAACAGAGACTTTAGAAACAAGTCTTGAATAGAAAACAACAAGAAAAATCTAGATGCTAGAAAGAATCAAATGGAAAGTGATGACCCACGGTCTCCAGCTGTGCGAGAATGCCTCCGGTCTCTAGTCCTCGTCCGGAATCGGAATAACATCTGCTCCTTCCTCTGTCATAAGGTAGACACGTCCCTCTGGCTGTGGAAGTCCCGAAAATCTAGCTGTTGTACGAGCAATGGTGCACTCCCTAGCCTGATGATCAGCTGCACCACAGATAAGGCACTGTCCAAGTCTCTTCCTACACACCTGCCAGGTATGGCCTACTTTCTGATAAAATTCACAAGGCTGCTGAACTGGTCATTGCTGCTACTACTGTGTCCCCTGAGGAGGATGGGATGTGAAGGTCTTCGTCTGCTGGTTATTGGGACATTTGGGTGGTCCCGAGTGGCTACCTCCTCCACTAATGTCACGATCTCTTTTGGGTCGGAGACTCAGGTCAATCTCTAATCTCTGAGCAACGACGACCATCCCAGCATAAATAGTCGCTCCGTTAGCCGTGACTAAGTAACGAAGCTCATGGCTCAAACCCTGTCTGAATCTCGTGGCTCTCATGACTGGATCTCGGGCTCTACCCTCTACGACTAAGTCGCCCGAACTCTGCCGCGTACTCATCAACCGAGCGAGTCCCCTGCTCATGAGTCTAAAACTGGTGCTCCAAAGCCTCTCTAGCTACCTCTGGAAAAAACTTCTCTTTGAAGATTTCCACAAACTAATCCCAAGTCAATCCAGGTACTGTGAGTTGAGGCTCGCTCCTAAATCAGGTATGTGCCAGATAATGCATTTGTACACCGGCTGCCTCCACCTTAAGGTCATTCGGAAGCCTAGATAGTCGCATCACCCTCTCTATATCCTCTAGCCACTCATCGGCGTAGATTATACCCTCGGTCCCAAGGAACTCTCTTGGTCCCATCCTTTTAAAATCCAGGATAGGACCCTCTCTCTGATGGTGGGTGGGAGTAGTCTGAGTATAAGTAGGAGAAGCATGAGTATGGATGGGAGGTAGAATAAAAGAAATAGGCTTAGGCTGAACAAAAGTGGTGGTAGTAGGGTGTACAGGAGCCTGGGTGGGTGGTGGAATAGGTGATGGATGTGGAGCGTATGGCGGATTTGGGATGTATGATGGGGTCTGTATGGTAGTCGGGGGAGGTAGAATATGAGATGTAGGTAGAGTAGTAGTACTAGTCTGGGGAAGTGGGGGTGACGGTGGTAGTAATTGACTAACTAATCTCTCAATACCCTCCAACAATATAGTGGTCTGCTCCCTCTGAGCATCCAATAGACTCTGGGTTTGGGCTCTCTGGGCCTCCAATAGCCCATGGACTAGCTCATGCATCTGGGTGCCCCTCATGGAACTAATGGAATGTCGTGAAGAAGCTCTCGTGACGGGTGGAACGTGGGTACCGGAGAACTCTGGAGCTATCATAGGTAAGGCAGATGATCCTCTCTCGGAATTGGCTACACTCGGAGTGCAGCCTCGCGGATGAGGTTCCTTCCTTCCTTTGGCCATCTCTGGAATTGTAGAAGGAGAACTATCAGTAACTCGTAGGTGTACTGTGTGTGTTAACAAGATATATCAAATACAGAAAAGTAAGCAACATCATAACGGTCCTATGCTGTGATGAGTTTCCTAATTCATCAGGCTTCTAATGGCACTCTAATCCTAAGTACCATTAGGTAGGACCTGCATGTGCCACCACAAAAATATGTCATGCCCCGCTCCCGAATAATCGGGTATAGGCTGATGCATGCCCGGCCTACACTGTCGTTGATAGCGGTAGTGAGCCGTCTAGTCATTAATTACAAAAGTAATCTCATCACAGTATCTAATCTCAAAATCTATACTAACCATCACAGAAATCCATTATACAATAATTACAACTTATACATGAATGTCCAGATACAAAGCCGGTAAAAGATAAATGCTACAATAACAACATATAATCAAATACACCCAATCAATCTCCTATACATGAAACTAGATATCTCAATGTCAAATGAGCTCCAATGCCAACCATGACAATCTAAAGGTCCATCTCACCTATAATCAACGATCCAGTCAGGAAAGGAGCAAAGTATAATGTAACTCAATAAACTCACCATGAAGATCAATGGAACGGTATATCAAAATATAACTGAAAGATAGAGAAGCAATGTGAATAACATATGCACTAACTACGTGTACATGTGCAATTGGACGTTATCAACATGTGGGGACTAATATGTAATCAGACATATAAAATATGCTATCATTCAGTCAATAATCAGGCATGTCTGACGACAATGCTATCAATCACGCAATAATCAAGCATGTCTGACGACAATGCTATCAGTCACGCACGAAATGGGCATCAGGCATACGGTGTATGTTATCAGGCAATATTTGTCCAATATTAGTCAATCAAATATCTTAGAACGTCCCCCACCCGACATGAGAAATAATGTAAGCAATCAATCAAGAACAAGTGAAATAATGACACAAGACAATGTGAGTGCAATGCATGCAATGATGGTAATACTTAGTACATGTACTTGCCTTGATTCTGGGGTTTTATCCAAGTCTTCCAGTTCACCTAGGAATAGAGAAAAAGGGTTTTTAGAATTTATTGGTCTAATCCCTAGACTTAACCCTCTATCAATTTAATTATGCAACTAAGGACTTGACTTGCTACTCACTTAACAACCATACACTGGACCTATTGGTCTCTGGTCTTCACTTCATAATCATAAAGTTGACCAATCATTTCTAAGTGAATTCGATATACTGTTTGTGCTTAATAACTAGCCTAGGCCTAACTAAGACCAATATCCCCATGGCTATACCATAAGACAATTAATTACTTATCTATGGGATCGGCCCAATGTGGCCCAACTGGCAAACTCAGGTCCTTGATTCACTAAGAAACCTAACTAACAATCATGAATTTGAAAAAAAGATCAAGGATTACTCCTGGCACTTGTCTATACTATATATTTGTGCCTAGAAATCTCTCTCTGGACAAGTAGACATAGAGTCTCTTCTCTTTATATCCCTCATACAGCAGTCTGGACTTTTACACTATGTTATTACTGACATGTCCACAACCGATCTCTGAACTCTCAAGCTAGACTCGATAACATGTCGACTAAAGGGAAGAAATAACTTACCTAAATGCTCAAGATACTGCCAGACGTGTCTTCAGTGTCCGATATAGGTGTCCTCGAGTCTGATATGACTCTTCAGAGTCCCAAATCTGGTAGCAGAGTACACACGAGCATTTCGTCAAACAAATGGTGTGCATGAAACGAAGGCATCAAATAAGAGTTCAATTCGAATTGCAACGACTCCAAAATTGGAGAGAATTCACAAGGGTTAATCTAGACACTCACAAATATAATTTTCAGTCTCAAAGAAAATAAAATCAATCGATAATCAATCGTCCCAATCTGATGGAATGAAATCAATTCTAACAAAAAAGAACAGAGAAATCGATGAATAGTTTAAAGAAGGATCGATCACTCACCAATCCTATAGTTCTCCTCGAGTCTCTCGTCGACGATGATCGGTGTCTCGCAGATGGAGGACAGAAAGGATCGAATCTTCGTCGTGTCGTCGTCTTCACTGTGAAGCTGGACTTGATGCTCCAATCACCATGGCTAGAACCTACGGACGAACAGAGGAAGAAGAGGGAGGTTTGGGGTCGGTCGAAATTCCCTCATGGCTTCGCCATGGATGAATATAATAAAGAAAAAGAAGGAGGCTGTCCTATAAATAGGCACAGTGGTCACGATCAGGCAGTTGGGCGGGCAGCGGTCGGTGGTTAGGCGGGCAAGCGAGGTAGTTAGGAAGTAGTTAGGCCGTTGAGAATCAGTTAGGCGGTTAAGGGATATGAAGTTTCTGGATGCCTTGTCGTCATCCTCCACGAGCGGTGCTAAAATCTCGTCGTCGTCCCACCTGGAGTTAGCAGAGAGTAGTGGAGGGAATGATGGAAGAATAAAATTTGAATAAAGGAGTGAACGTTGGGTGTAAATAGCTAAGTAGCTATGAATGTTGGTGGGCTCAGCTGTTGTGCGGCCCAGAGTAGAATAAGATTGAAACGGGGAAAGCTTATGAATAATTTGAATGAATAAACAAGAGGTGATTGATAATCACCCATATTTAAGGAAGTGGGGTGAGCTGGGCTGTGATGGCCCAAATTGGATTGCTGGGTTTGGAAGAATTAAAGTTGTTTAAGGAAAATATTAAATGAATCCTTCATTGAATTAATCAAGAAGTTTAATAGAAAATTAGGAAAACCAATAATAAATAAATTCTAGTTAAGATAAAATAATTTGAAAGCAATAATTTAATTTAATTCTAATAAAATCATAAAAGAAATCCCCAATTTTATTATTTGGAAAAATTAGAGTTACATGTGGTAGTTACAATCCTACCTCCCTTAGAAAAATTTCGTCTTCGAAATTTAAGTTGGTTGTTCCCTTCTCTAGGTCAGGCCCCCAACAAATCAAGGTCTAGCAAAATCCTATCTAAAGTTATACAACATGCAATTCTATATAATGGAAACAACATGCATGGTTATAGCCTCTACAGTGTCATGTTATTGCCGTCTTTATTAGGGTTCATATCTACTCTAGCATGAAAATCACGGATGCAAGCTAAAGATACTAAGAAATCAATCAAGCAATCAATAGATGGAAACAAAAAAGAAGGAAGAAAGAACAAAATCTAACCTTTTAACCCATCACCTGCAGTGTTGGTCTCCTCAACCGCCATCGTAAAAGCCATGCACTGGCGGGGTATAACACGCTGCTAGTTTGGGGCATGATGCGGTGCCACATGTAGACTAGCCAGAGCTCTCTGGGTTGCATGGCGAGGGCTCAAAGGGTAATCCCTCATCTGATGCCCTTCGACGCCGTACTATAGGAACAACACTAGCCTTTTTCTGTACACCTCCCAGATGTGGCCGAGCGTCTTCAGAAGTGGCCAGGAACATGTTGCACTGGTACCTGTTGCTGCTGTGGTACCCGCTGGACGGGCGCCCTAGCCGGAGCCTGAAACTGCTGTTGCAGCGGTTGGAATGATCGATGTTGAAGCTGGGGACGCTTAGCAGGCCCTGCGCTGCTAGTGGCCCCAGACAGGAAGTCACGATCTCTCTTGGGCTTAAGGCCCAACTCCCGCTCTACCTTGCGTGCCTCCGTAAGGATCTTCGTGTCGGTCATGTAAAAGGAAGGAATGAGGATCTTCACATCCCAAATCAGTCGCTCCCGGAAATGACTTACCCTAATCTACGGGTCTTGCATCATGTATTCTGCATATCGGCTCAGCCTGTCGAACTCTGCAGCATACTCCTCTACTGACATGCCTTCCTACTGGATGTTTTGAAACTGTCTGGCCAAATCTAGCATGTCGGTAGGAGAAAAGAACTTCTCACTACAAGAAAAAAGGCTTTTCTTGACGGTTATTCCCCGTCAAGAAATGGGTATCTTGACGGTTGCGAATCCGTCAAGTAGGCCGGAGTCAAGAAACGCCCCCCTTTTTTTGACGGTCGCTAGTAGGACTTTTCTTGACAATTTTTAGCCGTCATATGAAGTAATTTTCTTGACTGTTTTTAGCCGTCAAGATAGTAGTTTTAGAAACCGTCAACGTGGGCAAAAATATTTCTTGACTACGGCCTAGATGACGGCTATTAGCCGTCAAGAAAAGCATTTATTCACAGGCTATTATGCAGCATGATTTGAATTAAAATTGACGTTTGACAACAGTCAAGAGAAGCTTGCCAAAATGCAGTCAAGAAAAGCTTGCCAAAATTTCATCAAAAATTATATAATATTAATCAAACACATATAATATCAATCCAGAAGTTACACATACATCAAATTACTATAAAACCCAATTTTTATATTAACAAACTGTATTGTTCATACACAAAAAAATTTCCAATACCCATCCCACCATAAACATCCATCACTTGTCCAACCACAACATAATCCAGCCAGTCCACATATGCCACATCTGTAGTTTCCATACCACTTAAACATCCAAACCACAAAACATAATCCAACCACATTTGATAATCATATAAATAAAACCAAAAAAGTAGCAAACCAGACCGGAGCACATCCCTGCCATATCCACAGCATTCCCCTATTCACAGTATGCATGCACCTTCATTTTTTAGCAAGTTCCTGAGAGAACAAGAACACAAATTACCAATATAGAGTTCTTAGATAGATATTGAACTCACTATTTCATAATTATCAATATAGATTGATTTTATTGCTGCACATACGATTTGAATCACTTGATTTGAATCACTTGACAAGAATATGAAGGCCTCTCTTATATTGACTACTGCAGAAGACTTCCAAATAGCTAATGCTTGTAAGCAAGGCAGCTCAGGAGTTGAGTTAGCTCACCCGTGAACATCTAGACATTCTGAGAAGGCACAACCAACTTATGTGATTCCCATAGGATACAATGGAACTCCTATAGAATCGAAGAAAAAAAATTTCGTGATATGGCCACCAGTTACACCACTGGAGTGGACCCTAGACTCACTCTCATAAGGACAACAGATAGAGATTACCATGACCCAGAATAAAATGATTAACCAATTCATTTAGAATAAAATTAGCGATTCTTCTACGAATTGAGGAGAAGCAAGATCGGCCGGGAGTGACATTCAACGCCATCAAAACATGACGGTCATTTTTCTATGCATATCTGACTTAACATTGTACTCTCATTTTGAATAGCAGTTGAGTACCTCTCTAGCAAAAATCAGTAACTTGTTGCATGATGGAAGTTGCCCCTTTAGCAATCGCAACTTGTTGCCTGTCCATCATGCAACTCTTTTATGGATGCTTCTGACATGATATAGATATAAAAGTTTGAAAGGAAACCCATTCTAGAGTTTCCTTATTTTTATTAGAAAAAAAATTCAAAAAAAAAAAAAAAAACATTTAGTCCAATAGTCAGGGGCATTTAGTCGCAGTTCTGGCATACCAAAAATATATACAAAGATCTTTAACATAGAATACTTGGATAAATTGCAAACACATTGGAAGATAAATATGGATGAGGAATCTCATTATGCAAGAAATGCTGGAATAGCAAGCACTAATGTTCCTTACCTTCCAAGAGCTATGCGAGTATAGAGTCATTGACATTGATATCTGTTCTATAGCAACATTATAATACCTTGCATCATAGCCCATGCCAAAAACAATTGTATCCCTCTCTGTACAACAATCAAGGTCAACATCAATAAACTAAATATATTGGTTTCAAAAAAATAGAAGAAAATCCAATACCTGCTTGTGAGCACAATCAGGCTGTCCATTTATCTCCCATTTTAAAATCACTACAGCCATCAATATTGCACAATAATGATGGTATTTCCACCTACAACAAAAAATGGAATGGTCTCCCTACAATTTAGAAACTCACCCAGAGTTACTTATTAATATTAATACTCTCATGTTAAAAGGTTATGTCTTAAACCTGAATATAACAAACTCCAATCATTTAATTTTCAGCAGATTGTAGTTTATACTTACTATTGTCATAACACAAGGGCAATTTCCATGCCCCCTCCAGCTAATTTCTAGGGATTCAGTTGTATCAGTTGCATCACAAAGTATATTAATACATTTAGAAAGAAGGTTGGGGGTAGGGGGAATAAAGAATAATTTTCTTTTAGCCTTCACTATATGGAAGACCAAATGTGGTGACCATACGATTTAACAAAAATATTTTTGTGGCATAATAAGGAAAAGAAGTACTGCATAGGATTCCATTTAAATTATTAATTCTTGCGTGAGTCATAAAGCCAATAATAAATATTGAAAACTCAACGGTCGTAACCGATGACGACTTGCTAATAAATGCTGATATCATGAATGCTTGACTAAGCTGCAAAGGATATATCAACATAAACTATGAGTTTGATCCTATAAGTGGAGAGAGGAGCATTGTAAGGTAGATAATCCACTCATACTAAGTGTATCCTGATGTATCACTCATAATAGCTAGACATTATATAAACCATTCCCATGTATGACTGACTATATACAGTTAGAATATAACAGTCGATTAGCTCGAACAGAACAGTCGATTTAGTCGATTTGCTCGTTGAACGTAAGAAGGGGGCAAACCTATCTGCCTTATCAAGGCAGTGTCGACCAGAGACACGATCGGGCAAACCTATCTGACATTGGCTCGGTATGGGTGAATTATTGGCTCAGTTTGTGGGAGGATCAAGAGAGTATCTAGCTCAGTAATAGAGAGCTAATATAGCAGAGCAGCAGAGCTCAGTATCTGAGCTCATACAACAGTTCCAGAGAGCTAAGTATCAGAGCTTAAGAGCTCAGTATCAGAGCTTCTATAGCAGTTCATCTAATAGATGACCTCCAGTTCATTTTATAACCAGTCTCCAATAGCTGGCCTCCACATCATCATTGCCACATCATTGCTACACATCATTGCCAAGTCAGACTTTCTTTGGTTTGAACTCTGTAAATATAGGAGTAGCAGGGAAGAAGAGGAACATGAATGAACTTGTTACTTTATTAATTTCTTTTTTGTGGTTTGAACCTGTCAACACACCTATGATTGTAAGATTTAATGTAATTAAATAATCAAGAACTAAGATCATCTTGTTAAGTTTTCAACCTCGGTAGAAATTAGGCCTCTACTGAAGCCAACTAGTCCGTATTCAAAAGCTTCAGATACACGGCAAGAGAGGGATATGTTTTTGGTAAAAAAAATGAAAGCATCCAGACTTGCATATACATATAAATGCTAACTTAAGGAAGTGGAAACTCATGGACATGAGAAAGGAATAAAGAAAATAAGAGACTCTAATGGTAAAGAATGGTGAACTGCAAGTTTTATAAAGAAGCTTCATAGTGGATCTATGTACATAAATTGAAGATGTAACAAATTTGTGTCTATATCTAGAGCATCCTGGACTGTAGTGTCCATATATTGTAAATATGTGTACTTGTCTTAATTCCCAAATTATCATTTCATATGTCAAATATCATGGTGGTAAAGTCATAAATAATGGCCTAAGACTACTACGAATGAACTAGAGAGGAAACAAGGATTTCAGTTAGGCCCAGATTCACCGAGGAATTGTATTAGTATACGCTTGATAATTATACTCATGATGGTGAATTCGGCAAATAAACTACATCAAATAAAATTCACTTTAAGCTTCATAGAATGAATGCTTGCATGACTGAATCAACAGTATATGATGTAACCAAACCAAGAACCAGAAAAAGGACTTTGGAAACTATTACAAACCTAGCTTTACAAGTGAGGAGGTTATGCACTTGCCCTAAACCTGAACCCTCCCATGGTGAGTGTACTACGGACTCCCCTTCTCCGACCACATCGGTTCCCTAATGGACCCGTTCCTTCACCCCGTACCGGAACCAAAGAGAGCAGCTCCTCCGCCAATGCCTCTACTCTGCCCGCATCCACGCCTTGGACATTCCACTGCTACCTCATCATCTCCACTTGGCTCCACTTCGAGCACCGCTAGGACAAACACCTCCGCTCCAAGTCCACTAAATCATTTACTAATATGCTGCTCACGCATCATGCAACTAAGAGTTAGTGTGCTCGTAGAGTGTCGAAAACAAAATCGAGCCCCTTGACGAGCGTTGTAGAAAAATACCCCCAATTTCTTGCTAAGTGCTTGTAGAGAGGAAGAAGAAATCAATGTATTCTCGCTGTAGCAAAAACCCTAAATTCTTTCGAGACAGAAAACCTAATTTCATCTTTTATATTGGCATAAATCGAAGTATACGAAGAAATAAAATAGATCACACCTTCTTTGCATAGTGAAGATCGAAGACTGTGGCGTCGGTGGTCTTGCTCGAAGGGACATAGAAGAAGGGCTTTATTTGTTGGTCAAGGAAAAAGGGCAGTGGGAGTGTGGAGATTCTTCAGAGATGAGGGGAGGGGGTCTCTCTCGTCGAGAGGGTTTCTTGCGGAGGAGAAGGTTAGGGAATGAGGAGGAAAGGAAGAGGATTCTCTGAGAGAGAGTTTTACGAGAGATCGAGGGATTGGGTCCTATGTTCCTTGATTAAAAGAACAACCATTCGTCAACAAATATAAAAATTTTGAAAAAATTATTATAATGGCAGCTGAAAATATTGTGCCAATTTTTTCGCACATACAGCAGATGACGGTTATCACCGAGCCATCAATTTATAAAATAATGTTTTTTGACGGATTATCTAAAACCGTCAACTATTATGCTATAAATTTGCTAAACTAACATAAAATGTGGCCTTTCTTGATGTAAGCCTAAAACTGTCAAGATAACTACTATTGTTTACGCTTTTAGACGACTGTCAACTTATAAACCGTCAAGAATCATCATTTTGCTTGTAGTATCTTCTTAAAAAGGTCCATGAATTTGGTCCATGTGTGACCCTCTCCAGCAAGATCCGGCTCATTTCTGAACTAGGTCCAGGCGATATCAAGTAGCTGCAGCCCCACTGCTTCGACCTTCAAATCACCAGCTTGGCGAGACACGCTCATGACTCGTTCGATATCATTGAGCCAATAATCAGCAGAGATGATGCCATCCGACCCATTGAAATCTTGGGATCCCAACTTCTTGAAGTCCTGAATATTGCCTGGCCTTTGCTGGGTATCATATTGCTGGTTCGGAGCTCCTCGCTCTACTACAGCTAGATTGAGCTGATGGGCATCCTCCATGCCCTTGTCGCATTACGTCCAACTACCTCTGTTGTGCCTCAGGCTGTGCCTTTGTACCTCTTGTATCTCTCTGAAGAAGGCAAACATCTGCCCTATATCAGTAGGTACTGAGGCAGAGAAGGAAGATCTCATGGAACAGATTGTAGAGTCTGCTGCGTAGGAGAAGGAGGAACAATAGCAACAACTCCGGTCACCGTCCCCTGCACTAAAGTAGAAGCACCCACAACAACCTCAGGAACGGTCCTCGTCACTGGAGGAGGAGCACCCCCAAAAGTAGCTGCTGTCAATCCAACCCCAGGGTAAGTAACTGGGCAGGATCGCAGAAAGTCACAGACCTCTCTGTACCTGCTGGCCCTGAATGCTAGGATCTGGTCTTAGCCATCCTAAAGACAGATTGAAAGAAGGAAGTCAATATGGCATATGATAGAATATATTCAAGGAAGGACAGTTAGAGTGCAAATAATCAGCATCAAGAAAGGACAGTTGTATAGAAGCAAATTGGATGTTTTTTCTAAATGTGATTGAGTATCCATAGCCTATAGCCTCTATCCTCTATACCTAAAGTAGGCTCGTAGCAGCACTCTAAGTCGAGCACTACTATGACATTGCACTAATTGTGACTTTTCAACCTGCATGGGCCACCCCTAAAAATGTGTCATGACCCGCACCCGGTATAGGGGCACGAGTGCGTGACATCGCCTAACCTATGCCGCAACATCGACGACAGAACGCAATCAAGGCCTAACTAAAGTGACAAACAATATAATATCATAACCTGTCGAGATAGTCAACTCCAAACAGAGAATAAGTAATGACAATATTTCCATACTCAATAATATTACTAAAGGAAGATCACCAGTACAAAAGATAAAGATAAGAAGATAAAAAATATCCAGAAAAGTCTAACATAGAAATAACACAAGTCCAAAAAGTCTAAGAGCCACAATCGCAAATACAAGTCTCTAAATAATAAACATGCCAAGAGTCGTCAACTGGAGACTAGGTCCAGTACAAATCTAGCCTAATGAGTCGCTGTCACCCTCATTTTCTCGTATTTCCCGTATTTCGTATTTATACTCGTATCTGGATTTTTGGCATGTATTTTTATTTTTCTCGACTTGTGAAATTTTGGTAATTCTCGTATTCTTGGGTTTTTGGCATGGCCCGATTTTAATTGGTTGGTTTGGTTCTATATGATTGGATCACCTTAACATATACTACACCCTCAACACACCACTTTCCCCCCTCTTTATAATCCCCACCTACCACTCTCTCTCTTCATTACCACCACCATTTATTTTCTTCTTCTTCTCCTTCCTCCACAACTCTCCACCCATAGGCAAGTGCATCTTGCCACTACATGAGAACCCTCTTTTCATTGTCCATTTGCTAGATTAGGACATGGTGATCAACATTAGAACTTGGGTTTTTGTGATTTGGAGCCTCCATTGTTATAGATCTAAGTTATTTATATTTTCGGATTTTGCATGGTTTGAGCTACTTAAGTTGGATTTTTATGGGTTTTGATGTTTCCTTATGGAAGAGAGTTCAATTCCACCCTGGTTAGAACTTTGGAAATCTGGATTTGGAGTTCGGATGACCAAGTTATGTTGTTTTAAAGTTTTGGGTTCTGCCATGGTGTTCTTGCTGTTTGGAGAAGACAGTGAGCAGTGCGCAGAGCTGTTTAGCTTACGCACACTGAGCTATGCACGCTCTTTAGCGCTGCATACGCAGGCTTGAGTACGCTTCCTGTTGGAAGCGTGTCTCCTTCAGCGTGCGTGACTTTTCACACACTGCTCCCTTTAGCGTGCGTGACTTTTCACGCACACTGCTCCCTTGAGTGTACGTGACTTTTCACGTACACTGCTCCCTTCAGCGTGCGTGACTTTTTACCTACGCTGCTCCCTGTAGCGTGCGTGACTTTTCATGTACGCTGCTCCCTGTAGCGTGCGTGACTTTTCATGTACGCTGCTTCCTTGAGCGTGCGTGACTTTTCATGTACGCTGCTCCCTTGAGCGTGTGTGACTTTTCATGTACGCTGCTTCCCTGGAGCGTGCGTGACTTTCATGTACGCTGCTTCCTTGAGCGTGCGTGACTTTTCATGTACGCTGCTTCCCTTGAGCGTGCGTGACTTTTCGCGTACGCAGCTCCCCCTGCGTGCGTGACTTTTGTGTACGCTGCCCCATGACCCCTTGCTTAACCCATTGGCTCTTGGAGTTTTGGTCTTAATTCTTTAAGCTTTGCTTTTCTATAGCCCTGTATATTGATATTTTATTAGATATTTTACGTCCATTTTATATCCTTACGCATTTTGTCCTGAACTTGATAATCACGAATTTACTGGATATGTTTGGAATTGATAATTGAACATGACATGATAGTGGCCCGTCGTGGCGCACTCCCGACAAGTACCCTGACATGATTTATCTTGATAACTTAACTTGACCTGTCTTGACACCGTGGGTGGTTCCTTCTTGCTTGCTTGTTAAATCCACTTGTCCAGTCTCGCATCATGTCTAGGATGGGACTCCTGAGTACCACGGTCAGGAGTACCTATGAAATTGGACTAAGGTTAATAATTAGTATAATTCACTAGTCATGAAGAGATGTTCCCCAGTTACAGGCAATCCCGTTATCCCGGCCGCAAATGTTTGGACTTGTAGCCTGCCGACGAGTAGGACACATTTCCAGCCCACTGTTATGTGGGGCACCCGCCATTGTCACTTAACATGATTGAACTCTATTGTCACTATAATGCATTGTACTCTCTAGATTGTCACTATAATGATTGCCTGGATAACCTGGATAGCTGCAGGGCCTGTGACTACTTGGAGCATTTCATTGCATCTTGCTAGTAACTAGGACTGTGATAACCCTAGTTAGTTAATGTAGAAAGCCGTAGGCAATGATTGGCCATGATTGCTTGGATGGAGTCTGGTCCAGTATAGTATTGTCTAGAATTAATTGATTGTAAGATTGTACCAGAATGATTGAATGATTGTCACTCCAGATTGTCACTATAATGATTGTCACTCCAGATTGTCACTATAATGATTGTCACTCCAGATTGTCACTATAATGATTGTCACTCCAGATTGTCACTATAATGATTGTCACTCCAGATTGTCACTATAATGATTGTCACTCCAGATTATTACTTGACCTGATTTCTTATATTTATCTTGCCGATAAATGGTGAGAGAAACCAAGTTCCGTTCAGACGAAGGGTTACAACCCCGGTCCTTGTTTGGTTTACGGGTTGTAACCTAGCTATCTGAATAGTCCCATGGTTATCTCATCGTATATCATCCTGTCATGCTTTTCCATATGTCCTGTCTTTTAGTGATTCTATACAAGATTGTCTTTTATAATTACCCATCATGCTTTTTCTTAAATTACTGTCTCTTATTATGTAATTTTATTATTGTGCTAATTTGCTGGCTTTGGTTCTTATTTTTGTGGCCTCCTTTATGGCACTTGCTCTTCCTGGGGTCTGACCCAGCTGGTTTTGTATGGCCAGATACCGGAGCAGCAGCAAAGGATCTACCTGTCTTCCAGCCCGATGGTGGTCACCAGGCGTAACCAGGGCATCGAGTGGGTTTCTTTCGTTCTTCCACTGTAATATTATAAATTATTCTTTTGAGGCGTTTAGCCGACGAGCAAGTGTTAGCTCGATTGTACTTACTTACTGTCTGCCTACGGGCTGTAACATGATTGACAAGCCCCGGGGGTTGATCATGTATGACTGAACTCTTGCTAGTCCTCACATTTTGTAACGACTAGCTTCATGATCATCTGGATATGTAATGTTTGGGACGCCTTACAATTGTATATTCGGAGATCTGATATCTTGTGATTATTATTATTTGGTTGAGATTGAGACAATAGGCTATTTTATGACCTTAAGAGACTGATGGATTGTAGTAAAACCCTCACATATCTAGACAGCCGTGACCGTATAGCGGTCTGGATTCCATTCCGTTATACGTAGCTGGCTATGTCTGCCCCCGCTCTCCAGTATTCTGGTTCTGGGGCGTGACATGGTTTAAGTGGTGGCCCATGCAGGTCTTGTCAATCAAGAAATGTGAGGGTTTACCGAATAGATGTCTCAATCAGTATTCGCCCTTGATCTCCGCTCGTATTTTCAAATCCCTGAAATTCTTGTCCTGATTACATGCTTGTATCGTTGATCTGTCCTGGTCCTTCCTTATTGTTTCCCTGTGTCGTCTTCCTCAGCGGCAATGCACCTGACCCTGCCGATCAGCAAGGAGGAGCACCTCCCGTGGACCAGCAGCAACCAGAAGATCAGGCCCAGCACTCAGGAGCAGCCTCCCGAGTCGTACCTACTAGAGGAGAGCCGCCAGTTCAGTCAGTCCAGCCTGCAGATCCTGATGATGGCACTTTGGTGGGTCTCATCAGATCATTGTTTGCTTCCCAAGATCGTAGAGGCGATGCCTTGCACCAAGCAGTGGAAGATGCTCTGAATAGAAGTGGACCCCGAGGGAACAGTGCGGTCAACAGTTTTAAGCGCCTGAACCCTCCATTCTTCGATGGCAGCGAGGATGCCATTGCTGCCGATGCTTGGCTACAAGATATAGAGGTAATTCTCGAAGCCGCAAAGACTCCAGAAGAAGAGAAGGTGGCTGTGGTGCGCCTACAGTTATTGGATCTAGCCCGCAGTTGGTGGGCCGCACAAGCAGTGGGATTGACAACACCTGTCCCCTGGGCAGTGTTCAGCAAAAAGTTCCAGACCAAGTATTATGATGCAGTGGCTCGGTATGACTTGCAGACCAGGTTCAGTAATCTTAAGCAGATGGGGAGGACGGTCGACGGATATGCGGCCGAGTTTTCCAGACTCAGTCGGTTTGCTCCCACCTTGGTGGCAACCGAGTTTGACAGAGCGCAGAGGTTCCAGCAGGGACTTCACCTTGAGATTATATTGGCAGTAGAACAGTTCGAGCATCAGACCTATGATACGGTGTTGCGAGCAGCAAGGAGGCACGAGTATACCTCCCAGAGAATAGTGGACAGTACTGGAGATCGGAAGCGGTCCCATAGTCAGATGAACAATCTTCAGCACCAGCCCCGGCAGCTAGGGCTTTGACTATTGGAACTCCGAGGCAAGCAACCTCAGTGTTGACATAAAGTCACAGTCAACCAAATATTGACTACATTGACTAAATAATGTCTGTATTAATTCAATACGACACATGACGTCTGCATTCCGTTCAAAGACAGACGACAGCTCAGTCTCCGATTCTCAGTGTGTTTTCGAGTCTGTATTTTATATTTTCATCGAGTCTAGACTTGTGTACTCTGAGTCATGCTGAGCTCTTGACACTTAGTCTACAACCTACCCAAAATCCCAAGCTCCACTGAACCAAACACTGCCCAAAAATCCCCTTTGAACCACTCTGTGCTCTGGAGACAGAGTTCGGGCCGAACTCTGCCTCCACACAGAGTTCGGGCCGAACTCTGTCCCCTAGAAATCAGGAACCCTAATTTTAGGGTTAGCTGGTTGCTAGTTGTCCAACGGCCAAATATTTGAATTTTTCTACCCGAATTCTGGCCGAATTCTGCCTATAAAAATACTATAAATAGGGCATGAATTTTCTCATTCTAAACCATCCAATCTTCTCTTCTCTTCTCTCTTATAGCTGAAATAAGCCATACCCTTCCCATCTACTAGCCACAAGCCTCCTAAGTCTCGAGTGCTCAGCATCTCTCAGTTAGGATTCTTGTGCAAGAGTCGAAGAAGTCGCTTGGACAATTCCAAGCAAATCGCCACTGCGATCCTCTGTTAGAAGTTGACGTGCTCTTCTGAAGTAAAGGCACGATTGTAAACTACTATTTCACAAATAGTGGATTTGAATCCTAAGCAAGAGTTCTCAGGCCGGGACTAGTCCTCCACGAGGGAAACCAGGTTAAAATTGCTGTGTTTGCGTATGCTCTTTTAATCTCGTTTTATTTTTTGCACTTTACTCTGATTATTTTTTATTGGTGAAAGAGTTATTTTTAATTGGTCATTTTTCTATATATACTCTATTCACCTCCCTCTAGAGTTGCCAAACTGTTCTTCAATTGGTATCAGAGCTCTGTTCTCTTTTTAAGGACTAACATCCTAAGAGCTGATCCATGGCAACCACACAATCCTTGATTTCCAATCATGGTGAAGGTCAGTCCACTCATAGGCCTCCCCTATTTGATGGAACTAACTATACATATTGGAAAACAAGGATGAGCTTCTATCTTAAGTCTCTAGACTTTGACCTGTGGACTGTCGTCACTGACGGTTATAAAAAGCCCGTCAGGATAGTTGTCGATGGTGACCTCATTGAGAAACCACACGACAAATATTCTGTCGAGGAGAAGAAACAGGCAAGTCTAGATGCTAGGGCTATTAATGCTTTATTCTGTGCTATAGACAGGAATGAATTCAACAGGGTCTCCACATGCACCACTGCTCATGAAGTATGGAGACTTCTAGAAGTGACGCATGAGGGAACCACACAAGTCAAGGAATCTAAAATAAGCTGTCTCACTCAAGAATACGAAGCCTTCAAGATGAAGCCAAATGAGACGATCACTAAATGATTACAAGATTCCTCGACATCATCAATCCTCTATCCTCGCTTGGTAAGCAGTACTCAAACCACGAGAAGATTCGTAAGTTACTCAGAGGGTTGCCAAAGATTTGGAACCCTAAGGTGACGGCCATCATAGAAGGAAACGATCTCACATCAATGTCAATGAAGACCTTGATGGGTAAGCTCATGACTCACGAGCTTGACCTCAAGGACTTCGAAGAGCCTGCTCTGAAGACCAGGGAGATCGCACTCAAAGCTCATCGACGAAGGGCTGATCACGATGAGACCGAAGACGATAACTCGGATGATGAAGACCAAGCTCTCATGGTTCGCAACTTCAGAAAATTTCTTCGCTTCAATCGAAGGAAGAAGGATTCACAAGAAGATGATGAAGAAGAGCCAACCTGTTACGGTTGCAAGAAGACTGGACATGTCCGAAAAGACTGCCCATTCTTGAAGAAGAGCAACCGCTATGAGAAGCCATACAAAAAGAACTCATCAAAGAAATATGCCAACACAGGAATTTGGCATGAAAGTGAAGCGAGTGACTCCGAGGAAGAAAAAGGCTCTCCTCAAGATACAGCAAATGTGTGCCTAATGGCAACTTCCAACAAGGTAGCTAACGAAACTCTTGATGACTTCTCTTTTGATGAACTTGGCGATGCTTTCACTGATTTACTCGATGATCACAAAAAGGTCATCGATAAATACAAACATGCCAAGGACAAAATCAAAAGTCTTGAAGATGAGATACAAAAAATTTCCTTACTTCTTGATAATGTTAGAAACACGACACCCACTAATGACCCTGATGAAGTATCCAAGCTTAAATTAAGCTTACATGATGCTGAAGCACGTATTGAGCAACAAACTCAAGAAATTACTACACTCAACACGTTGCTTGCTGAAGAAAAGAGTAGACACAAGATTTCCATGACTAAGATATATGGCTTAAATATTAAGGTTGATGAACTGCAAGCTGTTTCTAAAAGATTAGAAACCAAATTGGGTAAACAGGTTGTTCAACCTCAAACCCAATCTCATGGGCACAACACCACTCATGCTAGTCAACCACGTCATTCTCATGCAGCACATAACCATGCATTTATATACACAAACTTTCACAAACCACGTGCACGGAAGAATAATTCTCACTCAGTACACAATCATCATGCACAAAGACACAATCAACATCACTCCACACATAGGAATCATCATGCCATGCCATATAGACAAAATCATCATGCCATGCCATATAGACAATATCAGCATGTCACACATCATAGACAATACCATCATGATATGCCTCATAGACATCATCACCATGCCACTCATTCTATGTATAATCATCATCACCATGCTAACTCTTCACATCATGACCATCCTCATCCTGTTGCTTATAGATATTATTCTCATGCTCCTAGTATAAATAAGAATGCTATCTGTACTTACTGTGGATTACATGGACACATCTCTCCACAGTGCAAATTTAGAAGACTTGTAGATAAAAAGATATATACTTGGTTTCCAAAGACTAACTTTTCAGGACCCTCAAGAACTCGGGTACCAAAGGTCACATCTACTTTTGATGTAGGTGGACCTTCCCTCTTCAACTGAAAGTAAGTAGATTCTCGATAGTGGATGCTCGCGACATATGACGGGAGACGCAAATCTTTTTGCATCACTATCGATGAAGAGAGAAGGATATGTATCCTTCGGTAACAATCTCAAAGGGCACATAATAGGTAATGGTATCATTGGTCATCCTCCTTCTCCTGTAATAAAGGATGTCTGCCTAGTGACCGAGTTAAAGCATAACCTGCTCAGCATTAGTCATCTTGCTGATCATGGATATGATATTAACTTTGGACAAAATAGTTGCTACATCTATGATAGGTCAACAGGAGACATTGCTTTTGAAGGGAAAAGAGAGGACAACATATATATTTTCTATCTTTCTATAAATACTAACAATGCAGGTAGATGTCTATATGCCCACAAAGACGAACGACTACTTTGGCACCAGCGTCTTGGTCATGCCAACATGGATGCTATATCCAGGCTGTCTACCAAGAAGCTAGTGATAGGATTGCCTGATATCACATTCAAAAAGGATACGGTATGTGCCGAATGTGAACTAAATAAGGCAACTAAATCCTCATTTCATTCCATCAACTCTGTAAGTACTACTAGACCCTTGCAACTACTTCATATGGATTTATTTGGTCCTAGTAGAATAGCTAGCCTCGGTGGCAAACTTTATACATTTGTTATTGTTGATGATTTTTCGAGATTTACTTGGGTTTTCTTTCTCGCTAATAAGAGCGATGCTATTTCTATTTTAAAAGTTTTTGTAAAGAAAGTTCAAAACGAAAAAGGCTACATGATTACTCGAATCCGAAGTGATCATGGAAGCGAATTCGTAAATTATGATTTTGAAAATTTTTGTAATGCAAATGGTTTTGATCATAAATTTTCTTGTCCTAGAACTCCTCAACAAAATGGTGTTGTGGAGCGGAAGAATAGAACTCTCGGCGATATGGCCAGAGTCATGTTGAATAAATTTTCACTTCCGAAATACTTTTGGGCAGAAGCTGTCAGTACAGCATGCCACATTTTAAATAGGGTGCTGATTCGTCCCATTACGAAGAAAACACCCTATGAGCTTTGGTTTGGGAGAACCCCCAATGTTTCTTATTTTAAAGTTTTTGGTTGTAGATGCTTTATCCTTAACACCAAAGACAACTTAGGCAAATTTGATGCCAAAGCTGACAATGGTATCTTTCTTGGTTATGCCGCCAAGAGTAAGGGATATAGAGTTTTTAATAAACGCTCACTTATTGTGGAAGAGTCAACAAATGTGACTTTTGATGAAGATAACAGTGCAGTAAGTACTCTTGATGATGACGTTGAGCCATCAACTTCTACTCCAATGAATACTTCAACCGAAACTGATTCTCTGGAGGGTTTGCCTAAGAAATTCTCTTTCAAACATTCTCATCCAGAAAATTTAGTAATAGGAGAAGTTTCACGTAGAGTAACTACTAGATCATCACTAAGAGACTCCGTTGCTAGCACTGCCTTCATTTCACAAGTAGAGCCTAAAAATATTTCTGAAGCCTTTAATGATGAATTTTGGATTTCTGCTATGCAAGAAGAACTCAACCAATTCGAGAGAAGCCAAGTATGGAAACTCGTTCCTAAACCGGTTAATCACTCGATAATTGGTACTAAATGGGTTTTTAGAAACAAAGTAAATGAAGATGGTTCAGTCACACGTAACAAAGCTCGTCTAGTAGCTCAAGGATACAACCAAGAGGAAGGTATCGACTACGATGAGACGTACGCTCCTGTTGCTAGACTAGAATCCATTCGGATGCTTTGTGCTTTTGCTAATTTTCAAAACTTTAAATTATTTCAAATGGATGTGAAAAGTGCTTTCTTGAATGGTTTTATTAAGGAGGAAGTTTATGTGAAACAACCTCCTGGCTTTAAAAATCACAATTTTTTCGACCACGTGTTCAAGCTAAAGAAAGCGCTTTATGGCCTCAAACAAGCCCCCAGAGCTTGGTATGAAAGGCTAAGTAGCTTCTTACTTGAGAAAGGTTTTTTTTAAAAGGGAAAATTGACACTACACTGTTTATAAAATCTTTTAAAGATACTATTCTGTTGATTCAAATCTATGTTGATGATATCATTTTTGGGTCTACTGATGAAACCCTCTGTCAAGAATTTGCCAAGTGTATGCAGACGGAATTTGAGATGAGCATGATGGGAGAGCTCAACTACTTTTTTGGCCTGCAAGTGAAACAAATGGCTAATGGAACTTTCATCTGTCAATCGAAGTATACCAAGGACATGCTGAAGAAGTTCGATCTTGACAACGTTAAACCAATCAGCACTCCAATGGCTACTTCAACCAAACTCGAACCAGATGAGAGCGGCAAACCTGTTGATCAACGTAAGTATCGAGGTATGATAGGCAGCTTACTTTATTTAACTGCTAGTCATCCCGATATCATGTTCAGTATTTACCTATGTGCTAGATATCAAGCTAATCCTAAGGAATCACACATGACCGCGGTTAAGCGTATCTTTCGATACCTTAAGGGTACGATTACAGTGGGCCTATGGTATCCCAAGTCCACATTATTTGACCTTATTGGTTACTCTGATGCTGACTTCGCTGGATGCAAGGTCGACCGTAAAAGTACGAGCGGTACGTGTCATTTATTAGGAAAGGCTTTAGTCTCCTGGTTTAGCAAGAAGCAGAACTCTGTCGCACTATCCACAACAGAAGCTGAATACATAGCAGCTGGGCGTTGTTGTGCACAAATTCCGTGGATGAAGCAAACCCTTGAAGACTATAAGTTATCTTTCATGCATATTCCTATATTCTGTGACAACACTAGTGCCATTAATTTGACTAAGAACCCTGTCTGTCACTCACGCACTAAACACATTGAGATCAGACACCACTTTTTGCATGATCATCTGCAAAATGGCACGATTAACTTAGAGTTTATTGACACTGATCATCAGCTAGCAGATTTCTTTACTAAGCCATTATCCGAAGAGCGCTTCAATTTCCTTTGTCGTGAACTCGGAATTTTGGATGAAGCAGTTATAAGTTGAGACTCACCTGCGTAAATATCGAGTATATTTTGATTCTTTTACGACGAATTTGGTATGGATACAAGCCGAAAGGGTCCTTCTGACAACAAGGCGTAAAAGCCTAAGCGACACGGTGCACTAGTCCTCAGGACTACCGCTAGCTGGGATCCGGCCCCTGCAGCTAACCTATGGCAAATTCAAAATATTGAATTTCAATATATTTCCTTGTTTAGTATATGGGTTGTTTCGATTTAATATTGCCTAATTTATTTTTCTAAGAGTTCATTCTGACTTTTGTGTACCTCTCTATGTACTTCATTGAATTCTTCAAACTTTTGAATCCTCTCTATTTTTCTTCAACACTTAACCACTTTTTCATCTTTTCAGCCTATTTTCTGTTCTGGACCACTAATCCAGAACTCGGGCCGAACTCTGCCCCTAACAGAGTTCAGGCCGAGTTCGGTCCCTATTGGTCCAGCGTCGGGATCAGCCTCTGCCGTTGGATCAGTTTCGATCATACGGTCAGAATTTCTTCCGACCAACGAAAACCCTCTCTTATATTTCGGGTTTTCATCTCTCTTCTTCACTTTTACCTCCTTCCTCACCTCTCCAAACTCTTTCCTTCAAACCCTAACCCTAGTTTTTGATCTAGAAGGCTCTATTACTTCTCAAAATCAAGGGAAAGGGGTTTCTCATCATTCTCTTCTACTGTTTGTTGTTGATTTCAGGTATATCCCCTTCTTTCTCTCCATTTCAAGTTCTCTATTTTTTTCAAATGGCTCCTCGCTTGCCCAATCGTGGGAAAAGGACTCGAACTGAGGGAGCTTCCTCTTCGAATCCTCCTTCTCCAATTGAGCAAGTAGTTGAACAACAACCCATTCATCCGTTGTTCAACCCGCCTCGTCCCCATGATCCGAATACATATGACGAGCGATTATTTGTGTCGCTAGACGCGTCTAATGCATGGTTTAGCGACTTTCGGACTCGTCCGGTGTTCGGGGGACATCCGATAAATTTTACAATCTTTTCTCAATATGAATCATTGTTTCGTGATCTATGTTTGGATGCGTTAGTTGCCTCAAACTTTGTCATTTACCGTAGCGCAATCCAAATGTTTTATTGCAATTTAACTTTCGATGCAACCCACATCTATTCTCGGGTTGCCGGTATTGACATTGCTTTCAATGATTCTGAGTTGGGGGATTTTCTTGATCTTTTTAATCTCGATGCTTGGGATAAACTTGTGGAAGCTCGTCAACTTCAATTTGTTGGCGATACTTCTCTTGAAGGTTTCAAGGAGGAATTATGTGCTCCTAACATAAGTCCTCGTAAACTTATGGCCAAGCACCTCAACCCATATTTCTATGAACTTCATCGAATCATTTTTAACACTATCTTGCCAAAAGCTGGCTCCACTGATGAAGTTACCTACTTTGAGATCTCTGTTTTGTATCACCTTCATTATCGTATTCCCTTTAATCTTTCCAGGACAATGATGGACTGGATGATAAATTGTAGGAAGAAACCACGAGCATTGGTTTATCCTTTATATCTTCCTATGGTTTTTCGTGCGTTCATTATTCCTATTCATGACTGTCAGTTCTTGCCTGCTCCTGCTTTCCTGTCCAAGGCACGACGTTCTCAAGCAGTCGTCGCCTCTCCTGAAACTTCTGAGCAGTCTGCTGATGAGGAGCCTGACGCCCCTCCACTCGGTCAGGATGCACCACTTCCACCTGCCACTCTTGAGTCTATTCAGACTATGCTCCGGGAGCATTTTGACCTTGAGGACGAGCGCTGGACCCAGCTAGATTATCGTACTACTCTACAGATGAGTGCCCTCGGCAACTCCCTGCATGATATACGGTACTCCATATCTCATCATCTGCACATTCCCATGGAGCGGGATCCTGAGCGCGCGGGCCATCGCATTGATGATCCATGGGTCATGCGTTACATGGATCCGGATGCTGCTTTTCTGGACCCCCGTCGCTCCTTTCCTGGTCCTTCAGATCCTCCAGGACCTTCTCGTGCTCCATGATGGAGATTGGCTCGATCTGCTGCTGCTACTGCTGATGATCTTAGTTGATGCTTTTTGATTTCAGTTATTTAGTTTCTTATGGTTTTATGTCCTTGGTTTTATGTACTCAAAACTCTGGTTGTGTGTTTGACACTTGGTTTTGTGGATGACATTTTATCATAGTTTTACTTTATGCTAGTGACTCATTTTGTTTAGTCATACACTGTTTCTTCTCTGCTTGGTGTGGTTGCATCACTCTTCATTGTCTATACTACAGTTTATATTGCTAACTGCCAAAAGGAGGAGAACTATGTATATTTTCGTATATCTGTTTCGTATATCTGTGCTTGTTTTTGCTTTTGGGAGATATTATTTATCAGGCCACAGGTTCTATGCATTATTTACGGGGGAGAGCTATTACTTCCAGCTCGGCACCGTTCACTGATCACGGGGGAGCTCTTCTTTCTAGCTCAGCATCGATTATGGGGGAGCTGTGCTACAATCAACTGTGTCCAGGTATGAATATTGAAATATACATATATTATTTTGTCAATTATCAATATGGGGGAGATTGTTGACACAAAGTCACAGTCAACCAAATATTGACTACATTAACTAAATAATGTCTGTATTAATTCAATACGACACACGACGTCTGTATTCCGTTCAAAGACAGACGTCAGCTCAGTCTCCGGTTCTCAGTATGTTTTCGAGTCTGTATTTTATATTTTCATTGAGTCTAGACTTGTGTACTCTGAGTCATGCTGAGCTCTTGACACTTAGTCTACAGCCTACCCAAAATCCCAAGCTCCACTGAACCAAACACTGCCCAAAAATCCCCTTTGAACCACTCTGTGCTCTGGAGACAGAGTTTGGGCCGAACTCTGCCTCCACACAGAGTTCGGGCCGAACTCTGTCCCCTAGAAATCAGGAACCCTAATTTTAGGGTTAGCTGGTTGCTAGTTGTCCAACGGCCAAATATTTGAATTTTCCTACCCGAATTCTGGCCGAATTTTGCCTATAAAAACACTATAAATAGGGCATGAATTTTCTCATTCTAAACCATCCAATCTTCTCTTCTCTTCTCTCTTATAGCTGAAATAAGCCATACCCTTCCCATCTACTAGCCACAAGCCTCCTAAGTCTCGAGTGCTCAGCATCTCTCAGTTAGGATTCTTGTGCAAGAGTCGAAGAAGTCGCTTGGATAATTCCAAGCAAATCGCCACTGCGATCCTCTATTAGAAGTTGACGTGCTCTTCTGAAGTAAAGGCACGGTTGTAAACTACTATTTCACAAATAGTGGATTTGAATCCTGAGCAAGAGTTCTCAAGCCTGGACTAGTCCTCCACGAGGGAAACCAGGTTAAAATTGCTGTGTTTGCGTATGCTCTTTTAATCTCGTTTTATTTTCTGCACTTTACTCTGATTATTTTTTATTGGTGAAAGAGTTATTTTTAATTGGTCATTTTTCTATATATACTCTATTCACCCCCCTCTAGAGTTGCCAAACTGTTCTTCACTCAGTTACGTCGGTCCAGTACTCGATCCAGACGTACCCTCAGCAGAAACAGAAGCAGGCACAGTCTTCCGCCGTAGGCTGTTCTTATTGTGGGAAGCCTGGACACGTGGTAGCGGAGTGTCGCAAGGCGTTGGGATTGTGTTTATTGTATGGAGCATCGGATCATAGGGTAGGGTCCTGCCCTTTCAGAGTTGATTCAGCATCGACAGTATCTAGTCCCTCGGTTAGGGGACCAGCACCAGCACCAGCACCAGTACCAGCTCCAGTTCACCAGCAACAGTAATTCCCGTTCCCGAGGCCATTGCCGACTCAGGCCCAGACTTTCCAGCAACAGAACCCTCGGCAGTTTGCCCTAGCCCAGGCTCGGGTTCAGAATCGATCGAGAGGTATATGTGTCCTCTCATCTTGCTTTTCTACCGTCATTATGCGGGGTGCATGACGTATTTCATGTATCCTAATTACAACGGTACATCCCGGACCCGAGCCATGTCCTAGATCATTCAAAAATGGTTATTGGTACCAACCTTTTCGTATGAGGAAAGGCCCGTGTCCCTGTTTGACCAAGGAAAGAGACCTCGAGCGCAAGACTATCAGTTTAGTTCATGTTGCTTGAGTTCATCGCTCCTTAGAAGAGTCAAACGTGGGAGTGTGAGGATGATATCCGATCGCGATATCCCAACTTGTTTGACTCGTAAGGTGTAATGTCTTCCTTATGCCTTACGTTTTCCTTTCCTTACTTGCATTGTATGATTGTATGATTGAATTGCTTAGTGTAGTTGTTGGTGCTTAGTGTAGCTTGTCGTGGCAATCTCTAGCTCCTTGATTAAATTCCGAGGACGGAATTCTTTTAAGGTGGGTAGAGTTGTCACCCTCATTTTCTCGTATTTCTTGTATTTCGTATTTATACTCGTATCTGGATTTTTGGCATGTATTTTTATTTTTCTCGACTTGTAGAATTTTGGTAATTCTCGTATTCTTGGGTTTTTGGCATGGCTCGGTTTTAATTGGTTGGTTTGGTTCTATATGATTGGATCACCTTAACATATGCTACACCCTCAACACACCACATTCCCCCCTCTTTATAATCCCCACCTACCACTCTCTCTCTTCATTACCACCACCATTTATTTTCTTCTTCTTCTCCTTCCTCCACAACTATCCACCCATAGGCAAGTGCATCTTGCCACTACATGAGAACCCTCTTTTCCTTGTCCATTTGCTAGATTAGGACATGGTGATCAACATTAGAACTTGGGTTTTTGTGATTTGGAGCCTCCATTGTTATAGATCTAAGTTATTTCTATTTTCAGATTTTGCATGGTTTGAGCTACTTAAGTTGGATTTTTATGGGTTTTGATGTTTCCTTGTGGAAGAGAGTTCAATTCCACCCTGGTTAGAACTTTGGAAATCTGGATTTGGAGTTCGGATGACCAAGTTATATTGTTTTGAAGTTTTGGGTTCTACCATGGTGTTCTTGCTGTTTGGAGAAGACAGTGAGCAGTGTGCAGAGCTGTTTAGCTTACGGACACTGAGCTATGCGCGCTCTTTAGCGCTGCGTACGCAGGCTTGAGTACGCTTCTTGTTGGAAGCGTGTCTCCTTCAGCGTGCGTGACTTTTCACACACTGCTCCCTTTAGTGTGCGTGACTTTTCACGCACACTGCTCCCTTGAGTGTGCGTGACTTTTCACGTACACTGCTCCCTTCAGCGTGCGTGACTTTTTACCTACGCTGCTCCCTGTAGCGTGTGTGACTTTTCATGTACGCTGCTCCCTGTAGCGTGCGTAACTTTTCATGTACGCTGCTCCCTTGAGCGTGCGTGACTTTTCATGTACGCTGCTTTCCTGGAGCGTGCGTGACTTTCATGTACGCTGCTTCCTTGAGCGTGCGTGACTTTTCATGTACGCTGCTTCCTTTGAGCGTGCGTGACTTTTCGCGTACGCAGCTCCCCCTGCGTGCGTGCCTTTTGTGTACGCTGCCCCATGACCCCTTGCTTAACCCATTGGCTCTTGGAGTTTTGGTCTTAATTCTTTAAGCTTTGCTTTTCTATAGCCCTGTATATTGATATTTTATTAGATATTTTACGTCCATTTTATATCCTTACGCCTTTTGTCCTGAACTTGATAATCACGAATTTACGGGATATGTTTGGAATTGATAATTGAGCATGACATGATAGTGGCCCGTCGTGGCGCACTTCCGACAAGTACCCTGACATGATTTATCTTGATAACTTAACTTGACCTGTCTTGACACCGTGGGTGGTTCTTTCTTGCTTGCTTGTTAAATCTACTTGTCCAGTCTCGCATCATGTCTAGGATGGGACTCCTGAGTACCACGGTCAGGAGTACCTACGAAATTGGACTAAGGTTAATAATTAGTATAATTCACTAGTCATGAAGAGATGTTCCCCAGTTACAGGCAATCCCGTTATCCCGGTCGCAAATGTTTGGACTTGTAGCCTGCCGACGAGTAGGGCACATTTCCAGCCCACTATTATGTGGGGCACTCGCCATTGTCACTTAACATGATTGAACTCTATTGTCACTATAATGCATTGTACTCTCTAGATTGTCACTATAATGATTGCCTGGATAACCTGGATAGCTGCAGGGCCTGTGACTACTTGGAGCATCTCATTGCATCTTGCTAGTAACTAGGACTGTGATAACCCTAGTTCGTTAATATAGAAATCCGTAGGGAATGATTGGCCGTGATTGCTTGGATGGAGTCTGGTCCAGTATAGTATTGTCTAAAATTGATTGATTGTAAGATTGTACCAGAATGATTGAATGATTGTCACTCCAGATTGTCACTATAATGATTGTCACTCCAGATTGTCACTATAATGATTGTCACTCCAGATTGTCACTATAATGATTGTCACTCCAGATTGTCACTATAATGATTGTCACTCCAGATTGTCACTATAATGATTGTCACTCCAGATTGTTACTTGACCTGATTTCTTATATTTATCTTGCCGATAAATGGTGAGAGAAACCAAGTTCCGTTCAGACGAAGGGTTACAACCCCGGTCCTTGTTTGGTTTACGGGTTGTAATCTAGCTATCTGAATAGTCCCATGGTTATCTCATCGTATATCATCCTGTCATGCTTTTCCATATGTCCTGTCTTTTAGTGATTCTATACAAGATTGTCTTTTATAATTACCCATCATGCTTTTTCTTAAATTACTGTCTCTTATTATGTAATTTTATTATTGTGCTAATTTGCTGGCTTTGGTTCTTATTTTTGTGGCCTCCTTTCTGGCACTTGCTCTTCCTGGGGTCTGATCCAGCTGGTTTTATATGGCCAGATACCGGAGCAGCAGCAAAGGATCTACCTGTCTTCCAGCCCGATGGTGGTCACCAGGCGTAACCAGGGCATCGAGTAGGTTTTTTTTGTTCTTCCACTGTAATATTGTAAATTATTCTTTTGAGGCGTTTAGCCGACGAGCAAGTGTTAGCTCGATTGTACTTACTTACTGTCTGCCTACGGGCTGTAACATGATTGACAAGCCCCGGGGGTTGATCATGTATGACTGAACTCTTGCTAGTCCTCACATTTTGTAACGACTAGCTTCATGATCATCTGGATATGTAATGTTTGGGACGCCTTACAATTGTATATTCGGAGATCTGATATCTTGTGATTATTATTATTTGGTTGAGATTGAGACAATAGGCTATTTTATGACCTTAAGAGATTGATGGATTGTAGTAAAACCCTCACATATCTAGACAACCGTGACCGTATAGCGGTGTGGATTCCATTCCGTTATACGTAGCTGGGTATGTCTGCCCCCGCTCTCCAGTATTCTGGTTCTGGGGCGTGACAGTCGCTAAATAAGGCTCCTCTGCTGGAACTAGACCCTCTTGAATCAGAGTCTCCCGATCTATGCCTACTACACCTAGAAGGCCGTAATAAGTAGGTCACTCATCCTCTGCACCATTTGAAAAATATATTTAGTTATGATTAGAGCGAGATACATTTCTAATAACAATTCTGTCACGACCCGCACCCGTTTTTCGGATACGAGCCGTGTCCAAGCCAGCCTACGCCGCAGAGTCGGTGGTAGAACGCTGTCAAGCCCGCAAGAAAATAAATGCTCAAAAATAAACAATATTGCTCATTCATATTTCTAGATTTATTACAACATTTACAATTAAAGAAAATACAAGATTTTACAGTAATAAAATTGATACAATTGCTTTCTATTTCTAGGTTGTCCTCAGCATACCCAAGTTCTTCCAGTGCTAAGAGTGATCGCGGCTAACCTGAAAAATGATGGTTTCCAGTCAGGAATAGAACAAGTACACAAACCGACGGCAATGCAAAACACAATAGAATTAACAAGACATGAAAATAGCATATGGAATATGAAAGCTGGTAAGACACTGATGACAAAGCACGAGAGAGAAGTAAACAAGGAAAAACTAATAAAAGACATCTATCTAGGTGGTGTGAAATATCTGTTTCGACATGTGAACGGCTAGAGGGTAAATCCGGCTCACTGCACGTGTCGTTTGCAGCTGCTATCATGCAATAATAGACATTTTGGGGATATTTCTGGGTAGTTCACATGTGTACTAAGATATTTCCCCTCCCGACTACTCCGTGTGACGAGCGTGTCAACAAGCAACAAGATACATGTATAGACATGAAATGAAAAGACTACTATGAATCGGAAAGCAATCAGAAAGTGCACTTGCCTGAGGTCCTTAGCTGGAGAAACCAATAATAATATACCACTAGATGAGCCATAATCAGTCAATACATGTAGAAGTCTCCGGATGCTGAAATAAACATTACCAACGTTCTCAGAATAGTCAAATTAGCTACGATTGCCTGTCCTGAAGTCCAATTCTGGACACAGGGGCAAAACGGTAATTTCGGGCAAAAATGATGTCTGCCGTTGGACCCGCTTTGCACCGAAAAGCGTGCTAGAGTTAACGGTCTCTAAAGTCGTCAAACTACATGGATACAGATCCAATTTTCTGATATTATCCCAATCGTATGTCCAAAGTTAGATTTCGGCGGGCCGTGCACAAAATCGCCCGCTGAGTGGGACCGTGGGGCCCGCAAAACGGTATTTTTTTCAACTGTCTCAGAATCGGACCAAACTTGGCATACAGGACCAGAAAAATGATACGGATCTGTTGGCACAAGTTTCGTTTCGATCTGACAAGCGTGCACAAAGTAATTGAGAAATTTCCAAAGTGCATGATACGGTGAATTTCGACGGATACGCATCAAATTCGTCGTGCACACGCGACCAATTTGAATTCCGTCAAAGCCCACACGACCACAAAGCCGTTACGCAGCTTTCGATCCTTTCGGTATGCGACCACGTCGTCCGGATTGGCGTGACGCACGTCGTGTGGAGCGATTTCTATACTTTTGAAAACAGATTTTTTCCTAACTTTGAAAGTTGATTTCTTTGCACATAGTGAACAAAAAATAATTCTACAAGAAAGGTCTTGATCTCCTATAGGTTAGCTATAAATCTCTTCAAACACAAACTCAAAACTGGTGATGGTTTGGCGAGAAATTCGACGCCAAGTTGGGTGTTTGGGACTGTTTTACGAACTGTTAAGAAACAGTTTTTCGTCGAAGTTGACTTGATTTCTTGTCGATCCTAGATCAAATCGATCCCTACTAATTACTAGGTTTCCTAGACGGTTAGGTTGTGGTCGCATACGTGAAAACGAAACAGGAATTGATCGCACGAGGAGAGGATGGTTCACCTGCGAAGTGGTGGTACAGCCATTGCTTCTCTGCTACTGTCGCAGGTGTGCCAGGCCGCGCGCTGTTCAGCCGCGCCTGGCCGCGGCTTGTCTGGTCGTCGACGGCCGGCCCATCGCGGGGCACGCGCACGCGCGTGTGGGGGAGGGAGGCGCCATGTCTGGGTCGTGGTTAGGGTTCCTTTGAGAGTCCCTCTCGATCTCTCGACTTATACGCGCTGTGCGCAGAGCCGGTTAGGGGATTGGCCTTTGGGCCGGGCTGGGGAGCTGTGGGGTCTTGCTATTTCGAATGAGTTGTTGGGTTTTTACGATCTTCTTTTCTTTTTCTTTTTATATTCTAAGTATATTTGTATATACCTATTTTAATGCACATAAATCTATATATATACACATATTGTACATTTGTATATACACAAGTAATATATATGTATATACACATGTATATACTATATAACCCTATATATATATACTTTATTTATATATATAAACCGACATACATGCATATTTATTTATACATACATACATATATATATATATATATATATATATATATATATATATATATATATATATATATATATATATATATATATATAATATATTTTACTTATATCATAAATCCCATTAAATCTAAATATATGTTTTTAATAGAAAATACAAATCTCGATATTATTTATTCTTAAAATAGAGGCTATAAATATGAATATATATACATAACATTTATAAAAATAATATGACCAATAATAATAATAATAACATTATATACTAATAACCTTGATGATAAAGTAATAATAATAATAATAATAATAATAATAATAATAATAATAATAATAATAATAATGAATTTCAATAAAATAATAATGGTGTATACATATACCATTATATGTAATCTAAAATCCAGAATGTGCAAGGACTCATTTTATACCAATATCATTAAATATTAATTAATAATAATATTTATAATACTTAAATAAGAATATTTAGGAATACTCATTAGATCACTAAAATAGAATACGACACACAATCATACCTAAAATACATCAACATGAATGTCATAGGACGTCCCGCATGACTACATGGGCTTGGGCTCAGTTTGACTGGTTTGGTACAACCGAGTCTCCTAAACGTCAAATAACAATAATAATGAATAATTAAATTATTCATAATGGTCATGTCATAACTTGGCCTAGTTTTTCTAGTTAGGACATCACTATGGCTTGGCCTTCCTTGGCATGGCTAAATCACTAGGCAAAGCACGCCACTGCACTATCCGTGCCATGATTCATAGTCACCTTGTACTCCAAAACTCATCTGTGGCTAAAGTCATCTATCGTAATAATTATCTAATAATTATTTATAAAAAATCGTAAAATCCCCATTTAAATCAAATAAATAAAAATAAAAAAATATTTCAAAATTTTTCGGGAAGGGAGGCTACAAATCTATCCACCTTAAAAATAATTTCGTCCTCGAAATTCTAACTCATAACCATGCCAAAAAGTATAGGAATAAATCCACTATTACCACAATCTTCTCACATTTTTAATTCCTCCAAAAATGGTTTGTATTCTTCTCCTAGCCAAATGGCCTCCAGGACTTCTACCCACCTTAGAGGCTAGAATATGGTGGCAAGGTTCCTGTCACAGGGCTGGCCGAGGGTAGCTACACTTGCATATACAACTATCATAGCTATGGGAAATACTCTATATCTACCTATCATTTACGAGCTTTTGTCTTTCTAAATCAGTGAAAGACAAAACAAATAAGGAGTTCAAGAGAGGGGTCACCGAGTACGATTACGTGATTCAAAGGCGAAGGTATTATTTCAAGAGGGATTGTCAAAGCAATCGCTGATGAGATCCTAGATACATCTATACCTCATTCCACGTAGTGTAATTAAATTAAGGGCGAACCAAATGCATCATGGTTGATCAGACCGTAATACAATGATTCTGATTAGACAATATGTTAGCGGGCGTCCCCAATTGTAATGCCTGTGGTTCGTATTACGTATTTCTGGGATACGTGTACGTATTTATTCTTGTATTGCATGATTTTCTTGCTTAATCCCTTATTGGCTTGGCTTGGTTTATCCTTGGGTTGGTTCGGCCTGGCTTGGTTTTGCTTGGGTTCATGATGAACCCTTGGATGAACCCCCTACCTACTACCACCATTTGTATTTATTAGCCCTCTTCATTCTCTCTCTTTATTTATTATCTTCTTCTTCCTCATTTACTTCCTTACCTACCAGAGAGAGGGAGAGAGAGAGAGAGGTCTAGGCAAGTGCAACTTGCTTCATGAAGGAACTCCAATTTTATTGCTTTATTCTCTTCCTCACAGCATTCTAACTAACTTTAGAACTTAGCATTTTCACTTTCCATGGCTAGATTCTTGTAGATCTATATTTACTTTATTTTTGGATTTATTGGGTTTTGATCTACTTAATCTGGTTATTTTCGAGTTTTGATGGTTCCATGTTGTAGAAAATTTTGTTCTACCCCATTTTGACCTATGGAAGTTCGAATTTGGACTTCGGATGAAGGTTTTATGGAGCTTGGAAGCATGGATTTTTGGTGTTCTTCTTCTCGAAAGCTTGGAGAAGAAGAACAGTGCTAGACTTGACCACATTTTTATGCGGTAAGTGATTCCGAGCCGCATGAGTCTTCATACGACAGTCCTGGCCGCATGGGCTTGACTTGACCGCATGAACATTTCGTGCGATAAGTGCCCTCTCAGCCGCATGAACTTTTTCCTCCGAGCTGCATAGGCCCTGATCCTCGAGCCGCATGAGTCTCCCCCCCACTTGAGTTGCAGTCGCATAGGCACGTGACCCCGCTTCAGCATAAGCTCTGCTCCTACCTGCGCCACATGGACTCGATTGATTGAGCTGCATGGACTCGATTGATTGAGCCGCATGGACTCGATTGATTGAGCCGCATGGACTCGATTGACCTAAGCCGCATGGACTCAATTAATTAGGCCGCATGGATCCAATTGATTCCAGCCGCATGGGCTTTGAACCCTGCGCTGTATGGATTCGATTGATCTCAGCCGCATGGGGCCATGTACATCCTCAGCCGCCTGTACACTCGTCCCCCTGGCCGCATGTGCCCTTGCTCCCTTCCAGCCGCATGCGCCCCCTTGTCTTGGCCGCATGGGATCCAGTGACCCTGGCCGCATGCGCTCTTCTAATTGTGCCGCATTAGTCTTACCCTTTCCTGACCGCATATGACTTAGCCGCATGGCTCTTCTATAGCCCTGTATATTAATATTTTGTTAGATATTTAACGTCCATTTTATATCCTTACGCCTTTTGTCCTGAACTTGAAAATCATGAATTAATTTGATATGTTTAGAATTGATAATTGAGCCTGACACGACAGTGACCCGTAGTGGTGCACTCTAGACAAGTAACCTGACATGACCTGATAGTGGCCCATCGTGGCGCACTCCTGACTAGTACACTTGATATGATAAACCTGACATGATTATCTCGAATAGCAATTGCAACGGCTACCTGACATGACATGACCTGTATAATTAATCCTGGACACCGTGGGCGATTGTGCTTGTACAAATAAACCAGTCCTGTCTTGCATCATGTCTAGGACAGGGACTCCTGAGTACCACGGTCAGGAGTACCTACTAAAATGAACTAAGGCTAATAACTAGATTAATACATTAGTTATGACAAGATTTCCCAGCTGCAGGCAATCCCGTTACCTGGGCACGCCTTGGGATCTGTAGCCTACCGTCGAGTAGGACACATTTCCAGCACACTGTCATGTATTGCACCCTTCAAGCTAACTAAGGGTACATTTGTTTCCTGGACTTTGTACCCACTTGAATTCAACTCTAATTCTTTTAACCCGGGTAACCTGGATGGTCTGCAGGGCTTATGGCTGTGGAAGATTCTCACTGCATCTTGCTAGTAACTAGGCTTGTGATAACCCTAGTTAGTTAAAGTATCAAGCCGTAGTTCTCGTTTGGCCATGAAATAATTGGATGGAGTCTAACTTGTCTAGTCTTGCCCTGATCCTGTTCCAGATTATTAAATGACCAGAATGCTTGTATTTATTTTACCGATAAATGGTGAAAATTCCAAGTTCTGTTCAGACGAAGGGTTACAACCCCGGTCCTTGTTTGGTTTACGGGTTGTAACCTGGTTATCTGAATAGCTACATGGTTATCTCGTCGTATATCATCCTGATGTATTTTCTTTATTTCCAGTTCTTACCTTTATTTATAACTGTACTGATTGCTGGTTTTAGTTCCTAAGTGAAGCTTCCTTTGTGGCACTTGCTCTTTCTGGGGTCTGACCCAGCTGGTTTTGTGTGGCCAGATTTCGGAGCAGCTCCAGAGGATCTACCGACCTTCCAGCCAGATGGTGGCCACTAGACGGAACCCTGGCCACGAGTGGGTTATTTTTGGCTCTCCCACTCTATTGTAAAAATATTATTTTGAGGCGTTTAGCCGACGAGCACCTGTTTAGCTCGATTGCACTTTACTTACTGTCTGCCTACGGGCTGTAACATGATTAATAGATCCTAGGGTTGATCATGTATGACTAAACTCTTGCTAGTCCTAACATTTTGTAACGACTAGCTTCATGATCAGCTGAATATGTAATATTTGGGACGCCTTATTATTGTATATTTAATGATCATACATCTTGTAACATTTACTTACTTACTTGTGATTGAGACAATAGGCTTGTTCATGACCTTAAGAGACTGCTGGCTTGTAGATAAACCCTCATGTATCTAGACAGCCGTGACCGTATAGCGAGATGGATCCCATTTCCTATACGTAGCTGGCTATGTCTGCCCCCGCTCTCCAGTATTCTGGTTCTGGGGCGTGACATGGTTTAAGTGGTGGCCCATGCAGGTCTTGTAAATTAAGATATGTGAGGGTTTACCGAATAGATGTCTCAATCAATATTCGTCCTTGATCTCTGCTCGTATCTTCTGAATCCCTGGATTCTTGTCCTGATCATATGCTTGTATCGTTGATCTGTCCTGGTCCTTTCTTATTGTTCCCCATGTCGTCTTCTTCAGCGGCATTGTTTCTGGACCTGCCGGTCAGCAAGGTAGAGCACCTCCCGCGGACCAGCAGCAACCTGGAGATCAAGCCCAGCATTCCGGAGTAGCCTCCAGAGTCGTGCCTTCTGATGGGGAGCCACCAGTCCAGCCAGTTCAGCCTGCCGAACCTGATGATGGCACTTTAGTAGGACTCGTCAGGACCTTGATAGCTTCCCAAGACCGGCGTGGAGATGCCTTGCACCAGGCAGTGACGGATGCTTTGACCCGGGGTGGTCATCAGGGTAACAGCGCGGCCAACAGCTTCAAGCGCTTGAACCCTTCATTCATCGACGATAGTAAAGATGCTATCGCAGAAGATGCATGGCTTCAGGACACAGAAGTGATTCTAGAAGCAGCCAGGACCCCAAAGAACGAGAAGGTGGCTGTTGTGCGCCTGTAGTTGTTAGATCTTACCCGCAGCTGGTGGGCAGCGCAGGCCGTTGGATTAGCAGCACCCATTGCTTGGGCAGTATTCCGAAAGAGATTCCAGACCAAGTATTTTGATGTTGTAGCTCGGTATGATCAACAGACGAGGTTCACCAATCTGAAGCAGATGGACAGGACGGTCGATGGATATGCGGCCGAGTTTTCGAGACTCAGTCGGTTTGCCCCCACCTTGGTGGCAACCGAGTATGATAGAGCCCAGCAATTCCAGCAGGGACTTCACCTGGAGATCTTGTTGGCAGTTGAGCAGTTTGAGCATCAGACTTTTGATGCAGTTTTGAGAGCAGCTATGAGGCATAAGTATACCTCCCAGAGGATTGTGGATAGGGTCGGAGGTCGGAAGAGATCCCACGGCCAGATGAATCAGTCTTCAGCACCAGCCCCGGCAGCCAGGGCTTTGACTATTGGAACTCCGAGGCGGGTGGCCTCAGTAACGTCGGTTCAGCATTCCACCCCGACGTACCCTCAGTAGCAGAAGCAGAAGTAATCTTCCGCAGTGGGTTGTTCTCATTGTGGGAAGCCAGGCCATGTAGTGGCAGAATATCGCAGGGTACAGGGATTGTGTCTGGCTTGTGGACCACCAGACCATAGGGTTGGATCCTGCCCGAACAGGGGTGGTTCATCATCGTCCAACCTTTCTAGCTCTTCGGTAAGGGGACCAGCCCCAGTTCCAGTCCAACAGCAGCAGCAGTATCCATTGCCGAGGCCCTTGCCGCCTCAGACCCAAATGTTCCAGCAGTAGAACCCCCAGCAGCATGTTCAAGCCCAGGCCCAGAGTCAGAATAGGCAGCGAGGATTCCAGCAGAGGGGACCCGCACCCCGAGGGCATGGTCATGCTATGGTGATGACCATGGAGGAAGGATTGGCACCAGGAGAGGTAGTGGCAGGTACTATTCTCGTCAACTCCTTTCCAGCTTCAGCTTTATTTGATTCTGGTGCATCGTATTCATTTATGTCTGCACGATTCACGACACGGATAGGATTGGAGCCCGAGTCATTATCAGTAAGGCTTAATATACTTACGGGTAGCGGACTTATGGGAGTAGATAGGGTGTTTTCCACGTGTCAGATCGTAGTTAGCGGTAGAGAATTCCTCGCTAGATTGATAGAGTTCCCGATGGCCGATTATGATGTGGTCTTAGGGATGGATTGGTTGAGGAACCAGTATGCTAGAATAGACTGCCATATTGGTAGGATTGTTTTTAGCATTCCAGGCGAGCCAAAGTTTTCCTTTTTCCTAGGCGCAGTTGAGCCTTCTTCCCCAGTGTTGCGGATGGCAGTAGCAGCAGTTCAGTTGCCCAGGATAGTCGAAGAGTTCCCAGATGTTTTCCCAGAAGAGCTTCCAGGTATGCCTCCGGAGTGGGAGATCGAGTTTACTATAGACTTGATTCCTGGGACAGCCCCAGTGTCAGAGAGAGTCTACAGGATGGCGCCGTCAGAGTTGGAGATATTGTACAAGATGATTGAAGAACTAAGAACCAAGGGATTCATTTGTGCTAATGGATCGCCTTGGGGAGCCCCGATGCTTCTTGTGAAAAAGAAGGATGGTACGTCCAGGTTATGTGTTGATTATCGTACCTTAAATTCAGTAACAATCAAGAACAGATATCCTCTCCCGAGGATAGATGACTTGTTTGATCAGCTGAGAGGGGCAGCAGTATTCTCGAAGATTGACTTGCGCTCAGGATATCATCAGATCAGAGTCAGAGAGCAGGACATCCCGAAGACAGCTTTTAGATCGAGATATGGGCATTGGGAGTTCCTTGTTATGCCTTTTGGAGCAACCAATGCGCCGGCAGTATTCATGGACCTCATGAATCGCATCTTCATGCCTTACTTGGATCAGTTTGTGATTATGTTCTTGGATGACATCCTGGTCTACAGCAAGAGTGAGGTGGAGCATGAGCAGCATCTCCGTGTGGTTCTTCAGAGTCTAAGGAAGCACCAGTTATATGCCAAGTTCAGTAAATGCGAGTTCTGGCTCGATCGTATTTCGTACTTGGGTCATATCATCACTCGAGGAGGAGTAGCAATGGATCCCCAGAAGATTCTGGCTATTGAGTCATGGCCAGTGCCCAGCACAGTTGCAGAGGTTCGTAGTTTTCTTGGATTGGCCGGCTACTACCGGCGGTTTATTTCGGACTTTGCCCGGATCTCAGCACCGTTGACGCAGTTGACCCACAAGGATGCGCAGTTTGCTTGGACAACAGAATGTAAGGAATCTTTTAAGAAGTTGAAGCGAGGCTTGATGATGGCTCCAATTCTTGTGCTTCCAGATGGAACTGGAGGATTCTCAGTGTACTATGATGCTTCAGACAGAGGTTTAGGATGTGTTCTGATGCAGCATGGGAAAGTAATAGCTTATGCGTCACGACAACTTCGTAATCATGAGAGAAATTACCCAACCCATGACTTGGAGCTGGCAGCAGTGGTATTTGCACTTAAGTTGTGGAGGCACTACTTGTATGGAGACAGGGTAGAGATTTTCACCGACCATAAGAGCCTGAAGTATGTTTTCACCCAGAAGGACCTTAACATGCGTCAGAGAAGGTGGCTGGAGCTTCTTGTGGATCATGATGTCAACTTGCAGTATCATCCTGGAAAGGCCAATATTGTAGCAGATGTATTGAGCAGAAGCGCCAGAATTTATTTCCTAACAGCACAACCAGAGCTGTTAGCCGATCTTCAGAAGATGGGTATTGAAGTTGTTCTCCCTTCCAGTGTGGCCTTGATGGCCAGTATGCAAGTTCAGTCCACTATAGTCGAGAGGATCCGGATAGCGCAGTCAACAGATTCCAAGCTTCAGCGGCTCAGAGCAGAGTGTAGGGCAGGACGAAGACCAGAGTTATGCATTCATGAGGATGGTACACTTCGACATGGTAAGCGTCTTTGTGTACCCAGCAGAGATATCTGGCAGGAGATCATGTCAGAAGCGCACAGTTCGCAGTATTCCATCCATCCCGGCAGTACGAAGATGTACCGTAATATCCGAGAGCATTTCTAGTGGAATGGCATGAAGCGGAAGATAGCTCGGTTTGTCTCTCGGTGTTTGGTTTGCCAACAAGTTAAAGCTGAACATCAGAGGCCGGCTGGACTTCTTCAGCCCTTACCGATTCCAGAATGGAAGTGGGAGCATGTGACCATAGATTTCGTGACTGGATTACCTAGATCCCCGGCTGGCAGAGATGCTATCTGGGTTATAGTTGATCGGCTCACGAAGGTAGCTCACTTCCTCCCATTCAGAGTTGGTCAGTCGACAGCTCAGTTAGCAGAGATGTACCTCAGGCAGATTGTCAGATTGTACGGTGTGCCAGTCAGTATCACCTCGGATCGAGATTCAAGATTTACGTCGCACTTTTGGCGTAGCTTGCAAGAGAGTTTGGGAACTCATCTCCAGTTCAGCTCTGCATATCACCCGCAGACAGATGGCCAGTCGGAGCGCACGATCCAGACTCTTGAAGACATGTTGCGGTCTTGCATACTTGACTTCGGTGGTTCATGGGAAGATCACTTGCACCTGGTGGAATTCTCGTACAATAACAGTTTCCAGGCCAGTATCCAGATGGCACCGTTCGAGACACTTTATGGCAGAAAGTGCAGGTCCCTGCTAGCCTGGGATGATGTTGGAGAGAGACAGATGCTCGGTCCAGAAATGATTGCCCAGACAGTTGAAGTGGTCAGAAGGGTCAGAGATCACCTTCGAGTTGCCCAAGATCGCAGCGCCATTGGGCCGATTCTCATCGGCGCCCTCTAGAGTTTTCGGTCGGCGATCATGTATTCCTGAGGATTTAGCCTAACTGTGGCGTCATTCGTTTCGGCGTACGGGGCAAGCTTAATCCTAGGTATATAGGACCGTTTGACATTCTGGAGCGAGTAGGAGATGTATCCTATCATCTCGCTCTTCTGCCGTCGCTAAGCGAGGTGCATGACGTGTTCCATGTATCCCAATTACGACGGTATATCCCGGACCCGAGCCACGTCCTGGATCATTCGAAATTGGTTGTTGGTATCAACCTTTCGTATGAGGAAAGGCCCATGTCTATATTGGACCGGAGAGAGAAGATCCTCAAGAATAAGACTATCAAGTTAGTCCGAGTTGCTTGGGGTAATCACTCTTTGGGGGAGTCAACGTGGGAGCGTAAGGATGATATCCGATCGCGATATCCCGACTTGTTTGACTCGTGAGGTATAATGTCTTTCTTATGCCTTATGTCTTCGATTCCTTGCTTAAATGAGCGATTGTCTGCCTAGTTATAGCTTGCATGGGATTAATGTAGCTTGTCATTGTTCCTCTAGCCTCTTGATTAAATTCCGAGGGTGGAATTCTTTTAAGGTGCGTAGAGTTGTAATGCTTGTGGTTCGTATTACGTATTTCTGGGATACGTGTACGTATTTATTCTTGTATTGCATGATTTCCTTGCTTAATCCCTTCTTGGCTTGGCTTGGTTTATCCTTGGGTTGGTTCGGCCTAGCTTGGTTTTGCTTGGGTTCATGATGAACCCTTGGATGAACCCCGTACCTACCACCACCATTTGTATTTATTAGCCCTCTTCATTCTCTCTTTTTATTTATCATCTTCTTCTTCCTTATTTACTTCCTTACCTACCAGAAAGAGGAAGAGAGAGAGGTCTAGGCAAGTACAACTTGCTTCATGGAGGAACTCCAATTTTATTGCTTTATTCTCTTTCTCACAGCATTCTAACTAACTTTAGAACTTGGCATTTTTACTTTCCATGGCTAGATTCTTGTAGATCTATATTTACTTTATTTATGGATTTCTTGGGTTTTGATCTACTTAATCTGGTTATTTTCGAGTTTTGATGGTTCCATGTTGTAGAGAATTTCGTTCTATCCCATTTTGACCTATGGAAGTTCGTATTTGGACTTCGGATGAAGGTTTCATGGAGCTTGGAAGCATGGATTCTTGGTGTTCTTCTCGAAAGCTTGGAAAAGAAGAACAGTGCTAGATTTGACCGCATTTTTATGCGGCAAGTGATTCCGAGCCGCATGAGTCTTCATACGACAGTCCTGGCCGCATGGGCTTGACTTGACCGCATGAACATTTTGTGCGGCAAGTGCCCTCTCAGCCGCATGAACTTTTTCCTCCGAGCCGCATAGGCCCTGATCCTCGAGCCGCATGAGTCTCCCCCCCACTTGAGTCGCAGCCGCATAGGCGCGTGACCCCACTTCCGCATAAGCTCCGCTCCTACCTGTGCCGCATGGACTCGATTGATTGAGCCGCATGGACTCGATTGATTGAGCCGCATGGACTCGATTGACCTGAGCCGCGTGGACTCAATTAATCGGGCCGCATGGATCCAATTGATTCCAGCCGTATGGGTTTTGAACCCTGCGCTGTATGGATTCGATTGATCTCAGTCGCATGAGGCCATGTACATCCTCAGCCGCCTGCACCCTCGTCCCCCTGGCCGCATGCGCCCTTGCTCCCTTCCAGCCGCATGCACCCCCCTTGTCTTGGCCGCATGGGATCCAGTGACCCTGGCCGCATGCGCTCTTTTAATTGGGCCGCATGAGTCTTACCCTTTCCTCACCGTATATGACTTAGCCGCATGGCTCTTCTATAGCCCTGTATATTAATATTTTGTTAGATATTTAACGTCCATTTTATATCCTTAAGCCTTTTGTCCTGAACTTGAAAATCATGAATTAATTTGATATATTTGGAATTGATAATTGAGCCTGACACGACAGTGACCCGTAGTGGTGCACTCTTGACAAATAACCTGACATGACCTGATAGTGGCCCGTCGTGGCGCACTCTTGACTAGTACACTTGATATGATAAACATGACATGATTATCTCGAATAGCTGTTGCGACGGCTACCTGACATGACATGACCTGTATAATTAATCCTGGACACCGTGGGCGATTGTGCTTGTACAAATAAACCAGTCCTGTCTTGCATCATGTCTAGGACAGGGACTTCTGAGTACCACGGTCAGGAGTACCTACTAAAATGAACTAAGGCTAATAACTAGATTAATACATTAGTCATGACGAGATTTCCCAGCTACAGGCAATCCCGTTACCTGGGCACGCCTTGGGATCTGTAGCCTGCCGTCGAGTAGGGCACATTTCCAGCACACTGTCATGTGTTGCACCCTTCAAGCTACCTAAGGGTACATTCATTTCCTGGACGATGTACCCACTTGAATTCAACTCTAATTCTTTTAACCCGGGTAACCTGGATGGTCTGTAGGGCTTGTGGCTGTGGAAGATTCTCACTGCATCTTGCTAGTAACTAGGCTTGTAATAACCCTAGTTAGTTAAAGTATCAAGCCGTAGTTCTTGTTTGGCCGTGAAATGATTGGATGGAGTCTAACTTGTCTAGTCTTGCCCTGATCCTGTTCCAGATTATTAAATGACCAGAATGCTTGTATTTATTTTACCGATAAATGGTGAGAATTCCAAGTTCTATTCAGACGAAGGGTTACAACCCCGGTCCTTGTTTGGTTTACGGGTTGTAACCTGGTTATCTGAATAGCTACATGGTTATCTCGTCGTATATCATCCTGATGTATTTTCTTTATTTCCAGTTCTTACCTTTATTTATAACTATACTGATTGCTGGTTTTAGTTCCTAAGTGAAGCTTCCTTTGTGGCACTTGCTCTTTCTGGGGTCTGACCCAGATGGTTTTGTGTGGCCAGATTTCGGAGCAGCTCCAGAGGATCTACCGACCTTCCAGCCAGATGGTGGCCACTAGACGGAACCCTGGCCACGAGTGGGTTATTTTTGGCTCTTCCACTCTATTGTAAAAATATTATTTTGAGGCGTTTAGCCGACGAGCACCTGTTTAGCTCGATTGCACTTTACTTACTGTCTGCCTACGGGCTGTAACATGATTAATAGATCCTAGGGTTGATCATGTATGACTAAGCTCTTGCTAGTCCTAACATTTTGTAACGACTAGCTTCATGATCAGCTGAATATGTAATATTTGGGACGCCTTATTATTGTATATTTAATGATCATACATCTTGTAACATTTACTTACTTACTTGTGATTGAGACAATAGGCTTGTTCATGACCTTAAGAGACTGCTGGCTTGTAGATAAACCCTCATGTATCTAGACAGCCGTAACCGTATAGCGAGATGGATCCCATTTCCTATACGTAGCTGGCTATGTCTGCCCCCGCTCTCTAGTATTCTGGTTCTAGGGCGTGACACCAATATACATACGTCTCGAATCAAGCTTGATAAAAGAGTAAGGTTGCAAAAAAAACTAGGCTGTAATAGCAGCGTTGGTCAAGATAGTCAAAATATAAGTTTGCAAAATTTTTAGAAGGAGGAAATAAGTAGTTCGAGTTTTGTGAGAATCAAAATCTAACTCGAGATTTATACACAAATAACAGAATCAGAAATTATAAACTAACTCCTTACAGCAAAAAAAGAATTTGAAATAGATAATTCTAACTTATGATATAAGATTTATATCTAATAAAGCAAAAAATTTAAACAGTTCATCAAGGTCAAAGCCTTAATTATGGGAAAATTTAACTAATCCAAGCGTATAGTATATCCACATGGAATCATATCGTCATATCAAAAGTAAGAGTGTACCTATAGGGATCGAGCAAGCGATCTAAATTGTATGGCCTATCTAATAACCTTAACTACCCAACGGTCAATTCGAACAAGGGACTCCTAGTCCTAGTCATTATCTTAAATCATTTTAATCCTAGTTTGTGAATGAGCATTTCTTGGGCGCAGGCTCGCAATAGTACGACTAACGTACCATCACGAGTTCGCAATCTTTTGCGAAGACTGACCTGCATGGGCCACCACAAAAACTTGTCACGACCCGCACCCGCTTTTCGGATACGAGACGTGTCCAAGCCAGCCTACGCCGCAGAGTCGACGGTAGAACGCTGTCAAGCCCGCAAGAAAATAAATGCTTAAAAATAAACAATATTGCTCATTCACATTTCTAGATTTATTACAACATTTACAATTAAAGAAAATACAAGATTTTACAGTAATAAAATTGATACAATTGCTTTCTATTTCTAGGTTGTCCTCAGCATACCCAAGTTCTCCCAGTGCTAAGAGTGATCACGACTAACCTGAGAAATGATGGTTTCCAGTCAGGAATGGAACAAGTACACAAACCGACGGCAATGTAAAACACAATAGAATTAACAAGACATGAAAATAGCATATAGAATATGAAAGCTGGTAAGACACTGATGACAAAGCACGAGAGAGAAGTAAACAAGGAAAAACTAATAAAAGACATCTATCTAGGTGGTGTGAAATATCTGTTTCGACATGTGAACGGCTAGGGGGTAAATCCGGCTCACTGCACGTGTCGTGTGCAGCTGCTATCATGCAATAATAGACATTTTGGGGATATTTCTGGGTAGTTCACATGTGTACTAAGATATTTCCCCTCCCGACTACTCCGTGTGACGAGCGTGTCAACAAGCAACAAGATACATATATAGACATGAAATGAAAAGAATACTATGAATCGGAAAGCAATCAGAAAGTGCACTTGCCTGAGGTCCTTAGCTGGAGAAACCAATAATAATATACCACTAGATGAGCCACAATCAGTCAACACATGTAGAAGTCTACGGATACTGAAATAAACATTACCAACGTTTTCAGAATAGTCAATTTAGCTAGGATTGCCTGTCCTTAAGTCCAATTCTGGACACAGGGGCAAAACGGTAATTTCGGGCAAAAAACGATGTCCGCCGTTGGACCCGCTTTGCACCGAAAAGCGTGCCAGAGTCAACGGTCTCTAAAGTCATCAAACTATATGTATACAGATCCAGTTTTCCGATACGATCCCAATCATATGTCCAAAGTTGGATTTCGGCGGGCCGTGCACAAAATCGTCCGCTGAGTGGGACCGTGGAGCCCGCAAAACGGTGATTTTATCAACTGTCTCAGAATCGGACCAAACTTGGCATACAGGACCAAAAAAATGATAGGGATTTGTTGGCACAAGTTTCGTCTCGATCTGACAAGCGTGCACAAAGTAATTGAGAAATTTGCAAAGTGCACGATACGGTGAATTTCGACGGATACACATCAAATTCGTCGCGCACACGCGACCAATTTGAATTCCGTCAAAGCCCACACGACCACAAAGCCGTTACGCATCTTTCGATCCTTTCGGTATGCGACCACATCGTCCGGATTGGCGTGACGCACGTCGTGTGCAGCGATTTCTATACTTTTGAAAACAGATTTTTTCCTAACTTTGAAAGTTGATTTCTTTGCACATAGTGAACGAAAAATAAATCTACAAGAAAGGTCTTGATCTCCTATAGGTTAGCTATATATCTCTTCAAACACAAACTCAAAACTGGTGATGGTTTGGCGGGAAATTCGACGCCAAGTTGGGTGTTTGGGACTGTTTTACGAACTGTTAAGAAACAGTTTTTCGTCGAAGTTGACTTGATTTCTTGTCGATCCTAGATCAAATCGATCCCTACTAATTACTAGGTTTCCTAGACGGTTAGGTTGTGGTCGCATACGTGAAAACGAAACAGGAATTGATCGCACGAGGAAAGGATGGTTCACCTGCGAAGTGGGGGTACTGCCATTGCTTCTCTGCTGCTGTCGCAGGTGTGCCAGGCCGCGCGCTGTTCAGCCGCGCCTGGCCGCGGCTTGGCTGGTCGTCGGCGGCCGGCCGTCGCGGGGCGCGCGCGCGCGCGTGTGGGGGAGGGAGGCGCCATGTCTGGGTCGTGGTTAGGGTTCCTTTGAGAGTCCCTCTCGATCTCTCGACTTATACGCGCTGTGCGCAGAGCCGGTTAGGGGATTGGCCAATGAGTTGTTGGGTTTTTACCATCTTCTTTTCTTTTTCTTTTTTCTTTTTCTTTTTATATTCTAAGTATATTTGTATATACCTATTTTAATGCATATAAATCTATATATATACACATATAGTATATTTGTATATACACAAGTAATATATATGTATATACACATGTATATACTATATAACCCTATATATATATATACTTTATTTATATATATACACCTACATACATGCATATTTATTTATACATACATACATATATATAATATATATATTTTACTTATATCATAAATCCCATTAAATCTAAATATATGTTTTTAATAGAAAATACAAATCTCGATATTATTTGTTCTTAAAATAGAGCCTATAAATATGAATATATATACATAACATTTATAAAAATAATATGACCAATAATAATAATAATAACATTATATACTAATAACCTTGATGATAAAATAATAATAATAATAACAATAAAAATAATAATAATAATAATAATAACAAATTTCCATAAAATAATAATGGTGTATACATATACCATTATATACAATCTAAAATCCAAAATGTGCAAGGACTCATTTTATACCAATATCATTAAATATTAATTAATAATAATATTTATAATACTTAAATAAGAATATTTAGGAATACTCATTAGATCACTAAAATAGAATACGACACACAATCATACCTAAAATACATCAACATGAATGTCATAGGACGTCCCGCATGACTACATGGGCTTGGGCTCAGTTTGACTGGTTTGGTACAACCGGGTCTCCTAAACGTCAAATAACAATAATAATGAATAATTAAATTATTCATAATGGTCATGTCATAACTTGGCCTGGTTTTCCTAGTTAGGACATCACTATGGCTTGGCCTTCCTTGGCATGGCTAAATCACTAGGCAAAGCACGCCACTACACTATCCGTACCATGATTCATAGTCACCTTGTACTCCAAAACTCATCTGTGGCTAAAGTCATCTATCGTAATAATTATCTAATAATTATTTATAAAAAATCGTAAAATCCCCATTTAAATCAAATAAATAAAAATAAAAAAAATATTTCAAAATTTTTCGGGAAGGGAGGCTACAAATTCCAATAAATGATAGTCCATATAACAGTAAATAGAGAGAATATACAAGATAAAATAACATGAACGGAGATGTAACAGGGCATAAGTAAATTATAGGTAAATATAAGAGCAGGTGAACATGATATATCATATACAAGAGTCAAGAAACATACTATCTATGTGAGTGAGTACTAGTTTCAACATATGATCGGCTTGAGAACTTGCACAGGAATATATGGCCTAGTTAATCATACATGCTGTGTATGATTAACACACACAGGGAAAGTATGACATACATAGGAAGGGTATGATCACATATCTACACTACTACCCCCACCCCCGACTGATACAGTGGATCCAACCATGACATGTTATCACACGGGATTTTCTGAGAAGGTCGCGAGCCTTCATAGGAATCGGTGTCTATATAATGCACAAAAAATAAGAACAAGACTTACATAGGATATACCAAGATATACAAAGAATAACATTTAATGATGGGATCTAGACAATACCAATCCGTGTAACCAATGTATAAAGGAATCAAGGATATCTACACTAAGTACATGAAATATAGAAAATACCATAAACAAAAAATTATCAGAGAATGTACTCACCTGAAATCCAGTATAGAATATCAATAGTATCCAATACGGTGCCTCGAAGACCTCAATATGGAATATCAATGTCAATTTGTGTTTTGGGAATCATAAACATGCTATACTAGGTCAACTCTAGGCCTCCAAGTCATTTCTAGGTTAAACCATGTCAATATGTTCAATACCTTACTAAACTAGGTTAATCTAGGTTTTCAGTCTATATTAGGCCATACCAAGTCATATCCTTATGTATCTACCATTGTGTTATATCCATAGATTCTTTATAGACATATCCAGACTATCAACCCAATAACCTACCACCCAGACATTTACACATTGCCTATGCCTTAACCCATAATAATACCCATATACAAATCCCATGCTCGTGCCCCTTTACCTTGGCCTATCCTCATATCCCATACATTAACCAATATCCTATACCCTATCTTACATCTCAGGGGGTATTAGGATACTTATCCTATTTTCTTAACATACACACACTAGCACTCATACTTCACCCATTTGCCTATACACAAATACCTTCAAACCACTCACACACGCATCTACCTTAAGATACTCACAACCTACTCTCCCTATCTATCAGTCTAACTTCCCATCTCCTCCCTAATTAACTATTTATTCAGAATCATCTAAATAACTATCACAACTATTTTTCCCATCTCAAATCAATTTACCTATTAACCAATTCTCCTATCCACCCAACTTCCTAACCACTAACCTATCTAACTTTTAATATATACATCTTAGTTTACTTAAACATGCCTAATTGATACCCTTCCTCATTCAATCATATATATTGTCACTAACCCCTACCCATGCCTGACATCCACATCTCCATAACACATTATCACTCATGGTACACTTCCACCTATCTAAACCTGTGCACACTGATAATATCCTCACTCCCAATACTGATCCTTGGCATACTAATGTGCACCCAATTAGTGTACCAACTCAAGTTCACAGGCATACCTTAATTATCGTGCACGATCCTTTGAATGCAAATTTTTATCTTTTTTGTTGTGTATTTGTGCATAATTCCATGATAGGAGAACCTCACACATCCTTGGACCAAAACATATCCTTCTTACCTAAAATAAGGTAACATCAACATCCAATGTACAGTACTCTACATAATCAACAACTTGCTAAATAATTGCACTACCTAACAAGTCTATCATTTGATCTTACAATTCATGCAATAAGGTTATAGTACTTATAAAGAAACTGTATTCATCTTTCAACAATCATCGATTCACTGTCATAAATGTTACTAGTATTAGTCTACTACAACTACAATATCTAAAAAGCCATCATATAATCTCCTAAAATTTACAACAATTCCAACAGCATCTATACGACAAAGTAACGGACATAGGTTGCTTGACCATATGTCACGACCCGCACCCACTGTGAGGGTACGAGAACGTAACAATGCCCAGCCTACGCCGCAGTGTCGGCGGTAGAACGCTGTCCTAGGTCAATCATCTAACAATATAAAAGTACCTGTACAGTATATACACTCCGAATGAAGGTGAAATAGCAATATACAGTCTCAACCACATCTAAGGCAGAATGATAAAATAGAAAGATAGATAGAGAAATAAATACTGAAATAAGGAAATCCACATAAATACAACCAGAAAGTCTAAGTGTCTACTGACATAACAACAGAATATCCAGCTCAATACAAGTCTCTAATACTGAAATGAAAGAATATATACAATCCAGACCTCAAATGACAGAAATAGTAAACCTAGACTAGGGAGCCTCAGTCTCTAAGCTAGTGGATCAGGCTGGAAATCTGGGTCACACGAGTCATCTACAGCTGTCCCATAGAAGGTGTCTACGCAGGCCTCATCCTCTGTAATATTTTTAACAGGTCCAGTCAGGACAGGAGCGAGCACAAAATATCTCACGCAGTTCATATCAAGTTAGGAAATATAAAGCATGCAACAGAGTAAGGTACATGAAACGCTGAAAGAAGAATGTATATAAAAAATAGTAGAGATTTGATAACAGGAAATATCTATATATGATAAGTAAGAACTGTAAGCCAACTGTGATTTAGAGTACAATATGGTTATATAAACGGTATAGGACAATGCAATGGTAACTCCATTATATGTGGGTGTACAATAGACATATACAATAGTTATACAATGTTGTACAATAGGATTTGAGTACATAACCAATTCTGCTTTCCCAATCAATACACAAGGATCCACTCCAGTTACGTTATCTTGCACAATAGTGTACAATGTTATACAATGGATGTACAATATTATACAATAGATGTACAATGTTATACAACAGTTGTACAATGTTATACAATAGTGTACAATGGTCTATCCCTGGGAATCATGTGATACTGAGAGTATAATATGCACAAGGAGTATACAAGGATATGGGTATTCAATAAATACAATATATAAGTGAACCGTGCATCACAATATATATCTAGTGAATACAAGGGGATAACATCTCAAAAGAAGATCCATATAGTACCAATCCGTGATAACAATCGTGTCAGCATCAAGTACAGTAATCTAGAGCAAGAATATAAATCCGGACAAGTATAAAACGGTCAGAGAATGTACTCGCCTGATAGCCTGAGTGTCTGAAGAGAATATACTTTCCGAGGAGTGGTGTCTGTCTCCTATAGAACAGTACAAGTCACTATGAGTCCAAAAATGATAATAAGATGCATTACGATGCATTCTAAATGAATCTAGGTCAAATCTAAGTCATAACAAGCTAAACTAGGTCATACTGAGCCAAACTAGGTCACACTAGGACAACCAAGGTCAAACAAGGTCACAGGAAATCAATCCAAGTTAAACTAGGTCAATTTGGGTCAAGGGTTGGCTACAGTTTACTTTTGGTCAAAAAGTCAACTCTGGTCAATACGGAGTCAACCCTAGGTCAAACAAGTCACATGTTGACCAACTGTTGACTTTCAGTCAACTGGTCAACTCTGGTTTGGTTTCGGTCAAATCTAGTCGCTTAAAGGCTAAGTTTGACTATCGGTTGACTTTTGTTGACTTTTGGTCAAAATGGTCAACCGACGTCAAAACTAGTCTAGGAGCACTATATTTGATCATTACCAACCAAGGGAACCAAGTTCTAACTCTATCTTAGACTCCAAACTCAAATACCCCATTTCTAGTCATTACCTATATTTCCCTTACCAAGGTAAATACCTATACCTTGCACAATACCACTCTAACCTAGGAATACTAGCCTAGGTTTCCTAGGATAGCTAGATACTATCCTATACTAATATTACATACCAAAAAATCCTAGTATCTGGGTCATCTAAGTCATCTTATGGCACATGTTAATCATTTCCCCTTACCTTGCCCTTACCCTCTTACTAATCTCATTTACCCTACACTCACACAAACTCACACACTACAAGCTCACACACAACACTCACATAGGCCTTCCTATATGTTTAGACATAGGCTAGTACCTATAGGTTATTAGCTATACTCATATATCACTCACACTCATAAATACATATATAAACTCACACACACAATACCTATATACTCTCACACCCACAAATACATATATAATCTCACACCCACACAAATGGCTCACAACCACACACACACAAATGTGAATATAGGGACTGATATGGAGTGGTTTCATGGACTGATATGTGGTGGTTTATAGGGGCTGATTTGGGTACAGGTATAGACTGATATGGGACAGGTTAAAGCCTGTGTTTTGGGGCTGAAAATGGGTGGTTCAAGGGACTAACTCTAAGGCCATACCAAGGCTGAATCATGGATGAATTGGGACTAACACATGGGGTTAATAAGGACTGATTTGGGATTTGCTTAATTGCTAATTGTAGGGGACACATTAGGACTGATATGGCAGCTATGACATGGTTAAGGACTGCTATGTAAGGGCTGTCCTTGGGGTAATATGTAGACTGTCTTGGGATGATTGGTGACTGGTTTGTAGGCTGTACAAGGGGCTGTCAATGGGGGTTTTATGGACAACCATAGATAGAAATGGGGACTTTTTTGGACCTGTTTTGGTGGCATGAATGTTGGGGCATTTGGGACTATTTTAAAGGGTATCAATGGACAGTTGAAAGCATAATTTTGGTGACAGCCAACAAGGTTAAGGGGGCTTGAGTAGGTTGTGTATAGGGCTGTTTATGGGACTGTCCAAGGGACTTGTTTGGACTGAAATAGGATATCCTATAGGACAGGAAATTAGGACTCTTTGAGGGTGGTTTAGGGGCCTGAAATGGGACTGTCTTGGCAGGTTTTTGGGCAATATAGGACATCCTAACATGGTGGTGTTAAGGGGCAGGTTTAAGGGACTGCAAATGCTGTCACTTGGGGGCTGAATTGGCCCCCAAAACACACTGTACAACAGTGTGTACTGCTGCCCTTACTGTCCTGAAAACAGTCCCCCTTGTGGGGACTGTTCAACCTCCAAATCAGTCCCCTGTGTGGGGACTGATGCACCTACTGCTGCTGTGGTTATGAACCCAGCATTGCCCCCCTTCAAATCCTCACCTCTCCTCTTAAACACTCTCTATATATCATCTCAATCATTTCCAAACAAACAC